>OZ037784.1:29647319-29659819 GCA_964035525.1 Porites cylindrica | reverse complement strand
GAAAAAGTTGTGTTGAATGAGAGCATGACGGCGAAAATGGCACCTCGTGTTTCCTACCTTGTATATTATTATTGTAGATAGAGTGAATTTACACAAATTACTGCAAATTATCACGAAACTTCGTTGGAGCAATAAGGACAACAACAATTAACTGCAGAGTAAGTTTTATTGATCTTTATTTAGTATTTCCTAAAAATTTCAGGATGATATTTTTACCCCGTACAAACACTGTAATTTTACTGGAACGGTACTGTGGTACTATCACAGAGCCTGGGTTACCTGTGATGAATTTAGCGGGAAAATGGCTACGCAGAATTTTTGCATCTAGTCTCCAGGTTAAAATGCAGAATTTCTGCATCATTCATATTTGTTACAATTACTTTCTTTGATTTTTTTCTGCAGTTATTAGTCCTTAGTAAGACAACACTGTTTTCGCACTGCAATATTTCAGGCCTTTTTTTGACTTCGTACATTATCGTCTTTTCTAACTGTAGATTTTTAGTGTAAAACTCTACTCAGAATAAATATGGGTTGTTTCAACAACAGTGACTCCGTTGTATTTACTGGGTATTACTCTGGCTTCTTGTAAACGAGCAGTCATAATATTACCATTTTGGCGGAAATCGTGTTTTTTGCCGAGGGAAGTTAGGTTTTCTGACGGAATTTTGAAGTTTGGAAAAACACATTTTAGTTTGGAACGCGTTTGAAAGTTGAGGCAAAATGAGGCGTTCTCAAAACGTCGCTCACACGCAAAAAGGAAGCAAACGGGGTAAACTATTCACCAATAAATCAATTTGCAAAGGGTTTTACTGTTAGTTTGGTGGTGATTTCTTATCTTAGCGATAATCTGGAAGATAAACAATTTTATTTTAGTTTGGATACTTTTTAAACTGACCGAAGTTTAAATTTAGGTTGTAAGTTACGTTTTAAATTGTAGGCATGTGCTACACCTTGGTTTTACCTGAAACTCAAGCTATAAGCTATTTAAACATTGTGCTAAATCATATGTAAGAACTGGCTTGGATAATTTAATTTGTACTTCACACGAACCTTCTGAAGTTGAATTTTAATTCAATTAAAATTAAAATTTCGCTTGAAATATGAGACTTTGCAATGATCGCGGGATCGTCGACAAGTCAGGAAAGCTTTACGCCTCCACTAGAAACTTAACTCACAATTGCACTTGTATTTAAGAAATCTGTACTGAACATTTATTTACCTCGATATATATATATATATATACACCCGTTTTCAAAAAGGTTTTCATATAGAGAGATATATAGATAGATATATACTTTTGTTTTCTCGCACGTGCACCCGTGTGCGTTTACACTTGTTATTGTCCAACTTGTGAAAAAACTTGTTTCAACGATAAATTTTTTTTTCGTCAGGTTCTTTGTTCCAATTTGTCAATTAAAAAAATAATGCACGAATATTGTCTGCAATTCTCTTGATTTGCATTCTCTTTAAAATTAAAGAATGAGGAATTCGGTCACTTGTAGGTCATATAAACGCAGATGAAATTAAAACAATGTGTTTTCGAAACCGCTGAGAAGGAAGATGTGACGGTGGATGTCCATATTGGATATGTGGGAAGGAACAACACTATTATAGCAGTTGATTAAAACGGACTAAGACGTTGACGAGGTTAATAGAAGCAGACTTTATCATAACCATGATGAGCTGGTCATATATCTTAATGCCTCACCTTTTTACGTGTAAAGTCACGGCCTGTAAGGCAAAGTCTCATTGAAGATAGAATAAACTCTCGGCCACAAATGCTTTCAAGTTAGTTTACAGTTTCTCTTAAGCACGCCCCTGGACAGCGCAGTTTCTAATACACTCCATCAATAAAAATGCTTCGTCACTTGCTACAGATGCCATGGCATTTGGCCTACCAATTCGGTGACGCCGTATAACTCGCGGATCGGCTACTTCGCGGGATGTTTTCCTCATTCCCAAAATCAGCTATATAATTCACCATTGCAAATTTCTATCGCAGGGCGCATGTATTTTTCTAAAAAAAAATCAAAACAACATGTCAAATTGGAACAAAAAACCCGACGAAGAAAAAATTTATCGTTGAACCGAGTTTTTCACAAGTTGGACAATAAAAAGTGAAAAATACACACGGGCGCACGTGTAAGAGAACAAAAGTATATATCTATCTATATATCTCTCTGTATGAAAACCTTTTTGAAAACGGGTATATCTATTAAATGTTTGTAATACTATTTATCCATTACAACTGAAAGGTTTCCAAAAGTCATCCGCTAGCTATTTTATACTGTACTTAATTTAATTTTACGACGCCATCAGTTTTTGACACCCGTTTAAATATAAAAGTTAAGAGCATTTAAAACCAGTTAGTTGCAATCCATCGAAAAACTATCATGGAAAGTGATTGTTCGTTTGTATCGATTGTGGGAGGCCACTGTGGTCATGATAGGAGAGACAGAAACAAAGTAACGGGATGCATTCCTCTACTTAGTTGTCAGCGAGATATTAACGGGCATAAAGCAATGTTAGCGTTTCATGGCATAGTTGATGAAATTGAGCTTATTCTGGCGAGAGCATCCGTCTTTTCCTCTCCACGAAATATTGACCAGATGACCATATGTCCAGCTCATCGAGCGTCTCTGGGTATTGGATGGACACGCCGAGTTCCGAACAAATGCAGAATACCATCAATATTATCTGGTCATAGCAAGGACGTGAGCAAAAAGCCAAAAGCGGATAGAGGTCTAGGCAAAGGAGGTTCACAAACAGTGCTACAATAGAGTGGGATAGTTCTTCCTGTTGCGTCAAGTTTGTATCCCTTTTGCTTTTGTAACTCTAAAAAATAAAGGAACTAATGCTAATGTACTTCTTCAAAAAAAAGTTACTTAACAAAATCTTTTCTACAAAGGAAAATAATTTAGCTGAAATTAATCAAATTAATTTCATTTTGTCTGCAGAATTCATTTTCACTGATTTTTTTTAAAAAAGGCGTCAATACACCCGTTCGGTTTTAAACTTCGGGCAATGTCAAAAAAATAATGTTCAAGAGATCGTTTTTTTTTTACTCGAATGTGCAATCCTAATTAAAATAGTGTGCTTACTGATATTTGTAATCTCTTAGGGTATGCCCTAACTGCATAAAAATGTTGGCTGGGAACTGGAAACCTGAGACAGAAACTGCAGAAGTTGCGTTTGACGATTGCGAAGTAACATTTCAAATGGCGGAAATATCTTTCGTAGGATAATCTTTCTGGACCTACAAATTATTGTCACACAGACGGAACAATGTAGATACGTAAGAGACGTCGAAAGTTGTTTTGAAGTCACGGAAAAAAGGAAGCGAGGGTCGTTAAGTATCTCTCTTCCCTTCCACCTCTTTATGCAATTGGCACACAGGCTAACTGGTAACGACCTTGTCTCCAAGTCACTTTTTCCTGGGAAAGGGGTTGAGCAACCTCCTTCCCAATCCCTCTCAAAGATGGACCCTGATGGGAACGAGGTTCTCTTTTGCATTTGCAGGATACGTGGAAACTATTGTCAATTACGCAGGCAAATAGTAGCACTTTCAACCTCTTCCTCATCCTGCCAGGAGAGCTTTTCTTTCGCTTGCTCGATTTTGGAGTACTCAAGAAAGACTCTGCAAGAATCGAGTAAGATCTTTGTTGAGCATGCGCGGCATGTTGTTAGGATGTAGTTTCGAATCCAGGCCTGAAAGCCGTGCACTTGCTACAGCGGGCTCAGTTATGACCATCGGTTTATCAAAAAACAGATGCTCGCACTCGAAAAAAAAAAAAAACAGATTTACAAGAGAAAACAAGATTGACTTGTCCAGAAGTCTGGGCTGCGGCGACGTCAAAGGTTTGACGGGATTTAGGCAGACCTTCCTTGTCTCCTTCTCGATCAAGAAGGCAAAAGGAGGCTCTGTTCGTAGGGTGACCCTACCTCCTCCACTCCTTTTATAATTTAAACACAAGGTAATCTGTATTATAGTCAAAACAACTTTAACCCTCGAAGACTTATCACTTTATGATACCTCCAATTTTCACATGCCAAGTGCGTATATAAAGTATATGATATGTAGAGCGAATTGTATCTTCTATTAATATGAAAAGAGGATTGAATTATATCATTCTGCTTTTTTGGTTGATTGATCACTTGATTCATATTATTATCTGTACTTAATCTACAAGACTAACATGTCTTTTTATAATGTGGTTTAACAGTCCAATCAATCCATCAATTCGTCTGCAGGATCAAACAAGTGACACAGTAGGTCAAGTGGCAGAAAGCACACCATCGTCCTTCCCTTACCTTGAACTACAGACTCCAGCAACAAGTATTTATTCCCCAAATGAGGCAAATGAACATGTCAAACGGGAGTGTAACCACTTGAAATGCTAAACACCTTTCTAGAAACCCGAGACATAAGTCCGGTGAGATTTCCTTTGACGACGCAATGGGAGGAGGCTAGTGAACGAACGAGGCATTATCACTTACACAAAGCAAATCAAGCAGTTCACGCTGTACTAGAAGAAGTAGCACCAAATTAGAGTGGACAGCTTTGAAAGTCACATCCAAATCTTCCGATGAAAACCCTAGTGGTAACGAGCGTGAGCCTGTAGATGAAGTGCTTATGGAGGCGTTGGCCGAGTGCCACAGGAATGCGAGTAACTGGCAAACCAGGAGACAAATATTGTCTATAATGGCGGACAAGGTTTAATTCAAGACACTTAAAAAATGGATTCCCAACCTGACAAGGTTTTAATTCAGTGAAGCAGGGAATCATATCCTGGTCGAGGGTAGAGGTATAGCACTATCACTGCAGTCATCCCAGACACGACTGGCGGTATCCCAAACTCAATTTGATCATTTTTTGGACTTCATAACGAGCACCCATGTCATCCAGGATCTTCCCTTCGGGCAGAAATCAATAAAACTGTCAACAAAGGAAGTCATTACAGTGCCTAATGTTATTCGTATGATGGTGCCAGAGTCCATTGTCAAGCAGTACTTGGCTTATTCAAGTGAAAGTGGCTTCACTACGCTGAGCCGAAGTACACTCTTGAGAATTCTCAATGTCTGTTCTGCCTCTGTGAGAAAGTCTCTACAGGGTCTAGATTATATAAGTTGTGCTGGTAGTCAAGCCTTTGACGATCTCCATGATGTAGTAAATAGATTTGGTGATCCATTTATGGGAATGACTTGGGCAAGGAAACAAAAGGAGCGGCTTAAGTCCGCAAAGCGTTATCTAAAGGGCGATTTTAAGGTAAACTTCAAAACAACTTTAGTCTGTGTATATAAGAAAAATCGCAGTAACACTAGACTTCACAATTAACAAGCTGAAGCTAGCGATTGTGCCAGTCAAAGATACCAGCAATGTCTTTGAGTCACGTTCCCAAGATTCTCTGGGGAACGAGCAGGAGAGGATTTTGGTGACGATTAAAGCAGCAATGTTTTTTATGTGCTTAATTGGGGCTAGTTGAAAAAGCTCGCGCGTGCAGACTTTCACTTTAGCTTAATGCGAATTGTCGTTCCTACGCAGTTTCAAGTTAGGAGAAATGTAAAAATAGCCTAGTGAAACAAAACGGTGCGCGGAACCAGTTGAGGTGATCGTTTGGTTTAAAAAAGTTGAGCTGCATCTTTGCTTAATGCTAATACTTCAATTGCGCAGAACCGGTTAAGGTGATTTCCTAGTATTAAAAAGAGAATTGAACATAACATGCATGGATTTTCCATGAAACTCGGATCACTGTTGTAATGAGGTAAGAATATGATAAAAACGTCCTAAAAAGTGGAAGTTACCGTGCTCATTTTAACTGTAACATGTTGACGAATATGAATATTTAGGCAAATGAACTGTGCGCATAACAAAAGTCAACAAGTAAGCACGCTTCTTTTCAATGAAGCTTGCGATAGTGCACAGAATTTTAATTTGTTCAACTTACGGCTAACGAAAAATGCCGTTGGAAGGACTAGTGAGGGGCACTTTGCTCGTTTTTGAGGTAGAGCTACGAAAGGGCTCATCACCTGGATTCCTTCCGTCTTTAAGCGAGGACTGGGGCGAGCTTCAAAATGGCAAGAACGTGGAAGGTGGATGAAAACCTTGGAAAAAACTCAAATGGATTTTTTTTCTCTTTGATCGAATTCATTTTATTGCTACTGTAAGCTCTCTTTCACAGCGGGTGTCTTGTTATGCCAAGTGAGATATGTCCAGTGCAAAACCAGCGAGTCACCTTAAGCGTAACATTTGATCTAGGGTAAGTAATTTTGTTTATTAGTGTCTTTACAGGTGCATGTTTCTAAGCAAGCCAACATTCCAGATCATTGCAGAGCTTATGCACTAAGCGACCTTAGGGACAAGGATTATCAGATTATTTGCCCACACGATCATCTAGAAACCTGTGATCGCTGTTACCTACTTTCTTCAGTTCTTGCTGAAATACATGACGTAATGGAAAAGATGTCTGATAGTAACGTCTCTAGTGACGTGGTAGAAGAGTTGAACTTCATTG
The DNA here is from genome assembly GCA_964035525.1 of Porites cylindrica. NCBI lineage: Eukaryota > Metazoa > Cnidaria > Anthozoa > Scleractinia > Poritidae > Porites > Porites cylindrica. Next base: position 29,653,307 of record OZ037784.1, on the reverse strand, counting down.
AAGGGCAAGCTAAGCAAAAAATCTGGGCTTGGAAAGCTCACCTACTCCGCTGTGTGAATCAGGATGAAGCCCGAATAGAGGCGATTGATGCTCTCGATGAAAATTCGGTACTCCTGGTTCAGGACTGGGCCATGAAGTTCTTGTCAAGAAAGTTTAGAGAAAGCCAAAGTGATTGGTTTGCGAAGCGGGGTATGTCTTGGCACATTACTGTAGCTACTCGACGGGCAGAAAACCACGAATTGCATCAAGGATGTTATTGGAAAGCTTAAGTCGAAGCTGCCTCAACTGAAAACTGTCTTCTATAGATAGGACAATGCCGGCTGTTATCACTGCAGGGTTGCGATAGTGGGGGCCAGCTTTACAGGTTGTTCTAGTGGAGTGACTGTGAAACGCCTGGAATTTTCAGGCGCACAGGGCGGTAAAGGCCCATGTGATAGAAAGACGGCTTCAATTAAGTCACACATGATAATCCACCTTAATCAAGGGTCTAACATCGAGACTGCCAAGGAAATGGTAGACGCTATCCAGCCATCGGGAGGTGTTCCTGGAGTTGACGTTTCATTATTCAACCCAGCGCAAGACCCAGCACCGTCCTTGAATGTAAAGATTGCGGGAGTGAGTTTGATTTCCAATATCGTATGCAACAACGGAAGCCTGACCGTCTGGAGAGCGTATGGAATAGGGCCTGGTAAGTGCATACGCCTCAAGGACCTCGGTATTCCACAGCTGGTGCAGATTCCAGATCTCGTGAAATGTGATGAGAGTACAGCCACAACAATGTCGAATGCACACTTTACCAAAGTTAAATCCGTGCGTCAATCTTCCTCAGATAATTCCCAGCAATGCTGAGATACCGAAGAAGAGACTGACTGAAACCTCACCCGCTGTTCATATATTTTCCTGTCCCGAGGAAGGATGCATGAAAGTTTATCAAAGATTTTCTTCTTTACAGCACCAGCTGGACCTCAGAAGACACGAATGTGCTTTGGAGTATGAAACACTCCTCGACAGAGCAGCGCTTGGTTACGCAGAGGCTACGAGGTCAGTCTGGTAGTGTACCACATATTGAGCAAGTGAGAAAGCAGCTAAACCTCTTGAATCAGCCTTTTTTACCTATGGGTTGGGCCCTTAGGTCTAGTCACGTAAAGCGGACACGATTCACAGAGAAGCAGAGAGACTACTTATCCAGTAAATTTCGTATTGGCGAGTCAACCGGCCAGAAAGCAGATGCAGCCTCGGTATCCAAGTCAACGATGACTGCTAGAGACAGTGATGGAAACCGCCTTTTTAGCATTTCTGAATTTCTGTAGATTCAGCAAGTTAAAAGTTTCTTTTCAAGACTGTCCTCAATGCGCAAACTTGAAGATGACGAAATGACGGAAAGCAACTTTGAAAGAAAAACAGAACGCTGAAAATGAGAAAGCCTTTGACAAGTTGAGAAGTGAAGTTCTTCAAGAGGTTGCCCTTACTCATCCAATATGCTATGACAGGTATAACATCTGCGAACTAATTGCAAATTCTAAACTATCAATCTTTGCAATTCAAATGCTTAAGAATATCTGTGAGCACTTTGATATACCAATAACGGACATCAAAGTAAAGAGAAAAGCCCCTTACAAAGACAAGCTGATCGCCTTTGGAAAAAACTGCACTCGTCAGAAATAATTAAGATCGGTTTTGGTTAAAAAGGCATTGTAACAGCATTTGTGGGGGAAACCGTGAAGGCTTGCATATGAAGAAAGAAGCACGAACTTGACCTGGTATAGTTTTTACAGCAAATGGCCATACTGTGGGCGAGCAATGACCCAGTTGTGAGCAGTGAAAACTCGATTGATTCAAAGTGTTTTTGTTGTGGACAGTTTATTTTTGTCTTTAATGGTACTGTGATATCGAAGACTTTGCAACCTAGAGCACTGAACTTAACGACGATTGAGAAACAGTCTTATTTTAAGAAATATTACAAGTTTTGCCTACCCCCTCCAGGTGCGAATGATTTTGATCTGTCACGCAACACTATAAGGTGTAAAGCATGAAGAGCACACCTGCCTGGCAGATATTAAGAGGGGTCTATCAAAATTTCAGCTGTTTTAAGGCCTAGGATTTTTCAAGTGCAAGGAGTATTAAGGTAGGATAAAGAAAGATATGCTAAGTTCAGTCAGAGGTTTTGAAATATATAATTCTCTTGTTTTCGCGAGTTCGTGGGTTGCCAGCCGATCCGGCACAGAGTGATCAGTTGAGAATAACACCAAATAAAGTATAAAAAGTGGCTTAAAGTTACTCAGAAAAAAAGGACACATTGGGGTAATAAATATTCTAATACAACGCTTTGAACAAGTGCAATTACGAGTAAAGATTCTGTTGAAGGGCGTCATGCTTTTTTGACTTGTCGAGCAACAACAAACCGACGATCATGAAAAAGTCTCAAAATTCAGGCGAAATTTTTCAACTTCAGAAGGTTCGTTTGAAGTTCAAATTAAATTACCCAAGCCAGTTCTTTCATATGTTTTACCACAATGTTTAAATAGCTTATAGCTTGAGTTTCAGGTAAAACCAAGGTGTAGCACATGCCTAAAATTCAAAACGCAACTTACAGCCTAAATTTAAAATACGGTCAGTTGAAAAAGAACCGAAACTAAATTAAAATTGTTTATTTTCCAGATTATCGCCAAGATAAGAGATCACCACCAAACTAGCAGTAAAACCCTTTACAAATTGACTTATCGGTGAATATTTTACCCCGCTTGCTTCCTTTTGGCGTGCGAGCGAAGTTTTGAGAACGCCTCATTTTGCCTCAAAATTTGGTTGTTTTCAAGTCGCCGACCTCGAAAACTGATATTGTCGATTTTCTCCTGATCGAAGCGGCCTTTTCAAAAACAAACTACACCACATTTAGATACTTGCTAATACCTTACTATGGACAAGATATGAGCGAATTTTAATTTTTGTCCGTGGGCGCCGTTTGCTGGATATTTACAGACATTTGCTCTTAATAGTTGCGGCTTATTGTCTTGCGATCTAGGATCTACACAATATCAAAAGCAAATATACATTTTTCTCTTTCAATCCTCACTTTGCTTTCTTCTGCTACCACGATTCCTGTGTCATTAGGCTTCGACGATGTCAAGCTTAATCCCGCTTTCGTCTTTTACTCCGCATTCGGAGGAGGATGTACTCGACCAGTATTTGGGTATAGGTGAGCCGCTGAGGGTTTGAAACCCTGACCCTATTTAGGACAAAAAATAAAAATAAAAATAAAAAATAAATTAAAAAAAACCTCTAAAACACATACCCTGTTTATAACAAAGGACAAAATTCACGCCGTCTTGTTTTTAAAGCCATTTATTGGCTATTGCAATAGAGCTAATTCACGTTATAGTCATTGCTTTTGCAGCCCCGGAGTACAAGCAAATTTCATCATACAATGAAAATCAATCAAGAAGGCAATACCCTGTTTATAATTAGGACAGACTCGCATGAGATTATATACCTTGTTTAGGACAGACTCACGCAAAATTATATACCCAGTTTAGGACAGAAAGCCGGACAAAAACCATACCCTGTCCAGCAGCACATCCCCGTATAGGCCATATAAGGAAGTACACCCCCCGGGCTCCGCATGCGAGAGGGGTTACTTGGGTCAATTTTTTGCTGGGCATGTGCCGCTAGCCTCTCAGAACCGCTACCCCATTATAGTCTAATCTGTGCCCAATTATAGACCCCATCTTAGTCACTTTTGGGAAAATGTAATTTTTGGCGATCTCAACTTAGCCACTTTCTGTTAGGCATCTACCTTTTAAGCCTTTTAACTAAGTCATTCTGAATTGAAATGACACATTTTGTAAACTTTATAATTATGTAGCGAAATCTTCGCATTTTTAATTCCCTACGTACCTGAATTTTCTGATCCCCGAAATTGCCAAAATATGCGACCCCATTCTAGTAACTGTAACCCCATTATAGTCAATCCAGTCGTGAAAATACGACCCCATCCAGCGACACATCCCCATTAGCTTATTTTAAGGAAGTACCCCCCGCCCCCCCGGGGAAAGGCTTTTACGGTCCTCCTTTTTTCCTTCTGTAGTCAACCTTTCACCCCTAAAAATACTAAATTAAACTCGTAATGCAAAGTATTTTATTATTATACACAAGCCTAATTAATAGGGACCGTAAGATCTGAGGACGGCGACGACGGCAGCGGAAACGTTGCATAAAAAGTGAATTCGCGTTCGTTTAACCTTTATCGCGATCATTCCAAGCAACTCACTTACTTTGTCAAATGCAGGCAAACTCTCCTAAGAGCTGAATTCCTAAGAACCTTATTCAAGTTACGAAAGAGAAAGAAAATTTCGTCTTCGCTTAACGTTCTCCATAAAAGGTGAAATTAGGCGTTTTCACGTCGTGGTCGTGCAGTGACGGCAACGAAATATTCAAAAAGAGTGTGCTGCACGTATTGTTTTTTTTAACGTTCTTAAACGGTTGCCGTCGCCGTCTTCCCATCTTCATTAGGGACCTTAAGCATCGACGACGAAATGGGACGACGACGCCGACCGGAAGTGAAATTTTCTCGCGCGAATCTTCTGGGCATGCGTAAGGTTGTCAAAACGTCGTCCAGCCTTCGTCGGGGACGAAATTCAGGGAGGTTTGCCGTCGTCGCTAAAACGTAAGTATAAAACTATACTTTTTGCGAGTAAATCACTCTTTTTCCCCCTTGTCATTCAGTACAAGTAAAAATATATTCTTTGTGGATTAGCAGAATCCAAATGTTAAGCACTTTGTCGATTTCTTGGCCTGCTAACTTGAACTTACTTTTCAGGTTCGGTTTGTCTGAAAACCTGAGTGATGGCGGAACAACCAGTAGGAAAGACAAGTAAGATTTGCTCTACTATCTTCCAGACCTATTAGATTAGATGCTGTTCGTTCCCTAACGGTCTCTGTTTACTCGTGCACTCTAGGTTCTATTATAGGATAAATGTTCATTTTTTCGTGCTAAAATTTAATAATTTCCCATGTTGTCTTTAGCCGTTAGAAAAGGTAACTATTTTCCAGTGGACTCTGGAACATGATGTGACTATGAGGAGCCCTGAGAGAGGGCAATTAGGGGAGAACATTGCAGCAGCACTGAATTCTCTTCAGCAGCCGAAATTTAGCGTAATTGCAAGATAAAAGCTGTTCGAGATCGTTATTCACTTTTAACTTCAAAACAAAAACAAAAGCTGCGCGACGAAGAGAACTGCCTCCAAAATCGAATAATCCAGGTCGTAAAGAAAAAATTCGCCATCGTCGATTAAACCATCGTCATAGCTTATAAGACGCAAATTACGGACGTCTTTGAATGCCATAACAAGACTGTAACAAGACAGTGTTTCGCAAAGAAAAAGTCGCCGTCTGTCTGGGAAAGTACACTGCTTAAACTTCGTTTTCCCCGCCAAAAACGAAACTCTTAGTTCAGTCTGCCACGGTTGCGAAACGTCGTCGTTGTCCGTTCCGTTGTCGATGCTTAAGGTCCCTATTGCGTCCACATCACCCAAAACAAACTAACTAATGCAATAGTCAGTGGAAAGCCCCGCACCCCCATACCTTGGGAATGCGGGGCATTAGCAGGAGATTTCAGCGGTCTTAGACTGACACTTTAGCCACGGTATGCGGGGGTTTTGACAGTATAAGACGCAAGTATCAGCTAGTGGGGACCAATAGCGGGGCGTAGACAGGGATTTGCCCTTGACACTATCTTGAATAGGCATGGCATGGGCCCAGGGCTACGGGAACAGAAGCATATAGACATTGCTTCTTACGGGAAATAACTGGAATATTGTTCTGGGGCTGGGGGTCTCATGAAACCATAATCACTTGGAGAGATTATAAAGTTTAGGATTTCTATTCTGTAACTCGAGGTAGATTATTGTTCAACTTTACAATTTTGGCTGTGTGAGAGATGGACAGCATTGTTGAGTTTACTATTTGTAAAAGTTCAATTCCGCCGGAAAAAAA
>OZ037784.1:29554819-29639819 GCA_964035525.1 Porites cylindrica | reverse complement strand
TGCACGGAAGGCCCCCGAAAATCGTTTCCCGCCCCCTCTCTAATTACTTGGCAGCCGTTGCGTGATCTGTCAAAAGTTTTGACAGAAAACGACTGACCTCGCACAATCAAAGCAAGCCGCCCAAAAGGGTTGTACATTTTATCTTCGAATTCGGTCTAAATATATCTGTTATAAAGATCAGCTGGGTTATCTGATTATAGAGCGATGGAGCAATAAACTGATGGTTAACATACAGCTTTAAATCGTTTTTTAGCATGGGCACAATAAATAGGAAATAACAAAGTCAAAACTGGGTATCTTTTAAAGAATGCATGATATGTATTATAAAAACTAAAAATATTGCTCTGGTCAGACACCAACGATCACAGCGTAGGTGGAAAATGACCATATTGCTTTTGGCAATAAAAGGGGGTGGTAGGCCTACACGACTTTTACCTCATGCCAAAATGCTGCTTATTCCAATAACATTGTTTTTATCTGCTGGGTAGATTATGCTCTGGAAGGTTCTGCATTTATACTGAGCAAATGTGATTTTAGCTGCATGTTTCACACTGAGAGGTCATGACATATATATCGATTGACTGTAGTTATTGTTTTCTGGTCTGCAGGATTTGCCCTCTGATGCAAGCGCATTTTCTTTGACCTCTTTTGAAGCGTAAACCTTTTTTATTACGGCTGAATAAAGTTTCCAATTTTCTCCAAAGTGCCTTCTGGATCTGAATAAATAAGCGATTTTCTTTAGTCCGTGAGTGTAATGTTTTTCTGCAATGTTCTCCTGAGCAAAGAATATTTCCTCTGATCTTCATTGCAACGATTCGACAAATCTTTTGTCTCTCGCCACTTCTGTTGTTGCGTATCCGATGTCAATTCTTTCCATCGTGAATACCGTTTGAACACTCCAACTTTTCTTTGAGATTACAGCCATATAGTCCCATTAAACCAGATTGAAGTGACCTCCGAGACCCGAACTTCGATTGTATACAATTTAGTGGTTTCAGGACCCAGTGGTGTAATGCAAGATCTTCACTACGTTGTCCATGCACTATTGATTGACAGTTTTCTCGCCCCGCGCGGTTAATTTTTCCCTCGGGAGCCACTCGACCAATTGGAAATATCCGCACTCACAGAGTGCGAGTTGAAACGATTTTCGAGGGCCTTCCGTGCAGGCGCTCCCTCACCCCTTGCGTGTCTCCCTCGCGCGCGCCCGTTCTCTCTTTCGCCCGCTACTTCCAAGCGCCTGCTACGCAGGCTATGAAAACAGCAAACACCGGGAAACCGGCGGCTTAAAACATAAACTTAATCTTTAATCTTACTAGTAAAGTATTGAGGATTCTTAGAGACACTTAAATACTCATTTGTTTTGGTGAATGAAAATTGTTGTCTCTGTAAATGTTCTACCGAATTATATTTCTTTATAGATTGTTGGTAGTCTCAAAAGTGTAATTTTCATCGCTTTGCCGTTTGTTTTCAGCCGTTCAAAAACATCGCTTGCAGGAGTACTCAAAATGCCGAGCGTATCAAACGCTTTTTAAGATTACACATCGTTATAAAACCATTAATAAAAAATAGACTCAATAAATTCTTTATCACGTTGAAGCGTAACTCTTTTAAAATTTCTTCGCAAATTTGGCGCTTGTCAAAAGTTAGAACCGGCTGGCCGTATAGATGATTTTGGTTTTTTTTTGAACGGTTTCGCTAATTAAAAGTCCACGCTTGCTTCGATGGTCCTGAATATTGAATGAATTCAATTTGTCTTGAAAAATTGTGAAATACTGCATTTTGTACGAGGTCTGTATGATAAAAACAGCGCCTCATAGTACTCTTTCTCCTCAGATGTGGTGTATAAAAAAAAATAAAAGTTTGGTTTGCACGCACCCAGATTTATTGGCATGAATTTGTAAACTTGTCGAACGCAAAAAATTCGACCTGATTTGTTTTCCACGCCTTATCTACTGTGTGACCAAGAGCCATTATTGCTGTTAAATGTGACCGAAGACTATATTTTGGGTGTACATATAAGGCTATATCAACTCGATACAAGATTTGTTTCACTCCAAAATCAGTTAGCTTTTCCCTCAAAAGTCACATGAATGTGCCCTTAAGTTAACTGATTTGTGGAATACAAAATTATTGTTTGATTTAAATTATAAATTTATCAATGGAAGCTTCGCTTTTAGCCGTGGCTAAATCTATATATTATTAATAAACCTGCATTGTTTGGATCTTTAGAGTAAAATAAAGGTCTTAGGATCATCCCGGGATGAAATAAACTATTCTTTTGAAAAATTTTAACATTGATAGATCACACTTTTTATAAAGTATTCTACTTCCAATATTAGCGGAGCTCTCGCACGGGGAGCACGCGCAGCGGACCACCATGGGTAAAAAAATGAAGTAATCTACCCATCCGAGAAAATTTGGTAATCACGTGACCGTATGCCCGTCCGACTGCGCGACCGTTCGTCCGCACAGGCATACCAATGTTAGATAACTCAATCAACAGATATGGCAACCCGAATGCAACTCGAGGTTATTTTCGGGGGAAATCGCATAGCCACCGGCGTCTTGTAAAGCAAAGACAACTAAAGAGTCAATAAAGACGAAAACAGAAAGCGGAAATTGTTTCTGTATCCGTGTTGTGTAAAATATTAAGCTTAGATTAATTGTCATGTCCACAAATTTGGAATGTAGAGCAAGAGAACGACAGAGAAAAAGAGAAAGTAGGCGGCAGGCCAGCGAAGCTCAGCGAGAAAAAGGGCGACAGAGATCTAGAACGAGAGATAAAAAGCAAAGGAGGCATTTTTTGTTGGAAGAACAACATGAAAATTTTGTAGCGGCGGTGAGAAAATGAGAAATGCTAGCGGCCACCAATGTAAGGTGAAAATGAGCGGCAGTGAAAAGAAAGTGAACGAGGACAAGTACGACATTTCCTCCATAAAACGTGTAACTAAGAAGTTTATGGAAGTTTCACGCTGTAGCCGAGCAAAACAACGGCGAAGAAATGTACAAAAAAAAGTGTGCTGCACGTGCGAAGTTGCTTTTTTGCTAATTAGATCTATTGTTGTTTTTCACCGTTCTCCGGCCTTCGCCGCTTAGCATTACACGATTTTATATTTTTTTTGAACAAACTATAAATATTATCGAGAGCCTCTCATTTATCCCTGGCTAAATCTATATATTATTTTGCGCATAGAAATGTTAATAGTCAATTTAAAAATAATCTTTGTGACAAAGCAAAAGTAGACTCGCGAACGCCCAACTCAAGGTCGGGGCGCGACATTCATTTATAACAGAAATGGCCGTTTTCACACTAGAGACGGATTATTTGTGTGAGACGGGTTATCCGTTTGATAATCCGCGGCAGATAGATTTGAAAATGGAATGGTTCTAATTTTGAATGAATAATCCACCTGACTTTATCCGTCAATTTTGACGGACAGTTTGTTGATGGATTATCCGTTTCAGATAGCCTGTGTACAGCCGCCCCTTCCCTCAGAAAAAAATCGGAGAAGGGGTGACTGTGGGGGAGGGGGCGACTGTACACGGGCTAGTCTCAGACGGAGAATCCATTTCTAGCTCTAATGTGAAAACGGCCAATGACAAAATTCCCGTGTCTAGTGTTTTTAATGATAGCGAAGGACCATACAGAAGGACTGTCTGCCGTTGTCTTGTCCGTAGGCCTCATTATTCCACGCGGTTAATGCATTCCGGGGCAGTGGTCCGAGCGAGTTTTGTTTTTTTTCCTCAGATACCCCATCGAAATGCCTTGACCGAGATTGCGTGTGAAGACGCCTTACAGGGACTAGGCATGGCAATGTGTACCGTAGCGTCAGACAAAAACAGGAAATTGTTATTTATCGGTAACGTGTTTTACAAAAAGTGACATTCTGCGTTTTGTTTCACTAGTATTTAGAGGGCACAACCTCCTGAAAATAGCAAACATTGATCCCCAGCAAGAAGCCAGATTTTCGCTACGGAAAAAAATAGTTTTCCTGAGAGAGAGGCGGAAATGGAGGCTAGGTCTAGGTCAACACCTAAAAAGCGCTTGGTCTAACGTGCGTACAGAGTCGAAGTAGCCGGGAAATAAAAAACGCAACCATAAGTGAGTCTAGCACCCTCCTTAAAATTAACAAATCTAGGGAACACTTTCTTTTACGGTTAACTCTTTTTTACCCCATTTACGGTTAACGGTTAAAAGTTTTCAATTTTTACGGCTATCGACTACATTTTGGACCGTTTACGCCTATCGGTTAACCCTACTGAGACCCTCTTTCATATGCCTGTACGGCCTATGTTGTTGCATCATCTGGCCCTCGTTTCTTTTCGACTGTTTTGTAAAACTTTGGGCAACTTGCAAGAATTTTTTGGGCAAATGATTTACCAACCCCCTGGCAAAAAATTGTCCGTACGCCTATGAATGTAATTCAGTTTGTTCGCGTCGTTGTTTCATTCACCTCTTTAGAAAAAGTAGTGAACTACATTAGGAATGTTATCTGCTAAAAACGATTCTGCTGAGTTGATTATCTAGGGCGCTTTGAGACAAATTGTTTCCTCGTGACAAGATTTCATCCATTGTGCTCGTGTTCCACAGCGATCCACCGATCCACAGCTGATAACTGGTTGGGCTCATGGAACGACAGTACTGCGAAACACATAAAAGAACATTGCCTTCTCTCGATTCCTCACTTAAGAGCGGATGTCTGTAAATATCAACCAGTGATGGGAAAAATAAAAATTTCGAAAAATCCTTAAGAAAATTCAGTGGACAACCCTAGGTACCTTATTTATGAAAATATAACTTTTACTTTCATCTGTTAAATATTTTTGAAATACAGCGAGTGTAAAGATTGAACGCTTCACGGCCTCCACCGGGCCCCTTTTTTGGGACGCGCGACAGGTTAACGAAAAGAGCTCGATTTTAGTCTAATTCAAACACCATTCAATTCACAATGCTTCTCATTGTGTTAAAGGGATTTCAACATACATTTTCAGTGGTAATACGCTTCAATTGATTGCAACCAGAATATTTTACAGATTTTAAGATTCTTAAATAATTTTGAGGATTTCACCCGAGCAAAATTTTGTCCAAATTCGAAGGCCTACAATTCAACCCGATACATCGTTTTCAGAAGAAATAGATATCTGACATTAAAAAGCAATCTTTTAGCTTTCGAAATATGGGTTCAAAACTTTGGGCAACGTGTGAAATGAATTTTTGGGAAAGAGAAATTCAGGGAGCACTTGAGTGAAATTTGACCTCTGGGACTTGACAGTTGTGAGGATCGGCGCGACACGGTGAATTCTAAAACAAATCTTTCAGCCAAGATACGTTTAATTCAGGCGATCGCAAGTCCCACAATGATACACACGTAACTGAAAAAAAGTAAGATGGAAAATTGTACTAATGTAAACATGAAGGTCAAGCACTCTATCACGATTCAGCAAAGTGTTTGAACTTTACACCAAATATCGATCCTGTCTGGCAAATAATCAGGTCGACAATATTTTTGTTTGTACCATATGTCCTTGCTTGTCTTTATGACCGCAAAACTGAGGCAAACTGCGGCGAAACGCCCGCGCGCTCGACGGGGCACTCGACGTGAGTCAAGGAATGCTATTACGTGGGTCGAGAATACGTTACATAACATGACACGTACAAAAGGGTGACAGAGATTTTTTATAGCAAAACTTTTAGATTTACAAAAAATGTACCGTTATGATAGGTAAGTGGTAGTTAAGCTTTTGCACATTGTGCTAGCATATGCTTAGAACAAGTTTATATTGAGGAACGAACAGTTTTAAAGCACTATTAGAGCATCTTAGTGGTAGTTTCCTTATTTTTCAGAGAAAATAGACATCAAAATGCCAAAAAAAAAAATAAAAGATTCAAGAAACAAATTCAGACTGCCACGCTTAATATACAGTTGTTTAGAGGACACCGTTGTTGTTATAACACTTGTTTTATACTTTTTGTCAGCGTATAAAATAGATAAAAACGCCTCGTAAAAGCCTGATGATTTGGTGATGGGTGGGTGGGTGGGTGGGTGCGTGAGACCGAGAATATTAATGGCGAAACAAACCGGAAAACGGAAGGGGTTGAGGGAAAGTTCCAGCTCTGTGCCTACGCTTTTCGGATGGGCTTCCCGAGTTTACAGGTGAGCGAAGGCAGGGAATAACTTCGTCCCCAGGGGCGGAGTAAAGAGCAAAAAAATAAAATAAAATAACGTCATTTTTTTTCCCGCTCCTTTCCCTGTAGCCTGGGTGGCAAACGTTTCCGTGCTGTTTCGGAGAAAAGAGCTAGGATCGAGAGTCAAAGAGCGCGCCGAAAATGGCGCCAATAAAACAACGGAAGGAAACTTCCTTCCTTCCTTCCCCTCCCCCTCCTCCTCTTACATCTCGTTCCATTTTTCTCGCGGCGAAAATCCCGTTCCTCGTCTTTGCTCCGAAAACAAACGGAAGCGTTTGCTACGCGGGCTACTTTCCTGCCGCTCCAAGCCGGCGCCCACTTTGTCTTTCGTTCGCCTGGAAAACGCGAAAAATAATGCATGTTCTGTAGGTTAGTTTTCTCTTAGTTTGTGTGTAATTTTTCATATATTAGTTTTTTCATATATGGGTTTTGTCTACTTTCCACCCAACCCCGACTTCACATTTGTATTGGTCAACCCCTTACTAAAAGTATTAGCTCGTGTTGTTTTTTTCCCTTGTCAAGAGTCACACTGTTTCCACTAAGATTAGCCCAAGGATGTGCAAGAGCAGGCAGCCACAAGTTCTGAAATAAAATCCAGATATGGTTTTTTCCTGTGTTTAGATGATGAATGCCCCATGTTGAAGTGATAGCAAATCTCACGAAGCTGAGCTACAGTCAGCTTACTGAGCTTTTTGGTCGAGCTCATCGCACAGAGGTTCCACGTGTCGTATACTGTGGGGTGCACCGGTGTGCATTGCATCAGGATTGTGTTGCGTGTGATTAAGAAAGCTTTTTCGTCTTCGGCTGCTTGGTTGTCGGTGTCTTCCCTTTCGTCGTCCTCCGGAGTAGCAGCATGGCGAGGTTTCGCGGCTGTTCTGGAGAAAAAGCTCTGGATCTGCCCCGCGGTTAAGAACTCGTCCACCTTGAATCGGCGCTCGCGTCTTTCGTTGCGCGCATACCGCATTTCCCGTGGTACTTGTTCAGGGTCAGCCTTATGGCCGGTCTCCTGACCAATTCTAAACTTATCCCCCAAGTACTTCCTCTGGTCTTCCGTAAATCTCGCTGTCTTCTTAGATCCTTTTAGGGCCCAGCCTTTCTGTAGTGACTCGACAGCTTCACATTGTTCAGCCTGAACGACGAGAGTAGGCTGAGCACTGTCTTCGACGGTAAGCTTCTCTGCATAAAGAAGGACCGCTTGATCTAACAAGTTGTATTTCGCAAGCAGCACTGACCAAACATGATGTGGTTTTCGAGGTTCGAATACCTTTGATACCTCTTTCTGCAGCCATCCACTGGGAGACAGAAAAGGCCACTGTCTTCAGCAATCTCTTCATCGACCCTCTTGCTGCTGATCTGGGATTCTGTCGCTTTTGCCGACGGTTTCTTTTCCCAGCATGGGACAAAGTCTCCAGGTGACAATTCGAACACGTACGACAGACAAGGTAGCTTACTCGGTACTGACATAAGAAAAAGGGGATAAATACCATTAGTAAGCATCATCACGTTGCAACCTCCCCTAGGAAAAACAAGGTAATGGATGTTTGGCTAACCTTGTAGTCGGGACCAGGGAATAGATTTTCCAGGTCCAACGTCAAAGGCCTTCCACACGGTTACTTGATTGTTATCTCTGTAAGCAAAGTTATTAATGGTGCTGATTCTTTCCCAGCGTCCTGGTGCCTCCACCTGTAATAGTCATAATAGCACGTGATGCTTTAGATAGTCTGTCGTACAACAATTATAGTAACTTTTTACCTATAATTCTGAGTAGTCAGATACAATTACCTGCTGGCTCTGATCTGAGGAACTGGTGACAAGAGCCACTCGCACACCGTTTATGCCCCTGTGAGACAACATAGCGTCATGGAATTCCAGGGCAGTAACCACATTATGGCCTTCGTTGACACAGCGGCGAAGATGCGCCTTGACAGTTGCTGCTTTACCATCGCACGCATGCTTCCCACCTTGGGGATCGCTAAAGTCTACCCTTTTTACGCGGATGCCAGTTTCCCCTGCCATCAGATGACATGCTGATACCATGGCAACGCTGTGATAACAGCCGGCGTTATCTTGCCTCAGCGCTGCTGTCTCAATCTCTGGGTGCTCACGTTTGAGGGTCTTCAGGGTGTGGCGTAAAAGCTGGATCACGCTGTTTGCATCTTGGCTACAGTCTTCCACGATGTGGACAAAGGTCTGGTGCTGTAACGTCGCATTAACTCTTCGCACAACCACACTAATATGCCAAGAGATACCTCGTTTCCCAAACCAGTCGGCTTGGGTTTCTCGATATCTCTGTGGCAGCCACTTCATAGCCCAATCTTGGGTTATAAGTACCTTCGTCTCGTCTAGATTATCAAGGACGGTTGTGCGCGCCTTGTCTTGTTGTAGAGACCTCAGCTGATGCGCTTTCCAAGCTTGTATCGCTTGTACTGCATTCTGCTAAGTGTAGAGAAAGTCGTCACGCATATCCTTGGGGATGGTGGAATTCTTAGAAAGAGCTTCTTCTATTTCCTTCAATGCAGATTTCAGCTGCTCACACTGGAGACAGCTGTGTTCATGATCGTGTTGACACTCAACGCGGAGAGATTTATCATTTGGGTCACTTAGTGCGTAAGCGATACAGTGGTCGGGTACATTTGCTTCAGCTGTCAGGTGCACTTGTGTTTGAATAAATAAACGAATGAATTAATTAATAATAGAAATGTAATGAAATTCATCTCCACTGGAAAAACTATAAGCAGGGTTGACATTATCATAGAAGTACTATGGCCCTTTAATATCATTCATCTTTTGTATAATCTTAACATCGCCTAGTTTAGTCGATATCTTTTGACGTCTGTTCGTAGCGCATTTCAAGCTCGGCGGTGCATAAAAGAAAATAAAACTGACAAGGGCTACTGCAAACGCCCCTGTTATAATGAGCCGTTCGTGATACGAATTAGATTATACAGTATTGTTTGTTTATTTGCATCAGGCACGGCTCACACTATAAGAACGTTGTTTATACGATACTATATTAGGGCATAGTCGTAAGTAAAGCAGAGTCACGTCACCTTGTAATCAGACTTGATATACTGCTTTGCCTCCATGAGTGCTCTCTGCCAACGTTCAACCCAAGTACGATCACTGCTCACTTTGGGAAGCATGGCAATAAGCTCGTCGAACGCTTTTCCACAGTCTGCTGCAATGTAGTCTAACCCATGAAGTGACCGTCTAACAGTTGCAGAGCACGGCGAAAGTATGCGCAGCATCGTTGACCTACTGAATGGGGTGAACTCGATTTCCCCGCAGTATTGCTTGTATTGCGCCACAATACGCTCAGGAACGAGTGTTCGTATAATGTTTGGCGTCTCAACAACCGTTCCGTCCGCAAGAACTAACGTTTTCTCCCCGAAAGGGAGGTCCTGTATGACGTGAGGACTTGTGATAAATGTTAAGAAATGGTCAAGCTGCTCTTCATTGACTCTCATTCGAGGACTCTTTGAAATGGTTACAGGCGTCCCCCTACCAAACATTATCGCGTGCTGCCTAGCTCTCTTCACCCGGTACTCTGTGATGTTTGGCAAGTACCCCTGTATGACAGTGTAGGACACCAAGTCAGCCATTACGGACAGGATCTGCCTTTGGGTGTCCCATCTTGAAGCGCACCTACAAGCCTCCGCGAGAGAGGTCAGATACTTATCCTCTCCGGAAGAGACTGCAGATGGTAACCCGAGGGACTTCTCAACCTCACCAGAGTTGAGTAAAGCCTCCCATAAACTGCCGCTGTCTTCAGGACTTATGATTTCCAATGTTGAGACTATGGTATCTGTCGCGGTTCCAATATACTGACGCTTGGCTTTGGAGGAGGTCAGTTGGCTCCAGGGCTTTTTCTGGACGGTAAGGATCGGTCTGTCACAAGCAGTAAGGAACTCATTGAGCTTCACGCGACGTATTGCTAAATTTACACTTCTGCCCCTGTCATCACTGGAAGGCAGTTCATTGCTGCTTGGGTCCGTTGCCTGAGGTACATACAAACTGGCAATGGACACATTCGACATAGCCTGGCAAAGGTCACTCACAGGGGCTCCAGGTTTCTGTTTGAAAACGAAAAGATAAAAAACTCAATGTTTTCTATTACTATATCAGTTTTGAACCCTATAGCCTGCATAGTCCAAGTTTGTTGGTCATTACCTATACTGGCTTGTCGTATAGCTCAGGCGTGTATAATTGCTCCGATGTTTTGATTTTGCGATAACAACAATAACAATAGTAAAAATTACAATAACTGATAACAATCAATTTCCATACTGAAACTTCTATTCAAGTGAGCAAATATTGTTGTTGTTGCCTTTTTTTAACACAAAAACAACCGCGAAGCTCTACTAAGGTTTTTTTTATTATTATTATTATTATTATTAACAATATAATCGCATACCGTCCCATTACTCTCCTCACTCGAAGGGGAAACCGATTCTTCCTGCACATAGACCTTACGAGGGAGCGTGGGCCGTGTTTCTCTGTAACAGGTGGTGTCAATTTCCTCTGGTGGTTGAGGCTTTGCCTCCTCCGTCAGCGACCCACGACACGCCCTACATATTGCTGACAAAGAACATAGAAAAGCCATTATAATGGGGAAGGTAGTCTTCTGTTTATAGCACTGGATTTCCTTTTACGGGAAGGCGAGTTTATGCTTAGTCTGGTCCTCAGTTTCAAATAATTTGTGGCTTGCCAATGACAAATGTACAAGCCAAAAAAGTATGATAATTCGAAAAGGCACAGAGTAGACATAAGTATTTGAGATAATCAGAAAGTATACAGTACTAAATATTTCAGTTTCGTTCAAAGGCGCCGGCATCACTTAGAGTACTATACTTACGAGATCTAACTGGTACAGGTATCTTCGTAAGGCTGTAGATCAACTTTGATTGCGCAAAAGAAAGCGTCCTTTCTTTCCTCCTCTTTTTAACATAATGGGGGGCCAGAGCCAGGGGAACTTTACGTAACATTTGCCGGTAGCGCCATCCGATGCCAAATTCGTCACGGTGCTTCGGGAAAATCGTCATTTGAAGTTTTGAGTGATCAAATTCAAATACACCTGGGACAAAAGTGAAAATGACTATAAAACATGGAATTTTTATTTCCTATTCCCTTAAGATTGAGAGCAAACTGCGCTTGGTCTGCCGAGTTCTGTTGGACTGTTGGACTAGGGATAGCCATTTTGGGAAGATTTGAGGATCGGAGAAGTCCCAAAATTAAAACCTTTCAAGCCAAAATTCCAAGGAAAAAGTTCTTGAGAGGAAAGACAACATAGCTACCGTAACAATATCAAGCATAAAAAAAAAAAAAGAAAAGTGAGTTTTTAAAAGATAGATATGTATAATCATGTCTCAAACTTACCCTCCCTGGATAATAACAGCTCTGCTTCAGTGTTTAAACCACAGTTGGCAAAACTGGCTTGCAGTGTTTCTGTAATGTGACGCTCAATTGATAGGCTACATTCCCTGATCGGTACGTACTCTGTGCTCAAGTATCTGGCACTTGAACCACACTCACCCCCAACCATCGCTCCATATTCACACTCTGTGTGGTCGCTCATCAGCGAGTAGTAGACGTCTGCTGATTATAGTTCTCGCTACCAAAAACTTTATATCTAACGAAAACCGTGCCAACAAGAAATCGATGACTCCGGGAGACGTTCTCACTAAAAATAAGGTGTTGCGAAAGCGGTCTCCGTGACCCGCTTCTACACAACGCTTTAGGATATTTCGCAATCGTTATAAATTAGAACTAATATGGGAATGGAAAAGTAACATTTGACTTGAAGCAAACAAACAAAAAGATGTATTTACATAGCGCTAATGCTTACTATTTGACACGTTTCATGACGTTTGGGTTTACATGTTTGCGATCGCAAAACTGCGATGTTGATAAGAGATGGCATTTTTTTGCGACGAAAGAAAATCGAATGAAAAAATCGCTTGGTGTGTCATGTTATCTAACGCATTCTCGACTCAGGTAACAGCATTCCTTGAAAGACGTCGAGTGCGCGGGGGTTTCGCTGCAGTTTCCCTTAGTTTTTGTGGTCATGAAGACAAGCAAGGACATAAGGTACAAACAAAAATATTGCCGACCTCATATTTACTAGAAAGGATAGATATTTGGTGTAAAGTTTGAACACTTTGCTGAGTCGTGATACGAGTACTTGACCTTCATGTTTACATTAGTGTTATGCCAGGTTACAATAAAAAGCCGGGATTTGACCTTCTTTTTGGCTAACATTGAGGTACAATTTTTCATCAATTATTTTCAATTACGTGTGTATCATTGTGGGACTTGCGATCGCCTGAATAAAACGTATCTTGGCTGAAAGATTTGTTTTAGAATTCACCGTGTCGCGCCGATCCTCACAACTGTCAAGTCCGAGAGGTCAAATTTTCACTCAAGTGCTCCCTGAATTTCTCTTTCCCAAAAATT
The DNA here is from genome assembly GCA_964035525.1 of Porites cylindrica. Classification (NCBI taxonomy): domain Eukaryota; kingdom Metazoa; phylum Cnidaria; class Anthozoa; order Scleractinia; family Poritidae; genus Porites; species Porites cylindrica. The sequence goes on along the minus strand of OZ037784.1, from coordinate 29,627,179 downwards.
CATTTCACATGTTGCCCAAAGTTTTGAACCCACATTTCGAAAGCTTAAAGATTGCTTTTTAATGTCAGATATCTATTTCTTCTTAAAACGATGTATCGGGTTGAATTTTAGGTCTTCGAATTTGGACAAAATTTTGCTCGGGTGAAATCCTCACAATTATTTAAGAATCTTAAAATCTGTAAAATATTCTGGTTGCAATCAATTGAGCGTATTACCACTGAAAATGTATGTTGAAATCCCTTTAATACAATGAGAAACATTGTGAATTGAATGATGCTTGAATTAGACTAAAATCGAGCTCTTTTCGTTACCCTGTAGGGCGTCCCGAAAAAGGAGGAGGCGTGAAGCGGTCAATCTTTACACTCGCTGTATTGCAAAAATATTAAACCGATGAAAGTAAAAGTTATATTTTCATAAATAAGGTACCTAGGGTAGTCCACTGAATTTTTTTGGATTTTTCGAAATTTTTATTTTTCCCACCCCTGGTCGATATTTACAGACATCCGCTCTTAAACGTTCGCTACCTTCCCAAAATACTTAACTTTACAACTGAAATGACAAGCAAATGAGTAACTTACCGGCTGCGTTGCAGAAATATTAAACTGTATATGTCTCTCGCACTCGCGTCCGACTTTCGACTGCAACCTAGTACATAACACTCACGAATGTTTATTAAACCAAGAGGTGGCAGATTCAAGAGTGCCAAGGAACTCTATAACAAGTTTGTCGCCATTTCGGTTGAAAGCGTGTTTAGACATGTTAGAAAGAATCATAGACTTTCTTAGCGCTCACAAAATTCTGAAAACATTTTGGCCGCCATTTCACTTCGTTTCATAGGGGGCTACGGGGCGGGGCCTGGGAACTGCTACAAACTTCCAAACAAACTTCCCGACAGATCGATATCTCAGACGCTTTCTGACAAAAATAGGTAGCTGTCTTGTGCGAAAATGCTACCACACTATTGAGGCTCTGACCTCACCAGCTACGCAGGCTTATGAATTACACAACAAGAATTTTCAGATCTTGGATCTAAATTAGACTTTAGAAAAGAAAGAGCACAGATATTACGACTAAAAATTTAAACCTGGTGTACTTTGAACTTTTAATTCAAGTGACAGCAACGCTCATGAAAATGCTAGATTCGTTCCGAAGCATTCACTGGTGCGTATTTTTCTTAGGTTACTCGTACCGTGAGAGTGGCGGCAGAGTAGATTTCGGAAGCGCTTAAGTTTGTTTCACTGTAACGGTGGAGGTATTTGAGGACGCTTTGAGCAATATGAAGAGATGAGCAAATACTCCTCGCATTCGACTTGAATCTACCTTTACGGGAAAAATGCCGGCGAAAGGTGTTCGATTGAATTTTCATTGCATGCGACCACGATAACAGGATGGGAAAATATTTGTCTATTAACAGGCTTGCCGGTCTTAGACCTTTGTATACGTAAGTTTAGCGTTGTTAAGCCGAGCAAATAAAATCACTACTGGTAAGTTGCAGTTGTTATTTTTTATTATTTGTTGATCGAAAATGCTAAGAGAAAATATCAAGTGGAATATTAACCTCTTCACTCGCTAACTTACTGATTTTTCTGCTTTACCTGGGTAGTCAGCTCTTTACTGAGCTGTTGTTATCTGTGGGCAGAATAATAGAGACTTTAAGATAAGATGACTACAGACTACGACTACGGTTAAACATGTTACTGCGCATGATCAGAACCACGTGACTGTTCATTTTTCCCGCCTAGTCCTGGGGCTACGGTGAGTTGTTGAGCTGTTTCGCGTAGTCACGACTACCATGACTACGGAGAACATTTTGCTCGCATTTTGCGGTCTCGGTAATTCTAGAATCTCGTCTTTTCTTTAATATATAGATTTAGCCAGGGCTAAAAGCGAAGCTCCCATTAATAAATTTATATTTTAAATCAAACAATAAACTTGTAATCCACAAATCAGTTAACTTAAGGGCACATTCATGTGACTTTTGAGGGAAAGGATAAGTTATTTTAGAGTGAAACATCTTACATCGAGTTGATAGCCTAAATATATGTACACCCAAAAAATAGTAAACATCTTCTATCACATTCAAGAGCCATAATGGCTCTTGATCACAGTAGATTAGGCCTCGAAAACAAATTCTTGGAAAACAAATCAGGCCGCATTTTTTTTGCGTTCGACAGGTTTACTTTACAAATTCTTGCCAACAAATCTGAGGGTGTGTAAACCAGCTTTTTATACTTTTTATACATCACATCTGAGGTGAAACTGTACTTTTTATCATACAGACCTCGGACAGAATCCGGCATTTCACTATTTTTAAATATTCAGGACGATCAATCTTGGGCTTTAAGCGAAACCGTTCAAAAAATTTCTAAAATCACCCATACGGCCAGCCGGTTCTCATTTTTAGTGCGAGCTGTCAGTGTGATCGAGTGTTTGAATGAACTTTAATGGAGATACGCTACAACATAATAACGAATTTATTATCATTATTTTTTGTTATTTAATGGTTCCAGTTATAACGATGTGTAATCTTATAAAGCGTTTGATACGCGCGACATTTCTAAGTACTCCTGCGATGTTCATGAACGATGAAAACAAACACCACGGGCAAGCGATTAAAATTGCAAGAGAGACTAATAACAATCAATAAAAGAAATATAATTCGGAAAAACATTTACAGAGACAACAATTTTCATTCACGAAGACAAGTATTAAAGTGTCTCTAAAAATCCTGAGTCTTTAAGCTTAAAGCTTAAGCTTAAGTTTATTTTGTTTTACTTTCAGCCGGCCTCCCGGTGTTGTTTTTTTTTTTTCAAAGATGAACTCCTCGAAACAAGAAAATCACTCAAAGTTTTCTTTCTACAGCCAAATTTAGAACTAAATATTCTTCGGAACGTTTTTTTTTCTATTTGCCGTGAGAAAATATATCTGAAGGCCTTTTAAGGTTCTGTAAGCTTATATCAAACTTGATACTAGATCAGATCATTGACTCAAATCTCAACAAACGTGCAAAAACTTGCCACATAAACTGTGCTCGACTTCATGAAATTAGATATAACAAAAACAAACATTAAATACTATAATTACTCAGGCTCACCATTCGAGATTCAGTTCCTGAAAGATGTCAAGGAAGGCCATAGTTGCTTAAGACTTTTAAACCCTCTTACGCATTGAGCAAAGTGAAAGACGAAAACGATGCCATCCAAAATCGGATTACCCAATTTTGACAAGCGACGCATTTCTCAACCAAAAACCCAATAAACAAACCAGACATGGATAACAGAAGACTCTTGATAGAAGCTGTATTTCATTTTGTACATCCGGTGGAAAAAGACAGTTAAAAACATCACAAGTTGACACAAAACTCTGTCAGCTTTTGCTGTCAAAGTAAACAACTTTCAAGATGCTGCATAAATTTTTCGCATGAACTCACCTGTCAAATTTTGACCAATCAGAGTACAAAAATTGGACGTAGAGCGTGACCAACGCGTGACCATGGTAAGAAAAGTCTTCCCCGCCTTTATTTTTAAAAAAGTGGCTGAATTTTCGCGTCCGAGGTCAGTTTGAAATCAAAATCTTGACAGTGCGGGGCCATAGTGACATAAACACAACATATTTCATATGAATCATTGGAAAAAATAGACTTGAGCCTGCGATCATTTGAAACTGGTAATTTGTCAGCGGATAACTTCAAAAAAGTACTCGACCTCGATGGGTCGACACTTGAGCCCGCGGTACGATCAGGTGATACTGGTCAGCGGATATCCTGTTTTGACAGCTGTCAATTGATCACAACATTGATGTGCAATTACTTTTCTATTGGGCTCCCAAACCAGCTAGAAAGTGTCAGAGTAAACATTGGTTTCCCCGTGGTGCGGACGGACGGTCGTATGGTGACGTGATTACCAAATTTTCTCGGATGGGTAGATTACCACATTTCCTTAGCTATGGGGCTCCGTCCACGCGCGCGCGAAGCGCGCGCGTGGAGCTCCGCTAAAAAGTTCACCATTCACGTGCTTTAAGTGAGAGGGAAGCAAATTATTTAAGTTGTGTCTAATTTCTGCTCAGATTTACGCTTTCAATGTGCTCGAACCACTTAAAGTTGTGTCTACATTTTTATATCCTTAGCTGTTTATACGCCGAACTCAGATCGACGTCCGAGAACAGAAATCATGCCGGTAATTCACTTTCTCTTCTCTTGAAAAGTGTCAGTGTTTGTTCGAAATGATTAGTGTGTCTTTCTACTTGTGTAACCTTTGTTTATGCAAGTTTTTATATCGCATTCACTGAATGAAAATGATACTATAAACTTCTTTGAGATAATCGAAACTCGGCATTTCGATACTTCAATCTACATCAATAATCGGAGAAGTTCATCTTCTAAATCTAATGAATGAACTATTACTACTTCTGTTTATGTATTTAATATTTGACGTAAGTATTCACAGGAGAACCCAACGACCTTTTTTCGCAAAATTGATTATACAATGTCGTTAACGCTAGCAGAGTGTTTTTATGTCAACCTATGTTAATATTTAACTTTCCTGGGGAAAAAAAACCCGCTCTTCACTGCTAGCCAGCAAGACTTTCAGAAAATAAAAATCCCAGCTAGCAATCTTGTTTGACGGTTTTTTGCTAGCCAGCACGGTTAAAAAAACTAAAAATTACGCAATCCCAGCCAGTGTGAAACGGAAGTTGGAGTTTGCCAGCCAGCGGCAGCATAAGTAAGTTATGGGCCAGCCAGCGAAGTTTCATTTAACAAATTGCCAAGAAAAACATATAAGTTAGGAAAGATCTGTTTTACGTCAAATTTACATTAAAAGAAAAGCGTATTTAACCTGTTTCACCCTTTTATCTAGTTGTCGGGTTTTTGTGGAGGTACAGGGAAAAGATCAGTGTATTTGTTTATAGTATATATTATTCCTTATCCCTAATTATTACATGATAATGATATAACAAATAAAGACATTCAGCGGTACTTATAGTCTTGGAATCAGTGGACTTGAGGAGTCTTGAGTTTTTGCCAGGTAAACGATAAAAAGCTAAGCCGGAAGATCCCGAACTTTGTCCATAACACTATAACACGTAAAAAAAGTGATCACTGCAAAGCCTTAGGAGCAATGAATATTTTGCAACTATTATCGACTGAGGCGAAAAAAAGTGTAAGAATAAACAACATAACAAGTAAGCTCAATCTACGTGTGGTCTCCTTGCCAAAATCACTCCAAATTCATTGTAGACACATGCTTATGGTCAGCATTGTGTGTCGTGCTACAATAACTCCGCAAAAAGTTTACACCTGAAATGATAGAAAGTTTCGTGTTAACAGGCCTTCCGTTGGAAACTTCTAACCGCGCGCGGCTGAAAACCACGCGCCCGCAAAGTAAGGTAACGTTTGCGGTCTTTTACTCCAGTTTCAACGTGGGGAGGATGGATTCTTCTTTCGTCATTTACTTTAACGCCTGAGAACAAACAAGGACCTTTCTGTTGCTGTATAAAAAACAATACTGTCCGTGTTTTCAAATATGATATGGCAACAGCCTTTACTTTTTCAAGCCAAACTGATAACGTGTCCTTTCTCTGCACTGGTAGGAGCTTGTCATCCTGAGTTTGATCTTACTCACTCATTTTTTCTGTAGCCAAGAAGCCATAATGCTACGTCGTCAGACAATCACCGTAAAAGTTTCACACCAGAACTGGTGCAAAGTTTCGCAGAAAAAGCCATAAGTCGTATGCAGTCAGTCAAGCAGTCACCGTAAAAGTTTCACACCAGAACTGGTGCAAAGTTTCGCAGCAAAAGCCGTAAGTCGTAAGTAGTCAGTCAGGCAATCACCGTAAAAGTTTCACACTAGAACTGGTGCAAAGTTTCGCAGCAAAAGCTATAAGTCGTATGCAGTAAGTGAAGTAATCACCGTAAAAGTCTCACACCAGAACTGGTGCAAAGTTTCGCAGCAAAAGCCGTAAGTCTTAGGTAGTCAGTCAGGCAATCACCTTAAAAATTTCACACCAGAACTGGTGCAGAGTTTCGCAGCAAAAGCCGTAAGTCGTATGCAGTCAGTCAGGCAATCATCGTAAAAGTTTCACACCAGAACTGGTGCAAAGTTTCGCAGCAAAAGCCAGTAGTCGTATGTAATGCACCTATCAATGTAAACCCCGTGGGGGGGGGGGGGGGGGGGAGTGCGGGCAAGGGGTGGGGATTTGACAAATTTTAAAATTTTTTGATCAAATTCCCTAGGGTGGGAAACGAAAGGTCAATCAAAAGTGTCAAAAGAGACCCCACCCCAGGGGAAAAAATCTAAACAAACAATACTATAATACTATATAAAACGAATAAAAGAACATTTCAAAAGTACATTCTTACTACTTTTATTTAAGGTTAATGTAAGCTCCGTTAAGTTACTCGCTGTAATTAAGTATTTTCTCCCTCCACTAGCATTTCTTATTTTGAACAACAAAATCACTCCAGGAAGACTTACCGTGCTATTATAATATTAATGAAAAGTAAAATGCTTTATAACATCTGGTCAACATGTCGGATCAGTGACTCGTAAAAAATCCTCTGACTTTCATGGTGGAATTCGATTTCAATCGAGTTTTACAATCAGACGGGAACTTGAAGATAAAAACTTTCTTAAAAGAGACATTATAGACAGTTTAAAGTATCGGATTATAGCGATTAAAACAAATGAAAACTTCATACGTTTCTCCAACAGCGTGACTTTCAGAAATCCTCGAGGAACGGACCTGGTAACCGCTTCTGAATTGATACCAGGAATACCAGGCTTCTGTCGGTCAAAGTCAAATGTCCCGACCCCGGGGTCGCTTCGCACGATCAAAAGCCCGACAGGGGGATAGTCTCAGGCATGAAATCCCCTCCCCTTGCCCGCACTCCCCCCCCCCCCCCACGGGATTTACATTGATAGGTGCATAAGTCAAGAATGTTTTGTTTTACAGTCAGACAATCACCTATAAAGGCATGTAACCTTATGCTGTACAATGGTCGTGTGATGTCTGTAAGTTATAGAATCGAAGCGCAGTTGAACAAAAAAGTAAGTAAGATCACACTTAGGAAGGCAAGCCTTTTTTTTCTTTGGGTACAGAGAGACCCAATCAGTTTGCTTGAGGCGACCGTCATATTAAACTTGCGGACAGCAACAGTACTTCAGTAATTAATACAGCTACAGAAAAACCAGTGTAGTTTTTGGCAATAAGATAAGCTTAGGTGAAACCTTCTCCTGTACTTCCAAAAATCGAGTTGAAGATGGCAAACGTGACGTAACTGCGTCCTACTGCGTGTTTCGCGCTTCACGCTAGCGCCTCCAAACAACCCTAAGCACCTTGTTGCACAGGCTACAGTTGCGTTTTAAGGGCGACTATTTTGTAAAAAGCAATAACTTTATGACAACCAGAAGAAAATAAAAATTCCAAAGAAAAATACCCTATTCTTCACGACAAATGGTTAAAAAATAGCCAGTACACAGACGTTAGCCTGTTCACAGACCCTCTATTTTCTCTTCTTTCCCCCACCCCTACCCCCTTGCGCTAGCGGTCATTTAATTCCCCGTTGTTTTTTATCACGCGCGCTTGGCGGACTTTTAAGAGAAAATAGAGGGTCTGTGAACAGGCTAGGTTAAAAAAGAAACAACAACATTCTTTTGATTTGTTTAATAGTCCAGTTTAAACCCTACTTGCTGCAATTTTAGGAAAATTTGTAAATACTGTTCACATTTGTGATTTTCTTTCTTATTTTTTGCTTGAACATTACGAACTATTTTTTATTTTGTTTTTTTTCTACAGTGGCCAAAGAGCCTCTCAAACGTAACGATGGCCGGTAACGCCCGCTGTCAAATTTGAGGTCCTACAGCCGGGAAACATCACCAAAAAAGTGTAATCTGAGTCACTGTGTTTGAAGATGTGAATAAATTTACTAACAGAGCTCTTACATTTTACTGATTTTATACGATAAAAAGTTTTAAAAGCGAGAAATGCCGCAGCGTAAAAACAGATACGGCCAAAACTGGGATGAAAGCTAAAGAAAGATGGCTGTTCGGGATTTACATACCCTGCTGTATTACAATTTATGGCACACTTAGACGTTGCCTTCTTGGACAACAGTTATAACGGACGCGAAATATATCAATATACCATACGGGTGGTACAAACGTAAAATCTTCCTACCTTTTCCGATCCTAACAGATACCTGGGCGGTTGCTAAACGCCTTCCAAATGACCATAGATCGAGAAAGTTTCCCGTCCTGGTGAGCACAGAACAAAAGAGCAATTGGTTCCAACGGAAATATTCGAGAGGACGCAAACCTGGACAACATTGCAAACGAGCATACCAAATGAAATCAGTTCTGAGTTTACCCCACTAAGAGACTAGAGTGTATTATTTATTGGAGAGAGTTTTTGTATTAAATCGTCTCAATAGTCAGGAATATTCTCAATATTTGATGGCATTTATGTGCATCAGTGATTGTTCAAAATTATACACATGTACGGCGACCCGACATAGAAACACAACTATTTTTCTTACCGGTCAGTATAAAACACGGACTGCGGACTGCGGACTACGGACTGAGGACTGGGTATAAAATGCGGACTAGGTATAAAACGCGGACTGGAAAACACGGACTGTGTATAAAACACGGACAAGGTATAAAACGCAGACTGCGGACTGCGGACTGCGGACTGGGTATAAAATACGGACTACGGACTACTTTGGTAAAAGCGGTGCTATTTGGTTCTAGGTAAGAAAAAATAAGATCAAAAGATCGCTAAATAGCAAGACACGTGAGTTAAAGTTGTAAATACTCCTATAAATCAGTCTTGGTGGAGGTGGGCCGCTCGGTTCTCTGAATCATGAGCCGGATCAAAATGCTATTTTCTTCACCCATTTTAGACCTTGTCTCGGTCTCTAACAATCATGAAAGGGGTCAGGATCTGGGGTGGTACTCCCTTGTATAACAACTAGTGTCCACTAGTGTGCAATTTTTGCTATGATTCTGAATTAAATGGATAAAGTCAATGTACATAGGATTGTATAAGACTCCAAATAAATAAAGCATTGTCATTGTCATTGTCATTATATAATGGAAGGGTAGGGGCTTGGGGCTTTTTTGGTCTGAAAAAACTTGCCCATTTTGGTGTGGAATCGGGTATGGTTTTCGAGGGAACTTCGGGAGCGTACATGAATGGACGTATTTATCGTTTCAATTCCAAATGAATAAGAACGAAATAGAAATGTGCGAATTCGAAATTCATTTGGAGAATTTTTTGTTTCCCCTCTAACTTGGTAATAATGACATAATTTCTGCCTAATTAGACCTAAACTGTTCCAGGCTCTGAGATAGTTGGGTCCGCTGAATTGAGAAAGCGAAAACACGAAAATAAAACGGGACAAAACTGGGGAGTTTCCCCAACTATCTGAGACCCTGGAACAGGCTAAATTAGGCCAGATCCGAAAACGGATATGGATTTTAGAGATCTGGTCTGAAAACGGATGTGGAAAATGACATTTTTTGGTCTGCAATAAGGTCAGGATTCGGAGAACCGGGCACCACACCCCCACCAAGAATTCCCAGTAGTACCACCGTCCGGGGATCAGGAGCAGGGTGTAAATCATACCATCATAATCATCGCTCAGAATATAACGTTGGATGACTCATTTCGGTTATTGTTCACGTATGAAAGTAATCCCTTCCCCCTAAATACTGCTTTTGTGCATCGCGGAATGCCCTTACATTGACTTTCTCGTCTGAGTTCTTCATTCAGTCCTCGTATTCCCAAGGCTTTATTTGAAACGGAATTATGGCATCCGATAAGAACTTTACTGATCTGACTAACACCAGCACTATTTTTTTTAAATTCGGTGCTTCTTATTGGTTTAAAACTGCAAATTGAAATCTCTTCTAACTCCCTCTTTTTATAAAATTCAGAGTTTCATTTCAGTTGCCTTGAGTACCGGCATGACCTTCCTTCTCCGTGGGAAGAATAGACATAAGTGAACAGCCAAGGGAATGTTAAAGCTGGGGCTACTGTTTTTGCTAGTCCGCTTTCCATTTCTCTCAGTTTTACCTTTTTAAAGTCGTCATAGTCCGTAGTCCGCGTTTTACACCTAGTCCGTGTTTTATACTCAGTCCGGAGTCCACATTTTATAACTAGTCCTTATTTTATACCCAGTCCGCAGTCCGTGGTCCGCAGTCCGCAGTCCATGTTTTATACTGACCGTTTTGCTTACCTTTTGGCTGCCTTAACATCAGTTTTAAAATAGGACGTAGGCCAGTGGCTGATATCTAGACAGACATATTAAAACTCGAACACACAAAAGTGTTTTCCATAAAGGATCGACAGCGAAACGACTAAAAACAAAGCGGTGAGCTGTGCTTGACTCAACTGTGTCATTTTCTCACTACGCGTATCTTTTACAATGCATTCACAGCAGGACGTTTTGCTGACACACCCAATCAAATTTCCGTTTTTACTGGCAAAAGGTGTCATTTGAGCGTCATTTCGACAGCTCGCGTGGGGTGATTTTCACGCACACTTACTTGCTTCGCTCACTCTGATACCCATGAAAAAAAATTACAGTGCGATTGCCAGGAGAAAAAATATACCTTTTTATCCAGCCAGAACCGGCATACGTTTTCCACATTTTCAGCTAGCGAGGCGCTCATTTAGATTTCCCAGCCAGCTAATCAGCCAATGTAATTTTTTCCAGCTAGCTCAAATTCGGCATGAAGAACGGGTATTTCGTCGAGCGGCTCCGTTGGGTACTCCTGTATTCATGAGCGAAAAAAATAAAAACTCTGTAACCAAAACTTTGTTTACCGATTTCACCCGACGTAATTGCTTCCCTAAGTATGGAAGAATTTGTTCATTATTCTAAAGATAAGATCACAAGCAAAATACTTGCATTTTTGTGAACCGAACATATGAAAACAAGAAAGTCTTTGCGTGTTGTTTCCCTCTCCTCCGCTTCTCTCGTAGTGGTCTGTCTGTACTGCAATCTTATATTCTATATTTGCACGACTCAACCCAGTGCTACAAACAAAGGACAACGCTGATCCTAGCCTGTTCCATGCGTTCAGATAGTAGAGCTCGGCGGTAAGTGGGGAGCGAGTTAAGTAGTACACCGGGAAAACGGGGGGGGGGGCGAGAGCGAGAAAACGCCTGTAAACATTGTTAACAAAGGGTCGTTCCGGTATACTGGATTCCAGTATATCCTCTTATTGGTCGATTATGACACCTTCTGTTAACACTCGAGCACTGGTAACATTGATGAGGAATGCGATATGGAGGGAGAGAGACATCTGTTATCGAATCACGCGGACATCGAAGCTAATATAAACAATGCAATCGAGCATTTCTTGTATTAGGAATCCTTTCTTGAAGAGCGGAAAATTTGCTTGAATCTCGTTCGCCGAGGCCAGAACGTTTTCGCGATTCTTCCAACGGGCTCTGGGAGACCTTCATTTTCTTATTCTTTCCACGAATAATAAACGTACTCAAAGGAAAAGTTGGCGAGTCAATTTCGACGATCATCATCGTTGGCCTCTCGTAGCCATAATGAAACCAAGCTCAAGCGATTTGGAATAACAGCAACAACAGCCATAGGTTGGGGACAGGAGGAAGGCATGGACGAAGACACGCAATGTGAAAGGAAGGTGTGCTTGTGAGATCATTTATGGAAGCCCAGAAAGGCAAAAAAAAATTTTATTTGAAAGGTTATTCAGCCGCAATAAAAAGACTAATGCTGTAACAGAGGTCAAAGAAAATCAGTACTTAACTGCAACTGGAATCAAATTCTTTCAGAAACAAACTGCAGGAAATAATTACCTAGTATGCATGACTGACCGTCTAAATGTTACCCTGTGTCTGTGGTAAGATTTGGTAAGAGTTAGTTAAGGAAAGAAAACCTCTGATGTTGTTTATTGAAAGCTGACTCAAAGGTCACGTTTGACACTATCACGAGCTTATGGGTCGCGTCTGGCCTTTCAACACTTTGCAGTTCATGTCACAGTTACCCGGTTGGCGGTCAATTAAGGGCGGAAAGAGCTCTGTAAGGGAATGTTTACAGGCGTTCTCTCCCCCCTTCCCCCTCTAGTCTCCCCTCGTTTTTGTTTTCTTCGTGAATTTTTCTCCAGCGCTCTACTATCTGAACGCCTGGAACAGGCTACGCTGGTCCAGCCGTAGGTCGTAGTCCGTAGTCGCCTCATCTTAAAGTCGCTGATATCTCTCCACGCGCTAACTTATATATTCTGCTTTACCTGGGTAGTCTGCTCTTTTTCTGAGCTGTTGTTATCTGTGGGCAGAATGTTAACATCTCCACGCGCTAACTTATATTCTGTTTTACTTGGGTAGTCAGCTCTTTATTGAGCTGTTGTTATCTGTGGGCGGAATATTAAAACCTTACCACTCACTACCCTATATTCTGTTTGCGTTCGACGAAGGAGAACGGTGACTATGCGAGTCCTATTTTTCCCGCAGAATTCACACTGTCCTGAGGTTATCGTTCTGGATACCATATCATTTCACGGTTTGGTCGCCTTCTTGGACCGACTGACTGACTGGCTGGCTGCTGCATGTAGCGTCGATCTCATGCTGTATCTTCATCGGGAACTGGTATCTATTTTGTGCCTCGCTCGTTTACTACATATGAAACACTGACAAGTTTTTGCTTACAGGAGAGGATTATTTATCGCTTTTTCCTCACAATTGAGCTTCGTTGTTCGCTTTCAGTTTTCCGTTTTTTTTTTTGGTTTGTTTGTTTGTTTGTTTTTGTTTTTGTTTATTCTTATTTTTTTTTAAAGGAACAGTTCCATTTTAAGATAATCAGATATCTAGATACTTAACAACGTATTCGGCACACTGTACATTTGCTTTCATGGATGCGATCCTGCTGTTTACTCAAGGGTTTAGCCTACATAAAATATAAAGGACCCTTTGGTATTTTTGAGGCAAAATGAAAAGGCAATGCATTCCAAAGTGGGAGGGTAAACAATACGGGAGAATAGCTCTGATCTCAGTTACTGAAGTCATATTAAAGAAGGCCAACTTTTGGCAAAGGGTTATTATTGACCTCTGCAATTTATTTCTATTTTACGTCTAGATCAGGTTTCATCATCTTGAGCACTGTCATTCTTTTTCTGCATAGAGTTTTGATTGTAGTTTGTGGATCAAAACCAGACGTAAAATGTTAAGAGAATATGACAACCGGGACAACACAACAGTGGCGGATTCAGGGGAGGGGCCTGGGGGCCCGGCCCCCCACCCCATCTTTAGACCAAACTAAGGCCCGAAGGGTCGAAAAAAAATTTTTGAGAGCAGCCCCCTCTCCCGCCCCTCCCCCACCTCCCCCTTATCTGAAGGTCTGGATCCGCTAATTCATAATATCATGCTTATCACTCCTTGCACCCCCTTACCTCCACCTCTCACCCCCCCTCCCCCTTGCTTTATCACCCCTCCCTGCCGAACGCACCCCCCCCCCCCCAATTTGCAATTATTACTAGTTTACTTGGGTAGTGACCTCTTTACTGAGCTGTTGTTATCTGTGGGCAGAATATTAACATTCCCATGCGCAAACTCAGCAAGCATTTTTAAAAGTACAGTATGTATTTTATCAGGAGGCGATTAGTTATCGGCTCCTGATTTTATTCGATGTTTCATCCTGGTTTCATGATTGAGGGGAGAAATAAATTTAGACCTCTCATAAACTGCGATCAGTCTCTCTTTTTCTCCAGATTTAGAGAGGGGAGTGCAAGCAGGCGCGAGCGTCGAGCGGCAAAGCCGCGAGACGCGAGAAACGAGGACCTTTTTTTTCGCGCTTCTTCCGTTTCGCGCCTTCAGTCTCGCGTGTGGTCATTTTCGTCTCTCGCGGTTTCGCTCGACGGACTAAGAAAAAAGAGAGGCTGCTCGCAGTCTAGACCTCTCGCGGCTTACTGAGCTTTTTTCCTTTTGCAGTGAATTCAACTTACGAAGTGGACTAGTTGTCTCAACTTTTTTTTACCTTAATAGTGCAGCATTCAGTAATCTCCGTTTATGATTATTTATTTATTTATTTTTGAAAAGAAGTGCCACGCACGCAAGTAACATGTCTGGAATTACGTAAAGAGATTTATTTTTTCCTTTCAATGTTCCGGAAAATTCCTAACTGCAAAGAATACAAGCGACACCTCGCTCGTACTAACTTGCAACTATAGGTGCGAACTAGGTTCTTATACTACCTACATTACATCTCCGCTAAGGTTATTAGCCTAAATTTTTTTCGACGCCTAAGCTCGTCGTGGTAGCTCGAAGCGCGTAACCCAAACAAATAGGCCGCGCTTAATATTAAGGCCTAGGGACTACCATAGAGGCTTAAGGACTATGCAGGCCTGTTTACATTACAACCTTTTGTAAAGCTGCGCTCAAATCACCGGCAAAAGTGTCTATCAACTACTCTTCTGCAAGTGTTGCAGTTTACTCGGCAACACCAATAAAACTTGCATGAACATTCATACTTTTCCTGGACTTGGAGGGTATTATAGCCACGCCCACAGCACAAAATCCTGCAATTTCCGGGTCCTGGGACGGTCTTGTGGCAGCTTCTTCCCCTGGTACCCAGCGATCCTGTGCTGTTGTTGGGCACGCAATAATCTGGGGACTCTACCAAGAACCAAAGATTATCTTCCACGGTCTTTTCTCGATTTTTTCTATCGGCCGCAACGAGCTGATTTTTGCCCTGATGGACTGTTACTTTAGTAGCGTTGTAATATTTGTCGTAAAGATACCCGCCTACAGCACCAAACGGTCCCAAGGTTCTAAGGCACGTTCTATATGAACACGAAGCTGAAACTCTATGACATTTGCAGACGAGCCTCATCTGGCTCTTTACAGCCTACAGGAAACAAAAAGCCGAAAGACTAAGGCAAAAGGAGACTGACTAAACAAAGTTCCTCTCCAGTAGCTTAATATTGAGGTGGAGGTGTCAGGACAGTCATAAATGTACTCTTTCTTGTTAGCTAAAATTAGGTGTAAATTATAACTGCAATCGGCGCCTCCACCTCTAGATGTGTGGGTAAAAAAGCTATCCACAAAAGCATTTTACCATCACTAAGCTCAAAGAATTGGCCGTCGTTAAGCTTAGATAATGCGTTAGGTCATACGTGCGTGAGTGGGCGAAGCCCAAGGCCCTTTAGGGAAAGGGAGGGGGCCGGGAAAGAAAGAAAGCCTTTAAGCAGGGGAGGGGAGGAAGAGGCGACTCTAAGAGTCGCCGGGGTCTGAAATGTTGGTAAAATAGTTGGTTCCATAAGATGGTTTCAAAAGCCGGCTACAAACGTTAGCAAAAATTTGGTGCCATCAAAAATGGGAAATGGCAAAATGTCGTCCCAAAATTCGGCCAAAAATGTTTGCAAAATCAAATGGAGTAAAATTTTGAGCCTAAAATTGGTTACAAAATTTGGTGGTGGCCCATTACATTGGCATTTGAGATTACCATATGTAGTTTCTAAACAGATAAATATATATACACGAATATAATTTAAAACCAGCTAGTAAAGATGTTTTGGTCCTACGACCTTAATCAGTTATACATGAAGTATACAAGTGAGACTTGTTCAACAAATTAACACTGAATAACTTTACTCAGCTGGTTACCTAAAAAATTGAAAGCAATAACTGACTACGAAGTTAGAGCAAAATAAAAAAAAAAAAAGAATGAATAATAGGGACAAAGTCATTAATTGTAACGATGAAGATCATAATAATTGTCTTAGTATGTCCGGCCTTTTTGTGATTTGAAAATAGTGGGGTCACATTCTGTAAGATAAGAATTTTGTGATTAAATGAACAAAATTGAGTAATGATGGTGGTTTTATACTTGTTCAGGTCGGCATCAGAGAAGCCCCCTTTTTCATGTGTGTACCTCGGGAAAGCGAGATACGCAAACCTCCGACTCAAACGCAAATGAAATACGTAAATGCGGCCTAAGGTTGTAGCGAAGACCAGTCATTCAAACGGTGATTCAAAACGTTCTGGACGAGTCTATCACTGAGAAAACGAAGCGAAGGCTTTCGGACCTGTTCCATTAACCGCAAAAGAGCAAGAATTCTAATAAGATATTAGTAAACGTTAATGTCTAATTGCCTCTAAACAAGTGATAAACGAGTATTTAGAGCATTTGCTCAAGAAAAATTTCGACTATATTTGAAGCAAATCACAGCAGAAGAAGAAAAAAATCTGGAACAGGTGAGGCTGAAGCGCCTTTCTGAACACCGTTCATTTGACGAGCTCAAAATGAAGCCATCCTTCAGGGAAAGAACGTTCCAAAAAACGTATCAACAGATGGGCTGATCAATTTGTTGAATGACTTTGGGGAAGGAGTACGCGCTCAAAACTCCGAGTTCCAAAAAAGAGCAAAACCGGTGGCCTCCTAGCCTGCGTCGCAGACACTCTAAACCGCCTGTACAGAGCATCTGCAGATTAGTGCACAATCCCGCAGAGTCGCAAGAACATATGTTGGCGTTTTAGATTGGCTAGTTTCTTACGCGGTTTGTGTTTGGTCCGATTTTGGCGCAAGATCATCATGCTATTTTGTGACAAAAAGAGAAATAAGCTAAAATGATCTTGACTGACTCACAGCAAAATTCTCCTTAGTTGGTATAGCTTCAGTCATGTTAAGCTACAACTCGGATCTGATCACTATCCGGGAGAATTCAACATCTTGCAAACTACACTTAAGAGCGGGGCCTAGCTTCAAAACAGTAGGAAATCATCACATTCACGGACAAAAAGACTACACGCATAAAGCTATTCAGATCCAGGCATTACGGAGAAAACCAAAGAATTTAAAATCTTTTCTGAAAAAATATTTAGCCGCAATAAAAAGCTTAAGGCTTTAACAGAAGTCAAAGAACATCGGTACTAAACCGCATCTGAGATCAAATCCTGTCAAAAACATCTACGTGCAGAAACATAAGCCACAGACCACAGAAAATGATTTACTCAATATACATGAAACAGACCAGCTTCATGACTTCTAAATGTGAGACTCGGCAAAAATAATATTTGCTTAGTCTAACTTAAGAATACTTCATGGACAGCATAACCTACGCTTAAGAAAGAAAACAAGGAAAACCTTTGTTGTTCCAGTTGCTGTTTAAGCAAACTTCGAGGTCACGCTGTATACAGCTACAAATAACATATTTTCTTAGGCAAATATAACGCAAACTTTGTCAATTTTTATCAAAAGGCTAGAAAAACAAACCGTGCACTGCGGCTTTACGCAAATTATATGGTATTCGATATTTCACGTGTAAATAGGAACCTACCTTTGCTTCCACGTACATTTGGCAGATCTTTCCACCGTAAGATATAAAACTAGTACATGAAATGAAATTAAAGAACTCATCAAGTTAAATTACGTGATCGTACCGTCATTACTGAATAAAAGTCCGAAAAATATGACATGGAACGATCGGTGAGAGACGAAACTATTTTTAGGAGGACAAGGAACTGCACGCTGGAACGGAAGTGAAATGAACAACCTTAATCAAGTTCATTCTTCTTGACACTATTAAACGTTTCACCCGACTTTGAACAGAAAGTTGTTTTTTATTTCCTTTCTCATTCTTGCATGTATTCTGCAGTTCGCCCAGTATTTTCTCGTAACTTTTAATTTTCTAGCAAACTGGAACTGTTAAGAATTCCCCCCCCCCCCCCCCCCTTACCACAACTCTTTGAGTGAACTTTCATTCGTTCTGATACACAGTAATTTTCGAACGGTGACAAAGTAAAATTTGAAATGACATTCTATTTTGGTACTTTAAGCTCCTTTTCTCCCAATAGCCACTGCCAGACATGTTTTGAACGTAAAGGTTAAAATGTCGGTGTTTTTCACGACTCTGCTTGGAGACTGACCTCACCACCAGTATTACATCACGGACATGAATTCTGATTCGAGAGGGTCAAAAAGTAACTGATGGGTCTCTGAAATACGAAGTGCAGGTTGTTTACCACATAAAAGAAATTCCGGACATTTTGGTTGGGAATTTTCGTTCGGTAAGAACGGTACGTGTCGATTACCATTTGCCTAAAATTTTCCGGATTGTCGCGCCTAGCAGGACTGGATTCTAGTTAGTCTCGCTTGCGTAAGAAGTGAGACTCATAATCTGCAACGCGTTTTTAGTCGCATTTAGGACACAAAAGGGGGATGATTGTGCCAGGCGTTCCTAGTGAAGACCGTGGAAAGTGGGAATAAGAATCATCGCGTGATCGAAGCCACGCATGTTTTGCGAAGAAAGCTTAAGAAAGATTAAATTTAGTGCTTTTCGGAAACTTGTCGGTCAAAGCGCTGATTAATTTGGAACAAGTGAACACTAATGAGTGGTCGAAAAAAACAAAAAAGAATCTTAATTAGCAAAACTGCGGTGGTCGGGTGTTGTAAACTTTCATTGTATGCAAATGGTCTTGTGATGAGCATGCGATTTATTTTCGGCGATGATTGAAATGAAGTGCCATGTTAATCACTTTTTTGATCTCTGGCAATGATGTAATTTCTCTGGAATCGAGGCCCTTGAATTTTCGTGCATTTATACTCGCGTATAGCATGCGACCGCAGACTTATTTCCAGTCGTCGCTAACACGCGTTCTAAATCAATTCAAAAACAAAGAAAAAGTATCGACGTCGATAAAGTAGGAAGTAATGAACCTTTAGCGAGTAAATCCTTTCGTGTAGAATTAATCGCCTCCTCATTTCTCGATCTAATCTCCAAGCAAGCGAGACTGAACGCCGATGTAAGAGCGTTCTTGTTACAACACGAAACTAGTACGAAACTCAAGAAACTTGGAAATGGTAAAACGAATTTCCATTCGGAACGTCCCAACCGGGAAAACGGGACTACCTTTTCAGAATTTCCGTTTGTCCCGGGAATTTTCCAGTTGTACGAACCAAGAAAACGTTTACCATTTACATCCCAACAGGAATTTCCGGGAATTTGTAGTAATGGTAAACAACCGCAGTCATTTTGGAGAGAGCAGGCTATATAGATGATGAACTCATTGTTTTAACTCCATGACCGTATCCCAAAAGTCGAGCCAGCCCGGGGCGAGCGAACACAATTTTGCTGCCACTGGCCATGCCAGTATGTTTGGCGGGAAATTGGCTGGTTAGTCAAATCTCCTTAACTCCATGACCATGCACCTTTCCAAATATCGCCCTTCTAATCATTATATAGTTAGAGCCTCCAGTAAGTATTTGCAACCATTTTGATTTGTAGAACACTGTTTAACAGTTTCCATCGCTTTAATGTCTCGTAAATAACACAAGAACTTCTGATCTCCCCCCACCCCCTCTCTCCTATCCATAACAAAACATTTTCAGACCAACACTGAAGGTATGCACAAAAATACGACCACATAAAAGCCTTTTCGTTGTTTACCATCGACTGATTCTGTTCTGAATACTGAGGTCCCATGAACAACTTAACGTTTAGAAAGAGCCCGCCTTTTCAATCCAAGAAAACCCAAGTGGCAATTTCACCAACGGACATAAGCCGTAAAAAAAAAAGGCCGCGTCAAATAGTTCATAAAATCACAAACGCCTCATGAGACCTTTAGGCCCGTTTCAAACGTCTTGCTACTGCCGCGCCGAACTCAATTGATCGAATTAAATTCGACTTTAGCACGGCAGGCAAGCCTCGCCGTGCTAAACGGTAGTAGCTCGACTTGGTTTCAAACGTCGTGCTACCGCCGTGCCGAACTCAATTCATGAATTATAAATACATTAGAATATATTTAAAAGTTTGCTAAACCGTTTCTTTATTTTTGTGTTTTGTTTTTGGCAACAGCCGTTCCATTCGACTGTCATTGTGTGAATTAAATTCGACGTCTGAAACCAAGTCGTGCTAATGTCGTGCTGCAGTCGAGCTACAGTCGAGCCAGCTTAGCACGGCAGTAGCACGACGTTTGAAACAGGCCTTACTTCACTCTTTCTTCAATAAACTAATTTTTAAAGGATAAATGACGTCAGAATGCGCGATTATAAGCAGGCTTATGAAAAGAAAATTTAACCAATGCACATGAAAGAGTCTAAGAAGGGGACTTGGGTGGAAAAAATATTGGCTAGTTCTCTGAATAGACAATTAAAACCGTTTTTGTTCAGTAACGAGCTGTTAGATGGGGGAAAAACGAGATAAAGTAGATCGCATCAGAATACGGCAGAGGACTAGGCTCTTAAAAGTCGATAAGCATGCAAGACCAATCATTATGTAAAACAAAGAAAAATTCCGTGGGGGAAAAACTTATGTCCAGGGAAAAGACCCGAAGGTAGAAAGTTAGGATCATAGCTTCTTTTCAGGTAACATTTCTTCAGGCCCGTACATGCGTAAAAAAAATTCTATAAAGGTTAATAAAAAACGATCGTCTCCCTGACAAAAACAAACTTAATTGACTGGACAATGCTGTAAAATAGATAAGCGACGATTTTTTTTCTATATATTTGAAAGAAAAGCTATAATGAATTCAGCCGTGCTCCCATAAAGACCAAAGAAGCATATATCACTAAGGCACCAAGCCAAGGGAAAATAGAGCAAAAAATTCCAATTTTTCCCATGACGAAGAGCACTACGTTACCTGTTTGACACGAACGGACCTATGAAATCAAGGTTAACTTCCCAAGTGACAAAATAAATCTTTCATTTTTTTCCTTTTTTTCCAAGCAAAAGTGTAGTTACCATAAATGATCGATTAAGCGCCGCTACTCCAGTAAACGCCGCTTTCGAATAAGCGCCGCAGCGCTAATTTGATTTATAAATAAACGCCCCACCTTTGTTACGGCGCTTGATATAAAAAGACATCAAAACCATTTCGCTTGACAAACAAGACCACGACCCACTCGTGAGTTCTAAAGTTATAATGTACGGAAACTTTCGAAACCAGGTTTAAGTTCGAAGTGTGCATAACTGTCCTTTTTCTTGCCCAACTCTGAGTTCTCTCTATATTCCCCTTAGTGTTTTACCCGTAGTTGAAATAAGCGCTGCACCTTAAACACGGAAAATGAAATAAGCGCCGCGGCGCTTAATCGATCATTTACGGTAACTTCCGATATCCGACGGGCATATCGGAAAGACTAAAAACACTCAAACTGGATGAGAGTATAACACATTCGAGAAGAACAAATTTGTGATTTTCCATAACTCAATAAAATAACTAAAAATGTGTACTCCTATAATACAAGATTTTCTTTTCAATTTCCAATTTTTACGATGGAACATTAGCCCCCGTACTCACTAGACATTGCTTCACAATCTTCATGTTAAAATCAGTGAAACACGCCATTTGCATGGCGTACATTTTGAAGAACATTAATTTTTGAAAACCAATTTTGGATTTCTACCCTTGTAACTTTATTAAAAATTAAAGTTGGGTAGTTTGTTGTTTTTCTAAAAGTAGTTTGAACAGCCAAACGACATTGTTTACAGGGAGTGGGGAAGGCAAAGCTTCACTTTTCCCTTCTAAGGAAGAAAGTGTCAGCAAAAGGTGAGAGCCGTCCTTGAGGGAAAAGTGTTCAACCTAATTTTCTCACCGATTGCAAGCGCCATTTCATCCACGCATAACCTCACCTAGTTAACAGAATTAGCACATGTAACGGGGAAACGTTACGGGAGAACTGACTAAGAAGTTAGGGTAAGTTTTGAAAATTGTGCGTGGCTGCGCTCCTGATAGAGACTTTTGCTGTAGAGAATTTGAAACGTGCTCGCTAATATAGTGACGACCAGAAAGGACAAGCCATAGGATAGTTCCAGAAAACCACCCGGCGGAGGATGAACTTGAAGGCTTCTGATCAAGTGCAATTTTCAAGGGAGTCCAGACAAGATTATGTACGATGGGCACGGCTTGTTTGATCTGGAATCTTGAAACGCTGTAAATACATGTAGCTGGAACTATCATCGCATCCTCGCTCACTAATAATGACAACTTATATCAACTTCCATTATTCATTGCCTGGCTAAGATTTTAAGGATTCTTCAGTTCAGTTATTTGAAACCAAGCGGTTTCACGTGAGTTGTGACGCCATGCAAGGAACTTGGCGTGGGAAATTTTTTTTTCTTTTTCGATCAAGATGGAAATTGGCATCTTTGTCGTCGAGTAAGGTCGGGAGAAATGGTCGGACATTTATGCATATCAATGAGCCATTGAGGCGGACTAATCAGGCATGAATGCGCCAAGAAAGCGGCATAATAATAGAGAAAACGGGCGATTTTGGCGTAGCAGAGTGACTAAAATCGTCATTTCGGTTGTTAAAAAGATGACTTCTTTAACATTATAGAGCGAATTCTTTAAGTTAAAGGATTAATCTATCATTCCAGCCAGGGAGGGGAGGGTGTCTCCAAGGAAATCTGTGGCACAGTCCGCCTGCCAGTATGACGTCACGTCTCGCGTCAGTAACTTTCAAATTGGCGAGCAAAGTGTTCATCGAAGAGACGGATAAAAATTTCGATTTTATCACGGAAATGCTGTTCCTATTTCTTGGATTTGGAGATTTTAAGGTTTCTATTGTCATAGAAAACTAGACTTAAGTACTGTTTTGGAATGAAATGTCCAGTGGTGTAATGAAATTTAAAGATTCCTTTCTATCGTCGAGCAAATTTTACGGGCAATCATACCGACCAGTCACACTTTCCAGGGCCAGTGCACAGCAATAGGAGGTTCATCAAAGGATATATTATAGTTTACATTGTGCGTATTTTCAGCTCTTCAGAGCTAGTGGAACCCCATATCATTCCTCTCAAAGTTCACTTAGCTGTAGCGTTGAAAGAGGAAGCTAACTGACAGGTATTTGTGAGAGGCTATGAGCATTGAATCTTGTTACTTTACCGCATTTTAATACTGTGTTGGGTATACACCTATAAATTTGTGGTGTACTGTGTGTTGTTTGTCATGATGTTAACTAACATTGGAAAAAATTCAGCTGTTTCAGAGGAGGGACATGTCTTGACAGCTTATGGTTTTTTCTGGTCGTAAGCTTGGCCAGTATGCAGATCAAGAGCTTTTGAAATCCCGTTTCCAAAATAAAACCCCGGACTCAAGGTTAAAATATATATTGATCCAAGTGCATGACTAGCAGGGTCAGCAGTAAGAATGAAGAAAAAAAGGCCAAAAGGAAAAATAGTGTTAAAAAAAAGAGATCAAACAGAAAAAAAAAAAAACGGTACAAAGAAACAGAAGACAGCGTCGCCGGGAGTCGAACACGGTTTATCTGCACGTTCAAGCAACTCCTTGACCACTGCACCACAGTGACACACGTGATTTGAAAAATTAATTTTGTCATACCAAAACAATTTTTCTCTGCCATAGACGCTGTTTGAAGCTGGTGGAGCTGTATTTACCATGACTTCAAATATACATTTGAGGAAAATTAGCTTAAGCGCGTATTTCAAAGCTATTTCGCATTATTTCGAGTTCAGCGGGCCCTACTCGATGTAGATAATCGATCGAACTAGCTTTACTGAATTTGGTGGAGAATTAGGAGATCAACAGAGGCCCACACTCATCTGCACACTCGAAAGGAATGATATGAAGTTAGGCCCGTTTAATTAACAAAAGAATAGATGAAATAGAAACATGTGTGATCTGTGAATGGAACCTCCTATTCTGGAGACTAGACCCTGCCTATTTTAGAGAAAAAAAAGATTTAAGTTTTGATGACCTTGCCGGTCCCGTGAAATAGTTGGCGATTCCGCAACACTGCCCGCAAAACAAATTAACAGAATTATACAATCACGGACACAAAATATCAAAACGGTTTACAGAAGCAGTTTATAGCAACACCAAAGCTCACACACATTCGATCAAATAAGCGACATCTAGCGATATTTGCCAACTTCTTAGCTTTTCCTTGTTCTCGCTCGTCCAAATAACTGTCGTTTCCCTTGCTAATTTGCACAAGCGACCCGAGGCTCTTGCTCGTTACTTTGTGACGTCATACTGGCAAGTGGAGTGGGTCAAGAAACTTAGGTGGAAAACATTAGAGTTACCTTCTCCCCCTGATTCCAGCTAAATTGTAACTAAAATAAATGACAATTAGGTGCAGACTTTTAACATTGAAAATCAGGCTTTTTACAGTATTTTCAGTATGGAAAACGACCTTTGTCCAAATTGGACATCGAATTTCTTTAAAAATAATCACAAATCTTCAGATTACAGAGCGGATTATTTAAGACAAATGCGTTACCTACACGTGGATAGCTTTTCCTTGAAAATTTGATTCGATTAAGTTGCAGACTTCTAAGTTTGAAAATATAAGGTTTAAATTTAGCGCGCAGTCGAAGTGAAGTCATTGTCCTTGTCAAGACGATGGTTGCCATGAACAAACAATAGGCAGTAGCACTCCATTCAGGAAAACCAGTCATCTGTTAATTGCACCTTATGAGGCTGTTAATGAACACTCAACAATGCCAAAAAACCAGTCGCGCGCGAATTTTAAAGACATAACGCACTTTCGGCTCGTGATCGCTACGTCAACAAATCGTTTTCAAAATAGCCGATGCAAGAGTAAACGACTTGGACCAGCAGCTCTTTTTAGAGCTCGCTGAACCCCTGGTCCAGCCTTTACTTATACATGTAGTCCCACCGTTTGCAGACCGAAAAGATCCAAACTACTGTTTACAAATCAACGGGAACGTTTTATGGGAATGGAGGACGCTGGAAGGCACCTTGAAAAAACTATATGCAGTTCTTCAAAGAAACTAGACATTTGTGAGAATGTGACAGGGGCACCCAACGACTGTTTTTTGTGAAATATCTGTTCGAGAAGCAAACATTGTCTATTATCTGCTACTGCTTGAGAACGGCTAAAAATTTCTAGACGATCTTTCCATTCACGTACAATTTTCGAAGCTTATATAATGAATTCCATACGATTTTCTGAAGTTTAATTCCTCACATTTTACTGTAGGAAAAGGAAACCTAAACTAAACATCCTTCCCAACGGAAAGACGTGCTCAGAGGTTCTCGACTAGATATTTTTTTTTGAAGATGATGCGAAGACCTTCGACTAGACGCAACGTTTTCTTGCCGTCGTAATAAAAAGAAGGGAAACTGGAGAGCAATAGGCGAAAGGTCAGCTGCACTACCCGGCATCGGTTGCCATTAGCACTGACCTGCCGTTCCGTGTACGTGGACAGGCCGGCGTCTTCTAGCTCTTGGTCAGAGATATGTGTTGGTCACTTACCGTGTACCATGTTTAGAATCTCACTTTAAGGGAGTTCATCTCGCGATTGCGCGTCTGCAGGGTCTATTCGGAAGACTGCTGAGGGTTGAAGTAAAAAAAGAAAAAAAAAAGATTCTTGGAAGCCGGAAAGAGAGAACACATTTACTTAATTATCATTGTTGCGTTAACTCCGCGCGCATGTAGTCTATTAAAAGCAAACGCCTGACTCGAATATATACCGCTATTACTCGGACGAAAATTAAAATCAGCTATAGCTTTGTCAGAGCTGAATTGAGTGGAATTGAAAGACACTATTTCCCAGTCATCATAAAGTCAGTTATTTTGTTCGTTGAACCCGGATTGCAGCATGCAGTAATTTTATAGATTCGAATTTTATAGTAGCGCTTTGTTCGTACTTCTAACAGTTACGCTTGGAGTAATTTAGAAGCGTAGAGTTGTGATTTTACCAGACAAAAGGGAAAACAAAAGAGCGATTCGGCTATTGTCAGTTTAACCCGCCTACTTCCTGATGATGTGCAAAGCCCTGCGTTCATGGTAAGCAATGAAATTGCCTCTTCCTTAGCATTTTAGAATAACAATGGGCCATATGACAGACCTTGAAACTTTCACTGATTGTGAGTAAATGTCGCGAGAACAATAGACCTTTTTACCGATACGGAAGTCATATCGAATTAATTCGATTTAAGGAGTATTATAGGATGCCCAGGGGGCATGAGCACATTTCGTTTGTATTTTCGAGAGCTTTTCGGGCATTTTTTCTTACAGTTTTCTTAGAATAAGATTGTAATGGGAAAAAAGATCCTTGTGCCGTGTTTTGATGTAATAATGATCGCCTTTTTCCTGAGAAATATACAGTGAAAGACCATATTTCTAATACTAAACTAGAAAAAGGCGATCATTATTACATCCAAACACGGCACAAGGATCTTTTTTCCCATTACAATCTTATTCTAAGAAAACTCTAAGAAAAGATGTCCGAAAAACGCTCGAAAATACAAACGAAATGTGCTCATGCCCCCTGGGCATCCTATAATACTCCTTAAATCGAATTAATTCAGTATGGCCGCCGTATCGGTAAAAAGGTCTATAGACATTTCTCCCGATGACATTTCAATTTTCATTATTATGGTTAATTAAGCTCTGGTTTCGATAAAGGAACTGGATGAAAATCAGGAAAATTCCAGTTTCACTGTGATGGTTGCATTTTGTTTACGTGTCGTACAATAAATATAACAAATTCATTTTCCTTTTCCTTATACAATCTGCCTTTTTATACTGTTTTTCGCTGCAGAACTATCGCTAATACTACAGAGGCTAATTTTATTATACAAATCACTCAGATTTAGTGACAGAAACTCTATTATCTATTGTAATTTTGGCAACATCTGGCGAGTATTCGGTGTAAAGCTTATTGCCAAAGTCGCTAGAACACTCTTCCATTCATTACTTTTGTTTCTGCTCCGTTAAATTTGCCCAATTTTTTTTATTAACGAACTCGATTTAACTACAAACAATGATTATTCAGGCAAAGTGGCAAGCTTCAATGCGATGTGGCAAGAGAGATATACGCCTTTGAATTTCTGTTACGGGTGTAAAAAATTCAAAAAGTATACCCACCAAAAGTTTAATTGATCGTTGCAAAAACGTAATCAATTTCGAAGTAGTTTCTAAAAATAAAATAAAGAGGGGTAGTTCTTTCAATGTGTACCGGCAAAGGAAGATTAGCTTTGAAGACAGGGTTGTAGTCGAAGGCTCAAAAACAGCTTCTATTAACCAATATGCAATGGCGCCGGTCCGAGGCACCCAAAAACCGGCTATGTCGGTAATTTCCGAAATAGGAGGAATTAGAACCTAAAGATACCTATTCCCTATTAAAGACCCCAAATGAAGTCTACATGCCAATCTTAGCCAATTCGGTGAGATAGTGTGGCAGCTACTTTTCAATATAGTTCGAATCTTACAGACAACTTCTCTTAAATTTTAGGCTAAACAGGTTCTTGTATAGGGGGGGCTTTACTGGCAAATTTTGGCCTAACACTGGTTCTTAAAAACCAGGTCCTTGGTCGCGGGTTTTTAATTTACTGTGAAACGATTTATATTGAAGATTTTCACACATGTAACATACAATAGGTGAGATAAAAGAAGGAAACGCAAGGTTCCGCCTGTAGTGATTCAGGTCGATTTACGCAGCTTTGATCAAAACACCCAAGGCCTTTCTAGAATTTTTCCACATTCGCGTCCTAGTCCGGCATTAGTTTAAGACAACAGTTTGCTTAAAACAAGCTCTATAGAGGGACATCTATGAAAAAATACATCAGCACAGAATTTAACAGAATTTAATTGTCGGGGAATTTCTGTAATCGTCTGCCCTGCGAGAGGAGTCTACACCCGGGAGTCTACATTTTCACGGTGCGAAACGTACTGCTACACACTCCACTCACACTGCGGAAATGTAGCCTCTGCTCGCGGGGTGTAATTGTCAGTCGTTCTAGCTTGATTTATTCTTTCGCTTAGGCTCTGCAACTTGCTTGTTTGTAGACTGAGTCTTACATTCACGGCCCCAAACTGATTTGTGTCTGACAAATTTACACAGTTATACGCCACTTATAACTTACTGTACGTCCGCGCTTATCGACTTTTGGTCCTTAATTTCGGTCAAACACGAAATTTCCTCTTTCGTGGTCTTTGAGTTTTTGATGCTTATTTGAGACAGTAAAACGAGAAGAAGAAATGAAATTTCAGTTTTGCTTTAATACTTTCAAAACAGCTGCTCCACAGAATGTCAGTGAACACACACGTAACGCATAAGAGTATCGAACTATGACCTTACAACGACTATCACAAAAGTCTACCCAGGCGGTCCCTTTGGGAATTTTCCGTTTTACGTCATCGTCACCATTTCTTACTTGCAGGCGTTGAAAAATAGAAACGCCATCATTACCCAACGATTCCTCGCGGCCCCTGTTCAAGCAAATCCAGATTTCTTCTGGTAAACTAACTGCATATTTCAACAGTGAGTACTTTCCTTTATAAACGCGCAAGCTACAAGGATGCCTCCGCGGCGGGGGCAATGATATCAGAGAGTGTCAATGGGGTATAGTTGTAGTCAGTAAACAGCTAAAAATATGCTACTTTGTCGGTAAACAGGTAAAAAACACTAGTTAGTCTGTAAGCAGCAAAAAAAAAAAAAAAAACGTTTAGTCAGTTAATTGGCATGGTTGTGAGTCCTGCAGACGTTAAAATCGCAGTTATAGGGTGATGTTTCCAAATCAATCACTCCCCTTAGACTCCCAAGCACTCTCCCACTTTTCCAGTGCTTGTTTGTTATATTATGAAATCAGTCTGAAGAGAAATATTTCTTAAAAATCCAGCGTAACTGACGCCCTGATTTGTCTTCCATGGTTGAACCTGGAAGACAGTGTGACGATATTGCATTGTCCAATCAGATTTTAGTATTTACATGGGCTCGCTTTTGTCATAGTCTACTGTCATAGCCGC
Source organism: Porites cylindrica (assembly GCA_964035525.1). Classification (NCBI taxonomy): domain Eukaryota; kingdom Metazoa; phylum Cnidaria; class Anthozoa; order Scleractinia; family Poritidae; genus Porites; species Porites cylindrica. The sequence goes on along the minus strand of OZ037784.1, from coordinate 29,598,474 downwards.
TGGTGAGTTCACTATGTTGTGATTAAACAAGTTGATGTTTACGAACGTGAGCCAATCCTTTATATGGTGTCAGAAGAAACCGGCCAGAACTGCGTTTGGTAAAGACAAGCCACTTTTCGTTGAAAAATTTGGCAGCTTAACACATTGAAGTCGTCGAAATCTAGTCAAATATGCAGAGAGATGGTGATGCAAATTCAGGCGCTACCGCGTCTGTTACCGCACCTTCTGCAAGTATTATGGCTTCTTCATTTATGCGCAATGTATCTTTACCGCCGAAACTGGAAGTACACAGTGGAAATATGTCTGAAGAGTGGAAGCAATGGCGACAAGTATGGGATGCTTACGAGGAGGTGACCGACCTTCGAAATAAAACGAGCCGCCTTTGCGTTGCAACGTTTATCACCTGCATTGGTAAAGAAGCCCTCAAAATCCATAATGGTCTACCTTTTAGACGTGAAGAGGTGAAATCCGACATGACGAAGGTCCTGGAATTGTGGGAGACGCATTGCATTGGCAAAACCAATATAATTTACGAGAGATATAAATTCAATAACCGGTCTCAAGTGACCTGCGAATTTGGAACCTTGAAAGACCATCTTATCCGCGACAGAATTGTGTGTGGAGTCCGAGAAAATGCTGTTAGGAGGAAATTACTGCAACAATCTGGGCTTCCCCTGTCAAAATGTGTGGATATCTGCCGAGCCGCGGAAGCTACGTTGGCACAGCTCAAAGAAATGGCACCGAGCCAACACTCGAGTGAGGTTGATTTGGTCTCGAAAGCAGAGCCTTAAAAGCTAAATTCACGCAAGGAAAAGAAGAAATCTCCTAAAAATCAGCTGGTAGAGGAATGCAAGTTTTGTGGCCGTCAGCATGAGCGTAATCGAGGAAAATGTCCTGCATATGGTCAAATCTGTTCTTCGTGCGGAAAACCTGATCACTTCGCTGTAAAATGTGGAAACAAATCTAGCGATTCCAAGAAGCCTTCTCAGAAATCCAAGCATAGAAAGGTCCATCAGCTTGCCGTCAGCGATGACGCACGTTACTCGTCTGAAGAAGAAATTTTGTCTGTGTCCTCTCAAAACGCTGGCAATACTGTAGAAATGTCGGAATTCAAGACTAAAATATCTGCACACATAGAAATGATGTGTTAGTGAAGATGCAAGTTGATTCAGGAGCCTCGTGTAATGTGTTACCTCGTTTATACTACTACATGAGAAATTTCTGCAATTTGATTGGCTCAGAGCAGTGGTATTTCAGCTTAATTTGAGATACCTACATGTGAAAACTACAAACCTTTTGTGGGTAGTAGTATATTAACAAATAATAGCATGATTTGTACGTGATATTTGGCATAAATACCACTCGTGATATTTCAAAATTGTCTCAAATTTCACTCGCCTAACGGCTCGTGAAATTGCTTATAACAATTTCGAAATATCACTAGTGGTATTTATACCGAATATCACTACTAATCATGCTATTACTTATACAAATTTCTGCCGAAAGATACTGTAGTTGACACAACCGAAGTAAAATCAACCACCTACTCTAAAGCTAGTTTGAAGGCATTGGGTGTGGCAAAAATCCAGTCGCGTAACCCGAAAAATCAGAAGAAATACCGTGTTCTGTTTGTGGTCATTGATGAAGATTACACTCCACTCCTTGGTTCTACGTCAGCACAGGAGATGGGATTGATCATCGTTCAGCATGAAAACATCCTAAACGTTAATGAAACTGTGTTTAAAACTGACTGCCAAGGTCTAACTATGGAGGAAGCTACTGCTTCTTACAGTGATGTATTCAAAGGCTTAGGATGTATGGAAAAAGCTCTTCACCTGGAACTAGATACTACTGTTGCACCTGCAATTATGCGTCCTCGTCGCGTGCCTCTAACATTGAAGGACAGGTTAAAAGATGAGTTGACTCGCCTGGAGAAAGCAAGCGTTATAATCAAGGAAGAAGAACCAACCTACTGGGTGTCTAGTCTAGTTGTTACAGAGAAACCAAACGGGAAGCTCAGAGTATGCATTGACCCTCAGCATCTCAAGAAAGCCCTAAAAAGGTGTCACTATCCGCTTCCAGTTATTTAAAGACATACTCCCGGAGTTAACCAATGTTAAAGTGTTTTCAAAAGCAGACCATAAAGATGGCTTCTTGCAGATACAGTTAGGTGAAGAATCTACAATCTTGGACAAAACTGTTGAGAAAATTGCATATTTGGGGGCATTTTTTCTGAACTTCGTAGCCGACCGATTCTTCCCTCCCCCCCCTCCCCCTGGAAGCAATGTTGTTGGGTCTTCTAAAGAAAGCCGGATCCCTAAGCATTTCTAGGAAGCAACTTTGAATTGGGGGAGGGGGTATTCTTTACGCAAAGTCGTTGATTTGGAAACAGTTTTGTTGCGTTAGGTGGTGTGCACTAATGAAAACATTTTCTCAAGTAGTTTTGTCCAGGATTGTAGCAAGTTGACTACATTCCAAACCCCTTGGGGCCGGTACCGATATTTGCGAATGCCTTTTGGAATTTCTCCTGCACCAGAATACTTCCAGAGAAAACTGGATCAGAATTTAGAGGGCCTGAATGAAATATACAAGATTGCAGATGACATCCTTATTACAGGCCGTGGAGCGAGCATTGATGAAGCTGTGAAAGATCCTGATGCCATTTTATTGAAGCTGTTAGACAGGTGCAGAGAGAGAAAAGAGAAGCTGCAACTGAAGTGTTCAGAAACGCCCTTTATTGGTCATGTTCTTACACCTGAAGGAGTGAAACCCGATCCAAGAAAAGTTGGTGCCATACTGGAAATGGAAAGACCAAACGATGTAGCTGCAGTTAGAAGACTGGTAGGCCTAGTGAACCAACTGTCCAAGTTCCTAAGCAACCTCTCAGAACTTTGTGAGCCACTGAGAAGATTAACTCTCAAAGACGTTGAATGGAGTTGGTCAGCAGTACAAGAAGAAGCATTTCAGAGTATCAAGCGTGGTGTAACTTCAGCTCCGGTCCTGAGATATTTCAATTCTGCTGAACCTGTGGAAGGTCAGGGAGATGCATCTTCCAGTGGTATAGGATTTGTATTGATGCAGAATGGGCAACCTGTATCATACTCAAGAAGAGCTCTCACAGCCAGTGAGAAGAACTATTCTCAAACAGAGAAAGAACTATTAGCCCACGTATTTGGAGTTGACCGTAGCCATCACTTTGTCTATGGTAGAAGAGTTGTTCTGTGGTCTGACCATAAGCCTTTGGAGACTATTTGCAAGAAACCCCTAGAATCAGCACCGAAACGACTCCAGCGCCTACTCCTGAGACTACAACAGTACGATGTCGAGATTCGTTAAAAGCCAAGTCCTGAAATGTATCTAGCAGATGCTTTGTCCCGTGCTTGCCTGCCAACCACAGATCGCTCCCCCACTGAAAAAGGGGTCGAGCGAATCCATGCAGTTGATTTCTTAGCTATTTCAGAACCACAGCTTGTAGTAGAGATCCAGCAAGAAACAGCAGCAGATCCTGTCCTACAGTCCCTCATCCAAGTTATCTTAAAGGGCTGGCCAGAGAAGAAAGATGATCTGCCAATAGAACTTCACCCCTACTTTGACGTTCGGGATGAGCTGACACCCCAGGATGGAGTTCTCTTCAAAGGTCTTCGATGCCTTATTCCGTCAAGCCTCAGACCTATGATCCGTGAGCGTCTACATGGTGCACAAACAGGTATTGAAAGCTGTCTTCGCAGGGCTCGAGAAATTGTCTATTGGCCTGGCATGCCGGCTGAAATTAAAGATTACATCTCCAAGTGCAAGATTTGCGCCAGCTACAAGAACGAACAGCCCAAAGAACCACTGGTCTCTCACAAGATCCCAAGCCGTCCCTGGGAAACAGTGGGTTCTGAGATCTTTCACTTTGATAATAGAGATTACCTCTGTACTGTGGATTACTATTCACGCTACTTTGAGATCGACCCCCTCAAAGACAAGACTGACAGCGAAGTCATCCACACCCTAAAGAGACACTTCTCAAGGCATGGAATCCCCAATAAGTTGATGAGTGACAATGGTCAATGAGTTTCAGCAATTTGCGAGCAATTATGACATGGAACATGCTACCAGTTCTCCCCATTACCCAAAGAGTAACGGGAAAGTAGAAATCGCCATCAAGACCGCCAAGAGTTTATTGAAGAAATCTAAAGCTGCAAGATCAGACATCTACCTAGCCCTACTAGAACACCTCTACTACACCCTCTGAAGGTCTACAGAGTTCGAGCCTGCAGGTCCTGCAGGTCGAGCCTCTGAAGGTCTACAAAGTTCCCCAGCACAAAGGATGTTCGGGCGCCGAACTCGAACACTGATACCAACGACCAGTGAACTATTGAAGCCCAAATGCAGATGTTTCAACGCCATCTATGTCTGTAAAGCCAATGGGTTTGCCAGTTACTCGCAGTGGTCGGTCCTCCAAACCACATAGCCATCATCCTCTTTCGGTAAATAAAATTCTCGAACAAAAGCGCCCGATGACATTTAAATTTCTGTACACAGTCATTGTGCCGCTTATCATAACTATAACAAAATTCTCTAATTTAATTTTCTATTGGCAGTCCTGAATGGACAATGTAATAGGAAAGTACGTGTCATGCGTAAGTAATTGGACAGTACGCGCCATCGCACGCGCACTCTTGAATGGCTCAAGGTAAGGCAAGGGAATTAAAAGTCTATAATAAAACTTCCTGCCCAATTGACAATCTGTAATTATACTTGTCAGAGGATCAAACAAATTGGACTCCAGCGTCGCAGTCGTCCCATTTTGTTTTATTGTTCACAAGATTACAGGCCGAATTAGACTTCATTCAGTCCTACTATGCCGGATTATAGACAGTCACACCATATTTGCAAGATCACGCAAGAAAAGAATGAGGACACTTGGACAATACACCATTTTACAGTTGTGGGCTCGAGGGAATTTGAGGTTGGGGTTAACCTTTAGATACAAACCTTCTTAATTTGTTTTCTTACGGAAATGGTGCTTGAAAAATACTAGTTAGAATGGTCTAGAATTAGAACAACGTCATTTACACAAGAAAGCAGAAAGGGTTGTATTAAAACAAGGCCAGCTTCAGCCTCATTCCCATCTAATTGGAATTGAGAGACACAAGCGCGGGCAGTACGAAAGCAGGCTGGAAAGCAGGCTCGAACACAGAACGTCGCAACAAAGACCCAGTCGCATATACGTCACCTAATAGCTAAAGTTGAGCGAATATTGACAAAATACATTTCTATCATAATTCTATCTCAACATATCGTCCTTTTATTTTAGAAAGTCTTCATCTTTTTGTACCAATGGTTGTCTTTACACTAGGCTGTTAAGTAAGACTTAAGAGCTGCTAAGTTTTACTTAGCCAGAAATTCGTGTGTGAAGGCCTAAGTAAAATCTCAAGTAACTTTACTTTGCATCACATTAAAGTCGGAAAGTTGAAACGATTCAAGAAAGTTTCAAGCGACTTGAAAACCATCCTTATGACCGACTTAGCTGACTTGCGGTTACTTACGGTTTCTTGAGTTTTGAGAAAGACAAAACATGTCAATCAATCTTGATTATGTTGCGTTGGAAAATAACCTTAAGTTAACCTGAAGTAAAAAAGAATCGGTTGCGTGTGAAGTGTTATTTTACTTGCAGTAATTAAAATTTACTTGTCTTGAAATATTTCTTAGCACATTTAGGCTCTAGTGTAAAGACTACCAGTTTCTAACTTTTTGGGTCTACTTCGCTCCGCATACGCTTAAAGAAATCACCTGTTTTTATACACTTGTCAGTTAATATTTTGTAATTTCTACGCTTACGATAGTGAAAAAAGGCCTTTATACGTTAAGCAGTTAACCCCATTGACACCCTCATATCATGATCTCATGGTCTGATATCATGATATCGGTTGTCTTTACACCAGGCTGTTAAATAAGACGTAAGAGCTGCTAAGTTTTACTTAGCCAGAAATTCGTGTGTGAAGGCCTAAGTAAAATCTCAAGTAACTTTACTTTACATCTCATTAAAGTCGGAAAGTTGAAACGATTCAAGAAAGTTTCAAGCGACTTGAAAACCATCCTTATGACCGACTTAGCTGACTTGCGGTTACTTGCGGTTTCTTGAGCTTTGGGAAAGACAAAACATGTCAATCAATCTTGATTATGTTGCGTGGGAAAATAACCTTAAGTTAACCTGAAGTAAAAAAGAATTGGTTGTGTGTGAAGCTTTATTTTACTTGAAGTAATTAAAATTTACTTGTCTTGAAATATTTCTTAGCTTATTTAGGCTCTAGTGTAAAGACCACCATCGACTTTTGAACCCGATGGCTCGCCATATTATGCCATATAGCTCTACCCAAAGACCCGCCAGCATTATCAAAGGCTATTCTCACCGGCGGGCTTTTCCTTCACGTGCTCGTTTGTTAGGTAAATTTAAAAACAACGGAATGTCACGAGCTCCGCTGAAACGTAAATGATAAAACAATCGAATATCACATGTAAAACAATACATTCCTGAAAAACCCTAACCATGGACGACTGTAAACCTAAGTTGTAAAACCACTTTCTAGTGTAAGGAGAGATTTTCCGTGTGTTCTTTATTTGCCTCGAACTTTATATCTAGCTTTTAAATATTCCCTTTGAAGTTGTTTTAGCCGTAATTTACACTGAATTTGCATTGAGATGTTTCAGTTCATTTAAATTATGTACATTTTACTTCTAAAACTTTGAAAAGGATAATTCGTTTCTGAATACTTATTCAGCTTAGTCACTGAACAATTGGATCTTTCTCCTGTTCAAATACCAACCGTTTGTAGTTTTTGTTTTGACATTTTAAGGAATCCCGAGCAAAGGAAACTCGAATTATTTTGCACAGCTTTTCTGCTGAATCTTTGTAAGTTTCCGAAATTCATTTCCTTGACTGACATTTAATTTTGAGTCATTTAGTTAAGGATATGAACTTTAAAGCTGAATTTATCCAGGTTTGTTTTCAGTTTTCAGCTGATTTTATTCAGCCTTCTTTCCATTTGTTTGCGATGTTGTAATAAGCTGATCGGTTGGTATAAATAGAGCGCTGTTATCCCTGTTTTTCGATTTACATTTTGGATTGACACGCATGTATGATTTACGTCCACGAGCTGAAGATTAAAGTGTTAAAGTCCACGTTTGAGTGCTGTCCTGTTTTCCAGTTGTAGCAGATCTTAGTACCGTGGAAAGTAACGAGTTCCAGTCTTGTTAGCCAAGCGAGTTGCAGAGTTAGTTTTCCCTTGTTGTTCATACGCCGAAGTCGCTCGAATTCCCCCAACGCTTGTTTTCCCCGATTTGCGCTTGGAAGGGCAAAATCTATCGTCACACTAAGTTGCTGGTTCTTAGTTTTTTTTCAGGAATGTGTCTATCGCCAGGTGCTGTTTGGAATGTAATTATAAAACAACTTTACGCATTAAAATTAATGCGTATTTCATTTGCGTTTGAGTCCGAGTTTTGCGTATCTCGCTTCCCCGAGGTACACACATGAAAAATGGGAGTTCTGTGATACTGAGCTGAAGCAAGGCGTCACAGAACCACCCCTCTTTCATGTGTGTCTTTGGAACGAGAAAGTTCTTGACAACCAAACAAGGAAACATTTTACTCAATTTCTAAAGATAAAAGCGGATGCCACTGAGACAAGTGAACTGAACTTCTTGCCACAAAATAAACAGGATACCATTCAGACGATGTACTGTATACTCACCTGTCGTCCCACAAAGTTGTTGTGAAGGTTAACTTTTGCTCTTACGTCTTGTTCCTTTTCTCTAGAGTCTATAAACTTCTTGGCGTATTTCAAACCATAATCAACGTTGTCATTGCAACCACCCCAGTCGAATCCTCGGCTATCGTATGTTCCTTCAGCTGGTTGAGTATTGTTGCAAGCACAATTGCTCAATAGACCAAGAGCACAAGCTTTTGTAATCTCGTGAGCAACTCCGGAAGAGGTTATGGCATAGACAAAGGCGGTCTCTCGGGAAGCTGAAAAAAGCCACATCATTCCAATGTCAGAACTGAATCAGTAAAAATAAAGGAAAGAAAAATAACACTCGGCGGGCGTAAAAAACAACGATATACAATAAAGGCTGTAACACTGAACAGGTTTTTTTGCAAACTTTTCTTGTGGTTTAGTTGAGACATAATTTGCAAGAAAAATTACGATATATTAAAATTCGAAGAAAAATTCACAAGTCGAACAGGGCCCGCGGTCCCACTAAAGATCGTGAAGTTTAATCCTGGGTTAAGCCAAATTTTAAGCAAAGTTTTTTGGTCTAGTATCATACAGGTGGAGCTTACACAATATTTTTGAGCCTTTACTCTAAGATAAGGTTATAATAACCGAAACAGAATGTATGATACTAGAAACAATCTGTACGAAGGTAAATAGCGCTAACCAGCCTTTCAACCACCTGGGCCCACTGCCTTAAGAGCAGCTCTCTGTAAGATTCGAACTATACTGAAAAGTCGCTGCCACACTATCTCACCGAATTGGCTAAAACTTGACATGTAGACTTGATTTGGGATCTTTAATAAGGAATAGTTAACTTTAGGTTCTAATTCCTCCTATTTCGGAAATTATCGACATGGCCGGGTTTTGGGTGCCTCGGACCGGCGCCATTGCATATTGGTTAATAGAAGCTGTTTTTGAGCCTTAGACTACAACCTGTCTTCAGAGCTAATCTTCCTTTGCCAATACACATTGAGAGAACTATCCCTCTTCATTGTATTTTTAGATAACGTTTCCGCAACGAACGATTAAACTTTTGGTTGGTAAACTTTTTGAATTTCTTACACCCGCAAATTAACAGAAATTCAAAGGCGTATATCTCTCTTGCCACATCGCATTGAAGCTTGCCACTCTGCCTGAATACTTATTGTTTGTAGTTAAATCGAGTTCGTTAATAAAAATTTGGGCAAATTTAACGGAGCAGAAACAAAAGTAACGAGTGGAAGAGTGTTCTAGCGACTTTGTCAATAAACTTTGCACCGAATACTCGCCAAGTGTTGCCAAAATTACAATCGATAATAGGGTTTCTGTCACTAAATCTGAGTGATCCGTATAATAAAATTAGCCTCTGTAATATTAGCGATGGCTCTGGTGCGAAAAACAGTATAAAAAGGCAGATTGTATAAGGAAAAGGAAAAGGAATTTGTTATATTTATGCTACGACGCGTAAACAAAATGCAACCATCACAGTCGAACTGGAATTTTCCTGATTTTCCCCCAGTTCCTTATGGAAACCAGAGCTTTTAAAATTAACCATAATAATGAAAATTTAAATGTACTATCTTGATCGAAAAAAAAGTAATATTTTCCCACGCATATCGCGGGTCGTCACGTTCCTTGCATGGCGTTACAACTCACGTGAAACCGCCTGGTTTCAAACAACTGAACTGGGGAAACCGTGAAAATCTTAGCCAGGCAATAAATAATGGAAGTTGATATAAGTTATCATTATTAATGAGCGAGGATGCGATGATACTTACAGCTACATGTATTTACAGCGTTTGAGGATTCGCTCAAAACTCATGAGATACGAGCCCTTGAAATAAACATCATTTTTTCCGGTTTTACAAATTGGGCGTTGGCAAAGTAGTAAATAGACTCAGTCTATCTTGTACACCATTAACAACGGTTCCGTGCAAAATTTTCAGGTATTTTGTTCCAGTCACGAAGCTCGTCTTGAGGAGACTGTTGGTCTTTCTATAAAGCATTGTGTGATGAACAGGAAAATTGGTTTGCAAGGGGTTGAGGAGAATGAGGGATGAGGACAGGAGATACAAAAACCCCAGTCATCCGCCGAGGGACTTTAAAACTGTGCGCAAATGCCCTACCCTAGGGACAATTCCAGATTTTCGGTTTCTTGAAAAAGCTTAAAATCGCTAGTCCACGCATGGATTACTCAAGAGAATCCTAATTCTAAGTAAAGAAAATTCAGTTAGCGACCAGAGTGTTTATCCGGTAGCACGAACAATAAGGGTGTTCTTTCACGGAGTGATTGAAGATGTGTCTGCAGTTTAATGTAAAATCGTTCACCATGCTCACGGACCTTTCGACAACATAAGTGTACCGATTGACGTAACATTCGTGGTAAAAAACGAACACTTTTTACCGTAGGACGATGACGTCATCATACAAAAGGCGTCTTCACTCTGGCATCCTCAATTTCAAACTGTCAAAACCTAATTTTCTCTGCTCGTCAACTTAAGAACGCCTCTAAGGACAAGTGGTAGTAATGTGCTTGTTAGTAAGACGTCCAACATAAGGAAACATTCATAATCAGTTTGGTCAATGCATTAATAAAGGGATACATTCTCCTTTACCCTAAGGGACAAAGTTCAAAAGCCCAAAAGATTTTTATTTCAGCTCCAGCAGATGTTGTCTAGCAATCTGTCTTGAGCTTCTCTCAATTTTCGAGATCAAACAAGCTGTGCCCATGTACATAATCTTGCCTGGGCTCCCTTGAAAAATTGCACTTGATCAGAACCCTTCAAGTTCATCCTTCGCCGTGACAACTTCATGATCTATTTTATTGGGTGGTTTTCTGGAACTATACTATGGTGTGTCCTTTCTGGTCGTCACTATATTAGCGAGCACGTTTCAATTTCTCTCCAGCAAAAGTCTCTATCGGGAGCATAGCCAGGATTTTCCACGTGTACGCACAATTTTCAAAACTTACCGTAACTTCTTACTCAGTTCTCCCGTAACGTTTCCCCCTTACATTTATTGCTAATTCTGTTAACTAGGTGAGGTTAAGCGTGGATGAAATGGCACTTGCAATCGGTGAGAAAATTAGGTGGGACACTTTGCCCTCAAGGACGGCTTTCATATTTTGCTGACACTTTCTACCTTAGAAGGGAAAAGTGGAGTTTTGCCCTCCCCACTCCCTGTAAACAATGTCGTTCGGCTCTTCAGTCTAAAACTACCCAAGTTTAATTTTTAATAAAGGTATAAGAGTAGGAATCCAAATTGTTTTCAAATGTTTTTCAAAATGTACGCCATGCAAATGGCGTGTTTCACTGATTTTAACACCAAGATTGTAAAGCAGTGTCTAGTGAGTACGGGAGCTAATGCTCCATCGTAGAAATTTGAAATTGAAAAGAAAAATCTTGTATAATAAGAGTACACATTTTTAGTTATTTTATCGAGTTGCGAAAAAACACAAATTTGTTTCTTCTTGAACTTGCTATACTCTCATCCAGTTTGAGTGTTTTCAGTCTTTCCGATATGGCTGTCGGATATCGGAAATTACCGTAAATGATCGCTTAAGCGCCGCGGCGCTCATTTCATTTTCAATGTTAAAGGTGCGGCGCTTATTTGAACTACAGGTGAAACAGAAAGGGGAATATAGAGAGAACTCAAGAGTTGGGCAAGAAATAGGATAAATATGTACACCTCGAACTGTTATATGAACCTGGTTTCGAAAGTTTCCGTACATTAAAACTTTAGAACTCACGAGTGGGTCGTGGCCTTGTTTGTCAAGCGATAAGGTTTTGATATCTTTTTATATCAAGCGCCGCCACAGAGGTGGGGCGTTTATTTGTAAATCAAATTAGAGCTGTGGCGCTTATTCGAGAGCAGCGGTTATTCGAGAAGCGGCGCTTAATCGATCATTTACGGTAACTTCCCTTTTCTTTGTAAAACAAGGAAAAAATGAAAGATTTCCCCCTAGTGCCCGTCTTAGACGCTTTCATGTGCATTGGTTAAATTTTCTTTTCATAACCTACTATGCTTATAATCTCCCATTCTGACGTCATTTACCCTTAAAAAATTAGTTTATTGAAGAAAGAGTGAAGTAAAGGTCTCATGAGGCGTTTGTTATTTTATAAACTATTTGACGCAGTCCCTTTTTTTTACGGCTTATGTCCGTTGATAAAATTGCTACTTGGGTTTTCCTGGATTGAAAAGGGCGGGCTCTTTCTAAACGTGGCGTTGTTTATGGGACCTTAATATACAGAATCAGTCGATGGCAAACAACGAAAAGGCTTTTATATGGTAAGTTACAGTGATGAACCTTGCCTTGAGATGGTCATATTTTTGTACCTATCTTCAGTGCTGGTCTAAAAATTTTTTGTTATGGATCTGGTGGAGGAGGGGGGGGGGGGGGGGGTAGAGAGAGAGAGAGATCAGAACATGTCAACACATGCTGTTTACGAGTCATTAAATCAATAAAAAACTGTTATAACAGTCTTCTACAAATCAAAATAGTTGCAAATGCTTACGGGAGGCCCTAACTATATAATGATTAGAAGGGCAATATTTGGAAAGGTGCATGGTCATGGAGTTAAGAAGATTTGACTAATCTGCCAATTTCCCGCCAAACATACTGATGTGGCCAGTGGCGCCAAAATTAAGTTCGCTCGCCCCGGGCTGGCTGGACTGTTGGGATGCGGTCATGGAGTTATAAACAATGAGTTCATCATCTATATAGACTGCTCGCCCCAAAGTGACTGCATTTCGCTTTTCAGAGATCGATCAGTTACTTTTTGACCCTCTCGAATCCAAATTTATGTCCGTGTTGTAACACTGGTGGTGAGGTCAGTCTACAAGTAGAGTCGTGAAAAACACCGACACTTTAGCCTTTACGTTCAAAACATTTCTGGCTATCCGGAAAAAAAGAAGGAGCTTAAAATACCAAAATAAAATGTCATTTCAAATTTCACTTTCTCACCGTTCGAAAATTATTGTGAATCAGAACGAATGATAGTTTACTCAAATGGGGCGGGGGAGGGGGAGGGGGGGGGGAATTCTTAACAGTTCCAGTTTGCTAGAAATTTAAAAGTTACGAGAAAATACTGGGCGAACTGCAGAATCCATGCAAGAATGAGAGAGAAAATAAAAAACAACTTTCTGTTCAAAGTCGGGTGAAACGTTTGATAGCGTCAAGAAGACTGAACTTGATTGAGGTTGTTCATTTCACTTCTGTTCCAGCGTGCAGTTCCGTGTCCTTCTAAAAATAGCTTCGTCTCTCACTGATCGTTCCATGTCATATTTTTTCGGACTTTTATTCAGTAATGACGGTACGATCAAGCAATTTGACTTGATGAGTTCTTTAATTTCATTTCATGTACTAGTTCTATATCTTACGCCGGAAAGATCTGCCAAATGTAAATAGAAGCAAAGGTAGGTTCCTGTTTACACATGTAATATCGAATACCATATAATTTGCGTAAAGCCGCAGTGCACGGTTTCTTTTTCTAGCCTTTTGATAAGAATTAACAAAGTTTCCGTTATCTTTGCCTAAGAAAATATGTTATTTGTAGCTGTATACAGCGAAATACTACAGAGAAAATTGTAACTGTGCACACGAGCGGCTCCCGATTGGTCTTGCAAATCGAAGAGCGAACTTGAGCTAGTACTGTGTGTAACAAAATTTATAATTTTCATTTTAGCGCATATTTCAAGATCTTCGCAACATCAGAAACAAAAGATCATATTTTTACATTACAAGTGAGGGTTTTTTAAGCAATAGATAGGTTTTAAGAGACACGATCAATTCTTAAGAATTTTCTTTTCAAGTATTCAGCGAATTTTGTTTGGAAGTTTTAGCGGTCAAGTGGCTGAACATTGCGCATTCATGCAATTATAGTTTTGCTCCTTCACGTTTGCCCAATTATTTTATTCAACAATCTAAGTCATCTATAAACAGCTTAGTAATCTATAAACGGCTTAGTGTAAATCGATGTGGCATGGGTGATACTGACCTTCCAATTTCTACCAAATTTGTGTACCTTTTAAGTACCGAGAAAGTGCTGTGAGAAGTTATAGCCGTTCATAGCTCAGGGTATGAACTAAAGGCTATGTTAAAGCCGCAGTGCACGGTTTCTTTTTCTAGCCTTTTGATAAAAATTGACAAAGTTTCCGTTATCTTTGCCTAAGAAAATATGTTATTTGTAGCTGTATACAGCGAAATACTATAGAGAAAATTGTAACTGTGCACACGAGCGGCTCCCGATTGGTCTTGCAAATCGAAGAGCGAACTTGAGCTAGTACCGTGTGTAACAAAATTTATAATTTTCATTTTAGCGCATATTTCAAGCTCTTCGCAAGATCAGAAACAAAAGATCATATTTTTACATTACAAGTGAGGGTTTTTTAAGCAATAGATAGGTTTTAAGAGACACGATCAATTTTTAAGAATTTTCTTTTCAAGTATTCAGCGAATTTTGTTTGGAAGTTTTAGCGGTCAAGTGGCTGAACCATTGCGCATTGATGCAATTATAGTTTTGCTCCTTCACGTTTGCCCAATTATTTTATTCAACAATCTAAGTCATCTATAAACAGCTTAGTAATCTATAAACGGCTTAGTCTAAATCGATGTGGCATGGGTGTTACTGACCTTCCAATTTCTACCAAATTTGTGTACCTTTTAAGTACCGAGAAAGTGCTGTGAGAAGTTATAGCCGTTCATTGCTCAGGCTATGAACTAAAGGCTATGCTAAAGCCGCAGTGCACGGTTTCTTTTTCTAGCCTTTTGATAAAACTTGACAAAGTTTCCGTTATCTTTGCCTAAGAAAATATGTTATTTGTAGCTGTATACAGCGAAATACTACAGAGAAAATTGTAACTGTGCACACGAGCGGCTCCCGATTGGTCTTGCAAATCGAAGAGCGAACTTGAGCTAGTACTGTGTGTAACAAAATTTATAATTTTCATTTTAGCGCATATTTCAAGCTCTTCGCAAGATCAGAAACAAAAGATCATATTTTTACATTACAAGTGAGGGTTTTTTAAGCAATAGATAGGTTTTAAGAGACACGATCAATTTTTAAGAATTTTCTTTTCAAGTATTCAGCGAATTTTGTTTGGAAGTTTTAGCGGTCAAGTGGCTGAACCATTGCGCATTGATGCAATTATAGTTTTGCTCCTTCACGTTTACCCAATTATTTTATTCAACAATCTAAGTCATCTATAAACAGCTTAGTAATCTATAAACGGCTTAGTGTAAATCGACGTGGCATGGGTGATACTGACCTTCCAATTTCTACCAAATTTGTGTACCTTTTAAGTAACGAGAAAGTGCTGTGAGAAGTTATAGCCGTTCATAGCTCAGGCTCAACCATTTTCAGATAAGAGTTGGTAAAAGAAAGGAGGAAGGATAGTTCTTTGCAACTGTATGAGTCACGATTAAGTTATTTTAATGATAAGGCTAGAATTAATTTTTGTAAACCTCTTTCAGTTTACCAACATGGCGGCCCCTCGAGGCCTCGTCAAAACTGTCATTCCTCCTGTATCTTTGAAACCGAAGAGAATTCGAACCTTAGAATATGCATTCAGTATTTAGGACACCATTCTAAGACTACATGCCAGAAATCAGCCAAATCGATGGGATACCGTGTCAGGCCTAGGTTCGAATTTTACAGAAAATCACTCTTAAGGAGCGGGCTGAACGCTCAGAGAGGTCCTTAGAAACCATCGTTTGTCATAAAACATGTTATATACCTTTTTTTAATTTTCTCTTTCAAAGTACATACATTTTTTCATGCTGTAACAGTTTATCTGGCAAATTTCCTTTTATTTAGCTTTCCCCTAAGCGTGGTTGGATGGTGTTAAGTAACGCTTCGTGATATCTCGCGTTCCGACACCGCACTATAACTGATTCTTTTACCTTTTCGCGGAACTTTACCGAAAACGCTGACATCCCGAGCAACTGTAGAACAATTCCATAGCTCTTCCTTTAACTGTTTCTGACACTCTTGCACACCAAGTCTCGCACCTTTCCCGATACTGATCGCAATATCAGGATATTCTTCGCAAAATCGTTTTTGGTCTTTAACTAAGCCGGCTCTGTTGCACATAACTTGAGCATCAAGATCGTACACTTGAGACATAAACCTAATACATGTACAACAGAAAAAATTAAGTAGCCATCAAGACTTTCCACTTATGGCTTATTTTCAACACTTCTTGCGTTATTGTGGAGAACAAATTTCCAGTAGAACTCTTAATAATTCTTATATTCAGTTAGACGTTCAAACTTACCACCAGTGAGAACATGAAAGTATTGGAAATGACAACAGAAGAACAGCGAAAAACCAGGTCGAGTTTCCCATGTTCCCGGTCCGGTGTCTTTCGCGCAGTTTAAAAAGAGACGTCTCAGTTTAAAGTTTTTCCGCTCAAAACTATTTGATCGCAACACAATGGTCTTTTTTTTTTTTTTGTTTTTTGTTTTTTTTTTTTTGTTAAAGAACATTCGTTCACCTTTGACCATATTACGTGAGTAATATCACCGTACTTGAAAATAACAATGAAACATCATCGTAAGAAGTTTAATTCATGTCCGGAAGCCGATCAAGAGAACGCTTTTTGTGCAGTTTATAAAAACAAACCTCACTTCAGAGATGGTAGCTTTAAAAAAAGTATATATAGAAGAGTTCAGTCTTTCAAGGGAACTGCCGGCCTGCTTAATTTAACTATTTGAAGGATATCCCTGAACGCTCAAATATTTTGCATTGTCAGGACGTTTTGCTACAACCAATACAAGTGTATTTCGCCTCAGGCCCTTTTGTTGTTTGTAAGTTTTCAAACAGACAACTAATATCGTTCTTTTATAAACTTCAATTATTAGAAAGTCATTACGTGCTAAAGACTAAAGCCGTCAAAGATATTTTGGTTTGCTGTCTCTAATAAAAATACAGTAGAAGGCCGCTAATTCGAACTCTGAAGGGAAACGAGAAACAGTTCGAGTTAGCGGGGATTCGAGTTATCGGGATCGATTGAAATTTCAATATGCCACTTTAATAAACGATAGTTACTGATTTTTCAGCACTTCAGTGTGTATAGTACAATGCAAATTTACTCATTCCATCAAAAACGGTGACATTATTATTAGCCTTAGTGTTTTCGGGGGCACCCAACGAGAATATAGTTCAAAACCACTTAAAAATAGCATTGTTAAACGTATTTTAGTATTTAAACGGTAGATATAGGCATGTTTTTATCCCCTAAAAAGTTTTCGTCTATTCGGATTTCCTGGCTGAAAGTCTAGTGATCCGAAAATTATAGGGATCCAAACTTACCTTTTCGAAAATTTCAGCCAGAAAAAGGGCTCCCGAAAATTCGAGGTGACCTTTTTAGGGCAAAAATCAGTTAAAAATGGGCAATTATACCATTTTTTAGATGTTCGAAAATCCTAGGAGAGACAGGCAAGCAAGAAATTTTTCAACAATGTTCCTAAAATTCTAGATCTCAAATCGTCTTTCGAACAGATATTTTCCGAAAATTGACGTTGGGTGCCCCTGTGTTTTTACCGATTACACGACAAGAAGAGTTAATGGGATGGTATCCGAGTAATAAAAATGACAATAATATTTAATATTTATATAGCGCAAATTAACATACAGGAGGATATGATCAAATGCACTTTCCATTTTAAAATTGAATACGAAATTACTATGTTACCTATTTACAATTTTGAATTTACAATAAAATGCCAAGATGTACACTATATGAAACACTAAAAAGAAATAATAAATTAAACTCTTCTCTAAAATAGTGAGTTTTAAGCAATGTCTTAAAGGTGTTGAAATTTTGCTGTGACTTTAATGATTGCGGGAGACTGTTCCAAATATTGGCGGATGCATTGGAAAAGGCTCGATCGCCAAGCGTTTTTTTTCGATCGTCGTGAATGGTCTCCCAACTGGATACTGGTGCTCGAGCGGAGGTTGTATGTCGAAGTCTTCTTGGTGGCGACCATGCTTTTTAGATAATTGGGGGCGTGTCCATGAATGCACTTGAAACAGAGCATGGCAATCTTAAAATTGATTCTAAAGTTAATAGGCAGCCAATTAAGACATATAAATGACGATGTGACGTGTTCATGTCTTGGCAATGAGCACACCAATCGGACTGCCGCGTTTTGCACCCGTTGGAGCTTGCTAAGGTTCGTAGCGGCAACACCATACAATAGGCTATTGCAATAGTCTATTCTCGACATCACTATCGCCTGAACAATCGACTTTCTATCTTCAAAGCTAAGAAATCTTTTAATGCGCCCAATATTATGCATATGGTAAAGTCCCTATTGACAAGTCTTGTCGATGGTGGTTTTCATGCTCTGATGGTTGTCGAACCACGTCCCTAGGTTTCGAAAGTTGCATACTGCAGACACTTTCACGTGATCAATACTGAGCTCTGCTTATCTTGTCCAACTGCGCGCGGGTTCCGATTACAATTAATTCCGTCTTGTCATCATTTAGCTTAAGTTTGTCAGCTGTCATCCAAGTCTTCATGTCTAGAATGCAATCTTGTAATGCAGTAACCGCTTCCAATTCACTCGCACTGGAACCAGGCTTAAATGAGATATATAACTGGTTATCGTCTGTGTGTGCATGAACATCTGGGAGGTGGCGCTTCACTACCTCAAGTAGCTTGCTGCAATAAATTGTAAAAAGCAGCGGCCCCAGACACGAACCCTGCAGTACATCATGAGGTAGAGAGAAATCCTCTGAGAGGCTCCCATTAAGTAATACACGCTGTGATCTACCAGCTAGGTAGGATCTGAACCATTGAAGTGGAGAATCTGCAATGCCAAAAGTTACCTTAAGACGACGGAGAAGTACTTCATGATGTACAATGGGGTTACAAGAACCAGAATTCGAGTCATCGGGACAAATTTCGGTGAAATTTTGATCATGGGAAAGGAAATTTAGTTCGAGTTACCGGGGATTTGAGTTATCGAGTTTCTACTGTAGTACTAACAGTAACAGGGAGCTAAAGCAACGACGACTACAACGACAACGAGAACGGCAAAAAAAGTAACAGGTTTAGAATAGCAAAACAACAACTTTGCAAGTGCATCACGCTTTTTTTGTACATTTCTTTGCCGTCTTTGCACGACTACGCCCTGAAAGTGCCTAAATTCACGTTTTGTCGAGGACAGGAACACAAGATAATAGCTTTCTTTTTCTTTTCCTGAACTTTGACACAGTCCTTTAGAATTCAACTCTTAAAACATTTGCCAACATTTGACGAAGTAAACTAAATGGAACAAGCGCGATAAAGTTTGAAGCAGCGCTAATTCACTTTTTAAGTGACGTTTTCGTAGCCGTAGCCGTCGTTGTTGCTTAAGCTCCCTAATGTGAAAGTGCCTCATTTCAAGTTTCGTCGAGGACGGGAACACAAGACAACAACTTTCTTTTTTCTTTTCCTGAACATTGATACAGTCCCATAGAATTCAACTTCAAAAAATTTGCCAACATTAAGTGACTTAAACGAGATGGAATAAGAGCGATAAAGTTTGAGGCAGCGCGAATTCACTTTTTAAGTGACGTTTTCGTAACCCTCGCCGTCGTTGTTGCTTAAGGTGGCCAATATTTAAGAGTGATTTTCTGTAAAATTCGAACCTCGGCGTGACACGGTACCTCATCGATTTGGCTGATTTCTGGCATGTAGTCTTAGAATGGTGTCCTAAATACTGAATGCATATTCTAAGGTTCGAATTCTCGTTGGTTTCAAAGATACAGGAAGAATGAGAGTTTTGACGAGGCCTCGAGGGGCCGCCATGTTGGTAAACTGAAAGAGGTTTACAATAATTAATTCTAACCTTATCATTAAAATAACTTAATCGTGACTCATACTGTTGCAAAGAACTATCCTTCCTCCTTTCTTTTACTAACTCTTATCTGAAAATGGTTGAGCCTGAGCTATGAACGGCTATAACTTCTCACAGCACTTTCTCGTTACTTAAAAGGTACACAAATTTGGTAGAAATTGGAAGGTCAATATCACCCATGCTACATCGACTTAGACTAAGCCATTTTGACTAAATATAGTTTGTTTATAGATGACTTAGATGGTTGAATAAAATAATTGGGCAAACGTAATGGAGCAGAATTATAATTGCATGAATGCGCAATGGTTCAGCCACTTGACCGCTAAAACTTCCAAACAAAATTCGCTGAATACTTGAAAAGAAAATTCTTAAAAATTGATCGTGCCTCTTAAAACCTATCTATTGCTTAAAAAACCCTCACTTGTAATGTAAAAATATGATCTTTTGTTTCTGATGTTGCGAAGATCTTGAAATATGCGCTAAAATGAAAATTATAAATTTTGTTACACGCAGTACTAGCTCAAGTTTGCTCTTCGATTTGCCAGACCAATCGGGAGCCGCTCGTGTGCACAGTTATCATTTTCTCTGTAGTATTTCGCTGTATACAGCTACAAATAACATATTTTCTTAGGCAAAGATAACGGAAACTTTGTCAAGTTTTATCAAAAGGCTAGAAAAACAAACCGTGCACTGCGGCTTTACGCAAATTATATGGTATTCGATATTACATGTGTAAACAGGAACCTACCTTTGCTTCTATGTACATTTGGCAGATCTTTCCGGCGTAAGATATAAAACTAGTACATGAAATGAAATTAAAGAACTCATCAAGTCAAATTACTTGATCGTACCGTCATAGAAGTCCGAAAAATATGACATGGAATGATCGGTGGGAGACGAAGCTATTTTTAGAAGGACACGGAACTGCACGCTGGAACGGAAGTGAAATGAACAACCTCAATCAAGTTCAGTCTTCTTGACGTTATTAAACGTTTCACCCGACTTTGAACAGAAAGTTGTTTTTTTTATTTTTTCTCTCATTCTTGCATGTATTCTGCAGTTCGCCCAGTATTTTCTCGTAACTTTTAATTTTCTAGCAAACTGGAACTGTTAAGAATTCCCCCGCCCCCTCCCTCCGGCCCCACTTGAGTAAACTATCATTCGTTCTGCTTCACAATAATTTTCGAACGGTGACAAAGTGAAATTTGAAATGACATTTTATTTAGGTATTTTAAGCTCCTTCTTTTTTTCTGGATAGCCAGAAATGTTTTGAACGTAAAGGCTAAATTAAAGTGTCGGTGTTTTCACGACTCTGCTTGCAGACTGACCTCACCACCAGCATACATGCCACCTCTCCCGGATTATACCGGAGTCTCCCGGATACCGCACCGATCTCCCGCTGTCCCGTACGGGTCACCATATCTCCCGGATCAAATCATATTTGAGCTTTTCTGTGCCTAGGTTTGCAATTTAGCCCATTTTTAGCTCAAAACTTGAATTTTTCTTATTCGCAGTACGGTTTCTGGGGCATTTTTGCACGTATTTAGTCACTGAGAAAGATTCTTTCTGGCATCAAAACGATGATTGCTAATTTTGATAGTATGTACTTCATGTAAGACTTCGTGTCATGTCCTTAGTCATTCCCATTGGGGGCTGGATTAATTTGTCGGGGTGGGGGGTGTGGGAGTCCGTTGAGATTTCGGGTGGGGGAGGGGTAGTGAAAAAAAAGCGTCTCCAGATTTCAGATCTTCAGAGGTTGGCATCTCTGCTATTCATAAAACTAAATTTAAATAAATTAGTCCTTGAATAGCAGGTACCAAGATTTGGAGTATCCATACTTCTTAGTACATATCCTCTATTAAAATCCCTAGAAAAGTGAATCCTTGAGTTAAAAGTGAGGCGAATCTGATCATTAATCCCCTTTTAAAAGAAAATAACATCAGCAATAAATCATCTATCCTCTAAAGACAACAAGAGAAGTTTACGTAGTCTAACTGGATATTCTTCATCACTTTTAAGGATAAATTTCATAGCCTTTCTTTGAATTATATCTCGATACAGATGAAGCAAACAGTAAATGCAGTACATGTACTATGCAGTTACAATCACTTACACAAACATAATACTACAAAAGGATTGTGGTAAGTGGGGGTCAGGGGTCACCGGCAGCGGTGGTGAAACAAGATGGCCCGCGAGTTTTCTTCGTGCGACATTCTAACGTAATTTTCAATATTTTACTTATTTTTCTGTCGTGTAAGTCTGTCTAATTGTCATTTCTTTGTCAATATGTCTGCAAATCATGTAACTGTGGAAGAACCACGAGCGACTTTTGACGAAAAGCTTGCTCCTTTGAAGCAGGGGCACCCAAGGAGAATATAGTTCAAAACCACTTAAACATAGCATTATTAAGCGTATTTTAGTATTTAAACGGTAGATATAGGTATATTTTTATCCCCTTAAAATTTTTCACCTGTTCGGATTTCCTAGCCGAAAGTCTAGTGATCCGAAAATTATAGGGATCCAAACTTACCTTCTCGAAAATTTCAGCCAGAAAAAAGGCTCCCGAAAATTCTAGATGACCTTTTTAGGGTAAAAATCCGTTAAAAATGGGCAACTATACCATTTTTTTGATGTTCGAAAATCTTAGGAAAGGCAGGCAAGCAAGAGATTTTACAATTCCGAAAATTCTAGATCTCAAGTCGTCTTTCGAACAGATATTTTCCGAAAATTGACGTTGGGTGCCCCTGTTTGAAAGTTGAGATGGCCGAGCTTAGATCTTTTATTGAAAATGCAAACCAAAAATACGATCAAGTTCTGAAGAAACTCACTGAGCAAGAAAAGGAACTCAATTGATGATAAGATTAAAGCTGTTTCTCTTTCTCAATTTAAATCAAAATTAAAACAACATTATCTTTCGCTGTACTAATTTTGGCAATTATCTTGTACTTCGTAACTTCCATCCTACTTTTTCGCTCTTCTTACAGTAATACCTGCTAGTGTGTGTGTGTATGTGTGTGTGTTTGTGTGTATACAGTCTGATATGCTGCCGTATTGTACCCCGCACAATAAACTTATTTAAATTATCTCATTTAATCTGGCTTCTTGGCATTTTTAACTTATTAGTTATTTCAGGAAGTCAGTACCCCTTTTAGTTAATTGATTGATTTAACAACTTGTAAAATAACTATAATATTCTGCTTTGGGTACAATAAATAAATTTGTTGTTGTTGTTGTAAGCATGGTACTGTTCATTGGGTAAACACGGTTCAACACGGTATAGCAAGAGGATTTTAGGTAAGCATGATACTAGATGAGAATTGGCGATAACAATACGGTATTGCAAAATGATTTGGAGCAGGCATGATACTGAAAGAGGATTGTAGGCCCGGGGGGGTGTACTCCCTTATATGGCCTATACGGGGATGTGCCCCTGGGCATGGTATGGTTTTTTAGCTCTCTGTCCTAAACAGGGTATATAATTTCGTGCGAGTCTGTCCTAATTATAAACAGGGTATTATCCGCACGATTGATTTGATTTGCTAGATGAAATTTGTTGTACCCAAGTATACAAAAGCAATGACTATAACGTGAATTCGCTCTATTGCAACTGGCAAAACAAGACGGGGTGCAATTTGTTCTTTGTCCTAAACAGGGTAATGAAATTGAGGGTGTTGTCCTAAACAGGGTCAGGGCTTCAAACCCTCAGGGGCTCACCTATACCCAAATATTGGTCGATATTGGTCGAGTATCCCCCCCCCACATCCCTCTCCAGGACTGTAGTTAGGAAGAGTGTTTCTAAGGTTGTTGTAGGAGATTCTGGGTAAACACGGTACCGCACTGAGAGGCGGAATTCCGGGTAAACATGGTACTGAAAGAGTGGGTTGTAGGTAAGCACAGGAAATAAGAAGAATAACAAGATTGTGGGTAAGGACGGTATGAGGGAAGCAGGCAATCAAAATGCAAGAGTATTCTGTTCACTGCGACGCAAAAAGGACTATTCGATACAGTATATCTTCGCAATGTGTATTGTATTTCAACACAAAACAGGTATCAACATTCATACCTGAAAACATGTGCACTTCAACAAACCTTGTGCCAACAAGTATTTCATCTTCATAGTTTTTGTCAATTAATTTTTGTCCTTGTAGCCTCCTTGTCCTCTTACCTACTTTAAATATTTACATAAGCAACAGTTCACCTGGATAAACATCAAAGTGAAACGAAATAAACATTTCAGTCGTCGATGATAAGTTGTTCGTCAGTTTATTAAGGTGGCCCGAACCTATTTATATGCGCGTTCGTTATGTTTTTGAATCGCGTTTTTCGGCAGGAATATGTAACCGATTTCTTCTTTCTTTTTGGCATCCTTAATAAAGAATGGTCGAACGTTAAGAAAATGTTATTTATTTTCTTGTAAGTATAAAAACGTTTGAGATATCGGCATATGTTTAAGACCTCGTTTTTACAAAAAATGTCAATAATTTCGAAACCCTAAGACAGATTTTTCTCTAACTTCGGCAAATAAGCCTTAGAGCTCTCTAGTTTTATATCTGCAAGTTTGAAGTTAATCTTGGCCGTAGAAGTCGCTGCACAAATAGCTGGTCAAATTTAACCTTAAAATGCAACGCTAACACATTTGTGAAAGTCGACGCACGAATAGAGGGAAACTGCCGGCAGACTATCTCCTATCTGCAAGGGTATTCTTGCCCAAAGCTTCAGTTGCAACAAACTGCGTAATCAGAAACATACAACGAGTACAGTTCGCAATACAAGAAGAACAACTTTATGCTGAATGCGGGGCAAGATAAAAGAATTTCTGTTTATCAAACTTGCTTTGTATTTGTCCTTCTCTTTTCGAAACCTATCATTTAACAAGGCAAACTATATTATCTACAAAAAACTCTCAAGAGTTTTTAGCGTCACAGGATTCCGTTTTGAGGAGAAATAAAGCCACTAACTCCAGTACTTCTAACCGTCCATTTTTCAGCTGCA
Organism: Porites cylindrica; assembly: GCA_964035525.1. Lineage (NCBI taxonomy): Eukaryota > Metazoa > Cnidaria > Anthozoa > Scleractinia > Poritidae > Porites > Porites cylindrica. The sequence goes on along the minus strand of OZ037784.1, from coordinate 29,573,899 downwards.
CTGAAAGCCCTTGTACTTGGTAATTTATTCAAGGTTTTTAGACTTGACATCACATTCGCACGGGAAGTTTGCCACTTGGGGATAATGATGAAGAAAGTATGACAATCGTCTTATTCTTTTCGTTATCCCCAATAGCAATATGCCAGTGCGAATGTGATGGCAAATCTTTCAAACTTGAATAAATTACCTAATACAAGGGTCTTCGTTCCAGCTGAAAATGGATCGGTTGAAGTACTGGAGTTGGTGGCTTTATTTCACCTCAAGACGGGAACCTTCAGTGCTAAAAACTGGTAGGAGATTTCCGTAGATGTTATATCGTGCTTTGTTGAGATTTTTTGCGAAAAAAGAAGGGAAAATACACCGTAACTTTGTTAAATAGAAGTTATTTAATTTTGCCCCGCATTCAGCATAAGGTTGATCTTCTTGTATTGCGAACTGTATTCGCCGTAGGTTTCTGATTACTCAATTTCTTGCAACTGAAGCTTTAGGCAAGAATAACCTTGCAGATAGGAGATAGTCCGTCGGCAGTTGTCCTCTATTTGTGTGTCAACTTTCTCAAATGTGTTAGCGTTGCATTTTAAGATTAACTTTGACCAGCTATTTGTGCAGCAAGTTCTACGGTCACGATTGACTTCAAACTTGTAGATATAAAACTAGAGAGCTCTGAGGCTTATTTGCCGAAGTTAGGGGAAAATCTGTCTTATGGTTTCAAAACTATTGACACTTTTTGTAAAAATGCGGTTTTTAACATATGCCGATATCTCAAACGTTTTTTTACCTATAAGAAAATAAATAGCATTTTCTTAAAGTTCGACCATTCTTTACTAAGGATGCCAAAAATCATAGAAATCGGTTGAACCATTCCTGCCGAAAAACGCGATTCAAAAACATAACCAACGCGCAAATAAATATGTTCGGGCCACCTTAAATGCCAATGCTTTCGGTCCAGGATACTCGAACTTTGAGGAGGGAAGTCTAAGGGGGATACGAACAACGCAAAACCGCACAGAATAACATAAGAAAACTGCAAACCTCACTGAAATTACCCGAAAATTTCTAAATACCGCAAACCGCTTGGTTTGGTAAAACCGCAATACTGCAACTTAAAATAAAAATTTCCGCAAAACCGCTCACCGCAAACCCCCCCCCCCCCCCCCCCACCCCACCCCCACCTTCCCTTTGAGCTCAGAGTAAAATATGGATTATTGTATCCAACATCTTCTTAAAACGGAATCGAAGGAACAGAAGTTCATCCAATTTGAATTTCGTTAGCGTTTCTGTACTGAAAGAGATACGCCCTTTAAGGCTTTTCGCAGACTTAAACTATAGTTGAGAATGATTTGACAACATGTATCTATTGTCCTGTCGCTTGATCAGCGCAGCAATGAGGGCTCTGTTCACACTATACCGGCGGATAGCTCTTGCGCCGACAAGAAAACCATACCGGATAGGGCTTCTGTTCACACATAAGAACAGTGATTTCGGCGCGATTTATTTCGAGCACGAAAGTGGAGCGTCACATATCGGATATGCTCTGTGCCACACTTTGCTGCAGTGTGAACAGGTATTCAGATCGTAGCGGAAGTGAATAAGTAGAGAAAAAGGACTGAAACCCACTGAGACGGAAATAAATATTCAGGAGTGAGGACTGGGATTTAGCGAACAAAGCCCTCTCGGCCAACCGCTCCGGCATGATGTTCGATGTTGGTGAAAGACTTGTCCCAGTTCTGCGTCGTTGCTGTTCATACTATACCGAATGGTTTTTCGTGTCGGCGCGAAAAACTTTCCGGTATAGTGTGAAAATTGTCTAAGACCTATGTTTTTTTATTATTATTTTATTATTGAAGTTGTGAATATATGAAAATCATATATGTGAACTGCAGGGTGAAGAATTATATGAAAGTAGATCATCGTAGTTATAGACGCAACTTTTGCAGTTACGAAAAGAAAGCCTGAAAAAAAAAAGTTCTGGCTTGCACAGTATACGAACCCTTGACCTCTGCGATACCGGTGCAGCGCTCTTACCAATTGAGCTAAGAAGTCAACTGGGAGCGGGTCGTTGAATTGGTGAGCGCTGCACCGGTATCGCAGAGGTCAAGGGTTCGAATCCCGTACAAGCCTAAAGTTTTTTTTTCTTTTTTTTTCAGGCTTTCTTTTCGCAACTGCAAAAGTTGCATCTATAACTGCGATTATCTACTTTCATATAATTATTTTATTATTACTATTATTTTTTATTTTTATTTTTTTCGTTTTTCGTGAACCGCCCAAAAGACTTTTGCACTGACCGGTATTGTCAATGAAAACTAACTGGGTGAAATTCGTGAGAGTTTATAAACTGAGTCGCAATCGATAAAAATCAATATAATTAGATCGAAGTTTCCAGATACGCAATAGAATAGCACGATCTTTGATCTCTTGTATCATTTGGCTAGTTGACATAAGTTTTACAACAACAACAACAATCTTTTATTCCACCTGTAAATTCGTTTACAGTTTTAGTCAATAAAAAAATTAGGGGTCATAATGAGGGAAACTTAAGGTTTCTAGTTAGCCTCAAGCTGAGACAAGATTGATAATTTTGTTGCAACTTTACAAACGCATCGACGGTTTTTTTTTTAACCACAGGAAAGGTAACGTTATGCAAGAACAAATATGGCGATCCACCTGCCATGCGCATTAATAATAATAATGATAATAATAATAATAATAATAATAATAAATAATAAACTTTATTTATATAGCGTCTATATCATTAACTGTTCTAGGCGCTTTACAAAAAATGTATTAAAACTCTAACAAAACTAACAACTACATATATAAGTATGAAAAATGAATAAAAATCTATTTATAAATTAAGAAAAATTTAATTGAAACAAATATGTCTTTATGTGTTTTTTGAAAGAACCCAAGGAATCGGTATTCCTTAAAGATGCGGGTGTGTTGTTCCATAATTTAGGTCCTGCAAAAGAAAATCTTCGATCACCGTAAGACTTTAGCTTAGACCTCGGGGCTTGAAGTAACTTATTCGAGCAAGAACGTAAAGAGTAGGAGCTGCTGCAAAAACTGAGCAAATTGGATATATAACTTCGTGAAAGTCCATTGATAGCCTTATATACTAACAATAAAATTTTATAAATAATACAGTATTCAACAGACAACCAATGTAAGTCTATTAAGCTGGGTGTTATGTGTTCATATTTCTTTGTGAATGTTACGATGCGCGCTGCTCTATTCTGAACTAGCTGTAGGCGGTCAAGAGAACTTCAGGTAGTCCATATAGAATCGCATTACAGTAATCCAAGTTGGTAGTCACAAAAGCATGAATAATTGCTTCAGTAGATTCACGATCCAAATATGTTCTTATCTTACTAATATTAGTTAAATGAAAATGACATGTCTTGCAAATCTTTTTAATGTGGTCTTCCATATCAGCACTGGGATCGAGTATCACTCCAAGATTACGAACAGAAGAGGGCGGTTGAATAGTTTCACCCCCAACACAAACAAATTCCAATGAAGGACTGGGCCGATAACGTGAACTGAGTCGAAGCAGCTCAGTTTTAATTAATCCACTTCCTTCATACTTTCTTTAATTATCGCTATCACTATCAGGCAGGCAGATGGTGTTTTAGGATCTGGAGCAGCTTACTCACGTAGATGGTAGATAAAAGCGGACCCAGGCATGACCCTTGAGGAACTCCACACTTCAAATCAAACGGCTTTGAGAGAGCTCGGTTGATAGACACTTGCTGCGATCTGCCTTAAAGTAATTCTCAAACCGTGAAAGTACTTTCCCCTGCAGTCCAATTGTTGACCTCAATCGTTCCAGAAGGATCTCATGTTCGACGGTGTCGAATACAGAGCTTAAGTCGAGAAGCACAAGCAGCGTAACTTAACCTTTATCCATCGCCATTAGGAGATCGTTCTTCACCTTGAGTAGTGCGGTCTCAGTGCTATGATGTTGGCGGTAAGCACTTTGCAATTCTGGAAACAAGCCATTGACTAGCATGTGCTCCTGTAATTGTAGTGCAACCGCTTTCTCAGTAAGTTTGGACGTGAACTGTAAATTACTCACGGGCCGAAAGTTCTTGTTTATCAATTGAAGACCAGATTTTTTGAGCAGAGAATGTACTACTGCCCTTTTCCAGTCATCTGCAAAGTAACCATGCTCTAGTGATACGTTCACCATCCTACTAATCACTGGAAGTAACTGCTCTAAGCAAACCAACAAGATGGATGACGGAAAAGGGTCCAGAGTACATGTCTTCATAGAAGCCACAGCCATCTTCCTTACAGCCACTTCGGAGAGAGGTTGAAACTCTGATGGCGTGACAACGTCATAACTACTCGATGAACCGTGAGGCGCCCGCTCAGGGACCGCAGGAGAGACCGTGTCACCAGCTAGCTTTGATCTAATAGCCACTATTTTATGGATTAAGTATTCACCCATCTCATTTGCAAGAACAGAGGCGTCAGTATGAGGTGGGAGAGACTTGTCCGCTTGCAAATTTAGTAGGCTCTTGCTAGCCTGGAACAGCTTTGATTGGTTCGAACTGTTCTCGTCAATGAATTCCTTGTAATAAGTACATCTAGCTTCATTCATCAAATGTATGACATAATTTCGCTTAGCTTTAAATACTACAAGATCTGCTTGGAGACCACTTGCCCTCCATCTTCTCTCGGCCTTCCTCCTGTCCCTTCGAGCCTGAATTATGTCTTCATTAAACCAAGGGGGCCTGGGTCGAGTGGAGACATGACGAGAACAAACGGGCGCGTGATCATCTAATAGTGATCTTAAAGTCGTGTTATAACAGTCGAGCAGCATGTTCAAATCATTAGCCGGGTCTTGATATAGCTAAGAATTGCGGATATCTTCTTTCAGTTTAGTTATATCAACTGATTTGAGTTTCCTTTATTCAGCATGTTTAATTCTTAGCGGAGGCTTCGCCACACTTAGCTTACATATCACGGCAGCATGGTCAGAGAAATATCTCTCAGGAAGGGGCTCACCGTCCACAATATCATCAGCCTGCCGTGTGAATATTAAGTCTAAGGTGTGGCCATGTATGTGCGTCGGTCGTTTGACATGCTGTACCAGACCCAGAGAGTTCAACAGGTCCTTGAGCCGGATGGTGTCAGCGTCTGATGGAACGTCCATATGAACGTTAAAATCACCACATATTAACAGTAACTCATTACACATGACTAACGACTCGAGATAGACCGAGAATTCATGAAAGAAAACACTCGTAATCACGGGATGCTCCGCAGAGTATGTTGGCCCATACACGATGACAACACGCAGACGAACAGATCCCAACACCACAAGCCATTCCGACACTTCAAACGAATAGATAAAAATTTAAAATACATTCCTAACAAAAATCTTAGTTCTACGAGTTCTAAAATTAATTATTAATTATTCCTAACAATCCTATTTACAAATCTTTTTTTGATATTTACTGTGAAACTCACAAAACCGTGAACACTAGAAATATTTATAGAATGTTAATAGAGCCATTTATACGAGGAAAAATAAGACAAGTCTTATATACGACGCGGTGATATCAGTTTGTAATAGAATTAATTTGGTACGCCGGCTAGCGTTTTGGCTAACTGGGTGCCAAGAAATTGTAAGCAATATTAAGATAATAAATGTCTTGTCTCGTCTTGTCTTGAAATAAGGTAAGAACAGGTGTTAAGGGTTGTTCTTAGATAAGACGGCGGCTCGTCTTAGCTAAGTTGCGTCTTATTTCAGACAAAATGTTTCGTTTATACGGGACAGATTGGGTCTTATTTGGGACGTGTCTTTCCTCGGGTAAATTGGCCCTATTGTGTTGCGAGGAGAAAGCCAATAACGCGTTAGTTTGCTCGCGTGTTCTGAACTTAATTGTGATTTCGGGTCACTACACAATCAACATTCCTGAAAATTTTCAGGTCTTCACGGCTTTCTGAGTTTGACAGTAATGTATACAACAATACGCGGGAACATGTGTTCAGGGAATACAAATAAAGGCGGGAAAAGTTATTCTGACACAAACTCGTGCCCAGGGCTTTTTTTTATGCAAATTGCGATCGAGGGGACGCCTTCTCCCGCCCCTTTCAGATACCAAAGGAAAAGCTAGGGTGACGAGGCTGATTCTCACAGGTTGACCTGTCTCTTGCCTAGTCCCTGCTCGGCGCTTTCCCAGGACTAAGTAAAGACCTTTAGATTCGAGGACGAGGATTACAACAAGGACGAGATTTGACATGAGTTATTTTCGCGTATTCTCAAACAACAGACATCTCGGAAAGCTTCATTTTACAATTTATTCACCACGGTTATTTTTATTGAAGGAGATTTTAAACCCTCTCCCAATCGCGAAATGATAAAACCTCTAACATTTGATAACTTGTTGCTGTAACTACGACCCGTAGCACAATAACGACAGCTATCACGTTTTCTTGCCAAAATGACGCGGGTTCACCTGAGAATTCAAATCTCGTCTTCGAAATCGTCCTCGTCTTAGAATCTAAAGGTCTCTAGTTTCACAGCCTGCAGGCTATTCACCGGCAAACGTGTTTATCAACTACTCTCTCACAAGTCTTGCAGTTTACTCAGCAACACCAATAAAAGTTTCAGGTACAATCGTACTTCCCAGGGCACTGAAAGGTGTTATAGCCTCGTCCGCAACACAAAATCCTGCAATTCCCGGGATCTGGGGCGGTCTTGTAGCAACGTCTTCCCGTGGTACCCAGCGATCCCGTGCTGTTGTTGGGCGCGGAATAATCCGGGAACTCTACCAAGAACCAAAGATCATCTTCTAATAGCTCTTCTGTATTTTTCCCATCGACCGCAACGAGGTGGTTTTCGCTCTGATGGACTGTTACTCTAACAGCGTTGTCATATTTTTCACACAGATACGCACCTACCACACCAAACGGCCCTACCATTCCATAGCACGTCCTACACGTGCAAGAGGCTGAAATTCCGTGACATTTGCAGACCGGTCTCGTATGGATCTTCACAGCCTACATAAAGCAAAAAGAAACATAGTCGAACCCTCTTGTAAGCGACCACTCAAAATGCCAAGATTTAGGGGTTGCTTACGGGAGGTGGTCAAGTACGGGAGTCCAACCACAAGGGCTCTCTTCCGAGAATAGGTCCCGACACATCTTACTTATGGAAGAGAATTCATTGCAAGCAATTTCTAACTTACTATACAGTGTTCAGTGCCATGTTTATATCACCAAAAGGTCTTTGTATGATCTGAGAAGCATAGTACATACAGCGAATATAGAGATCAGACCAGGCGTCAAGTGGCCTGGTCGCTTACAAGATGTTAAAAACAATAAAAATTGTAAAAATAGTTGCTCCAAAAGTGGTGGCGACAAGTCGCTGCCGCTTACGAAAGGTGGTCGTTTACGAGAACTTTCAACTGTAGGCTTTGACAGGGAACATTTCTGGTGTTTTGGATAACAGGTCTCTTAGGGGAAATCGTCGCTTACGAGAGGTGTTCGCACATGAAGGTTGGACTGTATTTCTTATGAAAACAACTCGGCCAAAAGGATACTAACTAAACAATGTTTCTCTCGAGATATTTTTTATAGTTATATTTTGTGTATCCGTAGAACTCACTGACAAGTTTGGTGCTGTTAACTGTCATTACCACACAGCCGGACTGACCATTGGGTCAAAATACGAATCGTGAATCCAACCAAAAACACATAGATGATTGAAGACGGATGAAATATTCTAAGATTGTGTCTGAAAGTTGAAGACGACGAGTAGAACCAGGGGAGGTTGGACAGCTGTCACGTGGCTATTTCTGACCAATGACATTTGTCGCTTAAAATGCTCATGGCGGATGCGAGAAAATTCAATAGGAGTTACTTTGGCTCAATAATTTTGCCTTTCTTCCGTTCCGCAAAAGGAGAAAAGGTAATGAAATTGTGATGTCAGAACCTAATAAATTAAGATTGTGTAAGTCCGTTTCTGTCAGTCAAACAAGTGTTCATATTTTTGCGAAGATTCAACCATTATCTGTATCTGATGTCTTTCAAGAAACACTACCCTGGGCAATGACCCTTGCATCGATGTATCCGCGCGAAAATGATTCTAGAACAACCCTAGGGTGTTTACAAAAGGGAATACGTTGGTTGCTTAAAAATAACTTTAGCAGGAACTTTACAGCGCAAAACTTAGCTCACTCGTAACATAGGAGAAGTGACCCATGGTACCATCACAAATATCCGACATTCCAATACGGCTATTTTTAGCGATAAGAATTTTGCAACACATTAAAAACGCTGATTTCATACAGGTCTCTGTTTATTCAAAGTAGTTCCTTTGATCACGCTCAGTAAAAGAGACCTCATTCCCAATAGGGAAGATCTTTTCCTCGGAGAGTTTAATTCTCATCTAAAGTTAGTTCGCTTTCAAAACCGTCTTCCTTATACACTAAAAAGAAATCTTGTGGGAAACCACTTAAGAAGTAATTTGTAATGAAGTGACTTCATTAGACCGTGATTTGATTAAGGTTTTTCAATGGAGGCGACAAGAGGACAGTACTTACATACATTATAGCGGAGTTCCACGCCCGCGAGTGGGCGGAGCCCCATAGCTTAGTAAATCTACCCATCCCAGAAAATTTGGTAATCACGTGACCGTACACCGACCGACCGACCGACCGCCGTGCGTCCGCACCACAGGAAAACCAATAATTACTTCCACACTTTCTAACTACTTTGGGAGCCCAGGAGGAAGCCGATTGCAAATCCATTTTTGAAAATAGTTCACCAAAAGGGTCTTTTAGGTCGAATAAAATAAATTATGAAATGCAGACTCTCGATATTTACAGTCCGGGCTTCTTAATAAGGCCTAATTAATGTTTTCGCTCTTAAGAGTTTATTACATTTAGGGCAAAAAGTTATTACATTAAGGACTTTATTACATTTAGGGTCGTTTATTACATTCAGGCCTCCTACAACTCGTACGTTCAGAGTCGCGGTGAATTTCGGCAACGTAGATTTCGCTAGCGCTTAAGTTTCTTTCACTGTAACGGTGGAGGTATTTGAGGACGCTTTGAGCAATATGAAGAGATGAGCAAATACTCCTCGCATTCGACTTGAATCTGCCTTTACGGGAAAAATGCCTGCGAAAAGTGTCCGACTGAATTTTTATTGCATGCGACCCCGATAACGGGATGGGAAAATAGTTGTCAATAAAAAGGCTTGCCGGGATAAGTTTAGCGTTGTTAAGCTGAGCAAAATCACTACTGGTAAGTTGCCGTTGTTATTTTTTATTATTGTTGATCAAAAATGCTAGAAGAAAATATCAAGTGGAATATTAACCTCTTCACGCGCTAACTTTCTGATATTTCTGCTTTACCTGAGTAGCCAGCTCTTTACTGAGCTGTTGTTATCTGTGGGCAGAATAATAATCTCTCCACGCGCTAACTTATTAATTCTGCTTTACCTGGGTAGTCAGCTCTTTACTGAGCTGTTGTTATCTGTGGGCAGAATATTAACATCTCCACGCGCTTACGTAATATATTCTGTTTTACTTGGGTAGTCAGCTCTTTACTGAGCTGTTGTTATCTTCTTATCTGTGGGTAGAATATTAAGAGGCAGACTCCCTAAAAGCGTTCCACTCGATTTCGGACTCGACAACACTCTTGCCTTATATTTTTGCCATCAATACTTCTATCCATCCTCATAACGAAATTGCAGTTAGAATGAGAAAATTGTTTATTTTACTGCCATTCCCAGGATTTCATTGCTGGACGACCGTTGGCGGCTAAAATATGCAAATTTTAGTCTCTGTTATACGGGTTTTTTAACGATCGTTTAAAAGTACTTCGGGTCATCACATCCTAGACTATTTGCACTCATTTGGAAGCATATTGCTTCTTCTTACTGTTCCAGTACCAATTAGGCATTATCTTTCGGTAATCAGCAAAAACTGGTCGTCTTTATTTCACTGATCCAATTAACAAAGCAAAATGCACGAATAAATGCCTCAAAATCATCAGAAAATTCTCCAAAGTGGCACCTAAGTCAGACCTAAAAACATGTTTTAGCAAGAGCCATAATAGGACAGAGAGGAACACTCAGGGCGTTGGCCGGGATATGTTAATTCCAAAAAAGTTATTTTTAGAACTATGCGGACCACACGGAAACAGTTTCCGGTAAACTGATTGACTTCCGGAAGACTCGCTTTCACGATTCGGCGCGCCAAAGCGAGGCGGTGTCAACAAATAAAAAAAATGGCGGCACAAGTGGAGGGACGATGTGGAGTTGATAAATTGGCCTTCTTCAACAAAGAACCTACCGTAGAAACTGCTTACAACTTCAACACAAAAGGGTCCTTTACAAGCAACGGTAGAAATCGGTTAAAGCGGCCGCGTGACCATCGTTTTTGTTTGAACAGCTGGAAAAAGGACAAGTAGCATTGCGGCCCGGATAAGCGTTACCGTTCAAGTGACCATGTGGACGTATTTTCTATTGAAAGAGGAAGGAAAAGAACGTATAAAGGTTTCCAGTATTTTTGTCAAGGACATGACCGGGAAGGCGGGAATCTTGTGGAACACTTCTTTTCCTGTTTGATTGATATTTTGTTCCGCACTTCACATTGCACAATTAGCAATTATTCTTTATTGAACAAGAGGTTAATAGAAGTGGAATATTCTCGGCAAGGTTAATATTCGGTAAACAATAGGTTTGATCTTTACAGAATTTTCAAACATTGCAAATCAAATCGGAAACAATAGCCTAATGGGTTACATGGAATCGCCAGAAGTTTAAATTCAGCTGTAAATTGTACTTCCAAGCCTAAGAAGGAAAGTAGCGCTTGCTCTGCCTGCAGACTCGGCTTTAAGAGCATTAGAATGCAACATTAAAATCAATAAAGTCAATGTTTAAACATGTTGAAATGCAAATAGGTGCTCACTTTACTATTGTCTGTGCTATACTTCTGATTCGTTTAGGCAGCAAAATTCAAGAACACTTTGCAAAGCAGCATGTATATGAATCCTTATAACAAATTCTTATGAGTCTGAATAAAACAGATATCCCATGTCAGGAACTTAAAATTAACATAAAGTTTTCTTCAGTTGGCTATTGTTTGCAGCTCTCATGATTGGTTGAAACCTTTTAACACAAAGAAAATACCCCTTAAAATGGGTATGGATTTGTTTTTCTGAAAATATGGTTAGAAACTTTTCAAACAAACTGAGCTATTCATCTGCTTAACATAGGATGTAACTTTTAATATGGAGTCCGATTAAATATACAGGTTTCGCCATACACTATAGAAAAAGAGTAATTAGGTTTCTGTGTGGAAGGGGGGTATAAAAAATAAGACACAACTCAGCAAGAAGCTATACACAGTTTGAACTTATTGCAGTAGTTTTTATTCTTCATACTTTTGAGAGCTTTCTATAACGAGAAAAAAAAACACTACATTCAGCAGCCGACACCTAAAACCATAAGTGCTTACCAAAATAGAGAAAACTTGCTGGATCAATAAGTGGCAAACACAACATCAAAAGGTCCTATGCATCCATGAATGCCTGAAGCTTGAATTATGCTGTGGTACGATTTGCAGTCAAACCCCTACATTTATTATACATGCAGCAAGCTTATATTATTTAACACACATAACAAATATTTGGGGTTGTATGGAAATCTTACCTGCACATTGTGGTGCAGGATCTGTAAAGGTTAATTATTACAGGTCTTTGCGGAAAATATGAGGCTTGGTAAAACCACATAAAGTAAATAAACTCCAGATGAGATTATCATACTGTCGTATTTATTTCTACACCGTTTGCAACATGAAAAAACACAAATAAACCTTTTACAAGCAAAAATCGTTTTCAGGATACACACTCAGTGGTCTTTGTAGCTAGTGTTTTAGCCTCGCGAGTAACTTATGCGTTAGATCGGTGTTTTGCCAGTCTTTTTTAGAGTAAGAACCTTTCAGAATTCGGCAAAATCCTAGGGTCCATTTTTTTGAAGGTAAGAAAAGACTCAAAGTATTCAAAAGAGCGCTTTCCGATTAACTTTACTGAGCAGTATTTGTCGCTCGATGGAATGTTGACAATTACAGTTTAATTGAATAGAAGAGATGGTTTTGTAAACTCAACGTTTCCTTCAAAGGCGGATTTTCCCCAGAAATCAAATTCAACTTATGACAAAAAAAATAAAAGCAAATCTTTACGAAATTTCGAGATTTCAATGTCAAGAAAACTACAGAGAAACGGCGCCTTACCTCGAGCAACCGGGCCACCATTGTCTGCACTTATTAAAGAACAACACAAGCTGCACAAGAAACCTTTTTCCCTAACTTGGCGAGTCGACAGATGAAAACAAAGCTCTTCTTTTCTTCACAGGCTGGGAAGCAGAATTTAAAGTTCTGGCGATTCCATATAACCCATTAGGCCATTGTTTGCGAAAGGATTTTTTAACTGCGATTTGATTTGCAATGTTTGAAAATTCTGTAAAGATCAAACTTTTGCACGTACCGATTTTCACACATGAATTGATCCGTCAAAACCATCAATCAAATTGAACTTGAATAGTCTCCTTACTGATTTTTAATCTTGGTGAACAGTGGCTTTAGGAATATTAACCTCGCCGCGAATATTCCGCTTCTATTCACCTCGTGTTCAAGAAATTGTTAATTGTCCAATCTGAAGCACGGTACAAAATATCAGTCAAAGCAGGAAAAGGTGTTTTCCACATGATCCCTGGTCATGTCCCTGACAAAAATACTGGAAACCTTTATACGTTCTTTTCCTTCCTCTTTCAATAGAAAATACGTCCACATGGTCGCTTGTACGGTCGTCTTTGTAGGACCCGCGTGTTTAGTGTGCAACGTTTATCCGGGCCGCAATGCTACTTGTCCTCTTTCCAGCTGTTCAAACAAAAACGATGGTCACGCGATCGCTTTAACCGATTTCTACTGTTTCTTGTAAAGGATCCGTTTGTGTAGAAGTTTTAACCAGTTTCTATGGTAGGTTCTTCGTTGAAAAAGGACAACTTATCAAGTGCACACCCTCCACATCGTCCCTCCACTTAGGCAGCCATTTTATTCATTTATTGAGCCTGCCTCGCTTTGGCGCTGAATCTTCCGGAAGTCAACCAGGTTACCGGAAACTGTTTCCGCATGGTCCGCATAGTTCTAAAAATAACTTTTTTGGAATTAAGATATCCCAAAGGCGTGACTGGGAGTGTCCCTCTCTGTCCTATTATGGCTCTTGGTTTTAGTTAAAGATTAATAGCTATTTTGTCAAGTTATACAACAAAACTTGTGGCACATCGCGATTCAGAATTGAAGGTTTCAACTCAAATTTAGTCAAATGTTCAGTTTGCGTTGCGTGACAGCACCGGCCGCTGTCACAGCAAAATCCTCAGTTATTCAAATTCTTGTCACTTTTAAGTAAGATATGCTTCATTTTCCCTCCAAAACTATATTAAAATTCCCTTTTTCCCTTTGCCAATGATATATATTGTTCAAAAATAAGTTCAGCAAGTAAAAGATACTCTTCCAAGTTTCATTTAATTTCCCACTCCCCCGAACATTCGTGTTAAGTCTATTATATATGTGAAGACCGGAAAATATCGTTTCAGAACCAAACCTCCTCTAGTTTAAAATGTGGTCCAGTCTGAAAAAGCTGCACTGACCAGAAGTTACTCCGATCCATCACATTTTAAAATCGAACGTTAGAAGAAAGGTAAATTTCCCACTGCTTGGTTAAATATGCGTGAACAGGTCCGAAAATGTTTGACTAGTACTTCGCCCCTTGTAAGGGTATCCGGATTCTAGAATCTAGGAAATTCTTGCTTGTAGAATCCAAAATCCGGGAAAATTTTGCTCGTGGTATCCGGAATCCACGGCTTTGGAATCCAGAATAGAGCTCAAATACTCCGAAATCCCACTAAGGCATGGAATCCAGAATCCACGTTCCACTGAAAAAGACTGGAGTCCAGCACCCGGAATCCACAATCCACGGAATGGGATCCAGAATCCGAGACTGTCTTGTATTCCTTAACATGGGGCGATAGTATTGGACTGCGAACGGCGAGTTACTATAATGCAGACATAAAAGCAATGAGACCCTCTCAGTTGGCTCAACAAGATTGTCCGCGGTAGGCTGGTGTATCAAATGAGTACCGCACCGGAGTCGCAAAAACGAAATGATAAACGCGGTGGCGCCCAATTTGGTAAAATCGATATTAATATGAACTTGGATCCACACGGAGGGTCCTTCAAATGCTCAGACGTATGTATTTTTACATCATTAACATATTTGAATGCAAGCGTCTGTAAGAACAGGGTAATAACCCGCTAACAAGACGTGAGACGAGAAAAGACGTTAAAACAGTGTGGGGGGTCTCGACCTGGAGAAATGGTCATGCTGGGGAAACCATCTACAAGGCCGGATTCAGACTTCGCGTCAGTTCTCACTTCAACTGAATGTTCGAATCCAGAGGTATTTGCCCACGTTGGGCTTTCAACAGAAAATTCTGTCGGTGAATTCTCCATGGTACCAAACAATTGTCATGAGTACTCTCAGTAATGTGCCTAAAGGTAGGTAATCACGATTTTGTCAATTTAACTTCGACTCCACATTAGGTTTAGATATGCAAAGGATGCGCTTATAACTTTCTGTTTGACGCGTGTATCTTGTGATATCCAAATCCGTCAGCTCATAAATGATATCAAATGTGCAAGTGCATCAGCTGACTGTGTAACTTTATGCCGTAGTGCAACAGTGATTAATATCAGGATATTTGACTTAAAGCCACTTCCTGCTTTTCTCCCTAACTTCATTATGTTTGGATCGTCACTTCCCGCATATTTCTAAAAATTAAAAAAATATATATATATTGAGGGGACTACTGAGTTTATCATTGTCTGAACTTGAAATTACGATTGCGACAATACCCATTGGCCCTTTTGTTGTTATCTTATCACAGATAAAGGAACTAGTGATAAGAATATTAGAAATGATTTTACGATTTTACACGTACGTGATCCCATCCTTTCAAATAGATGGTATACGATCTTCGCAATCTCCAAACCAATTACATGCCTGTCCTTGGTCCTAATATTGCTTTCTTGGTCCTCTATGCGAAGAACGAGGTGGCCGCCAAAATCGTCCGAGTTTATATGCCCATGTTTGTGGGTAATCCCCGGGAGGACTCCCATATAAAAGTGAAGGGGCTGCTCGTCGGAAAATTAATAATTTATTATTTAAACCCCTAAGGGAGGCCAATGTGGGTGTGGCTCAAGCTTAAACTGACCCCTAAAGGAGATTTCTGTGAGGTCAGCGTCACGGCTTTTTTTTTTTTTTGCAAATTTCTTTATGCACAGCCCCAAGCGATATCTGAATGAGCACACACCGTATTCACAAATGGCGGACACGCGGGAAAAAAAACTGGTGCCTAGTCATGAAAGCGCGGCGTTGGAGGATAAACTAAAATTGCAAATGAAGACTTTCAGTGAACTTGCAGAGTGTTTAGCACGGATTCCACCTAAAATAACTTTGTACGGACTTCTTTTTAAAGACAATTACGTGGGATGTCCTCTGCTTTTAATGTTTAATAGTAATTTGCTGTTTGCAATCAAAAGGGACGCGCATATCTTCAAGGAAACAGGATGATTTTGTAGGTTTCCGAGGCATCAGAAGCTCGACAAGTGGGCGATGGCTGGAGAAAAGCGGCAAACATGTTGGCCCGAACTTCACACTGAAACCGAATACGAAAGCCAGATCACTACAATTCTGTAAAACAGAAATAAAAACAGATATTGGTGGCCAGAAAAAGAGAAATAAGGGACGGATATATGGCCTACTTGTCAACGGAAGAGACCTCCGCCATTACACAAAACAGGTCAAGTCGAGAGCGGGTGAAAGATTCATTCATGAGGCTCATTCCTTCATGTCAGTGTCATTTTATACATGTCTATGTATATATGTATGTCTGTATTTACAACTTCCTTTGGATCACATTAATTCCGTCGCCTTGGAGTGAATTGTTAGAGGTACGTTGGCAGAGCTTAGCAAAAATCTCATGATTTCTTTCTCATTGGGAAATAATAAAAAATAATTTTATCAAAATTAGAAGCTGTAGTGTGTGAGTCTTATGGCTTGCTATTTGCCTGGTCTCCTTTAGGGCATTATCTCAGAGAGCTCTTGGTAAAAAAGTGGTATAAAACTTACATTTCACTAGGTTAAACTTTTAAGGCAATGTTTGAGTCAGGACTGAACACGGCAAGCTTCTGTTTCGAATAATCAAATTCGAGTCTGGATCCGTTTAAGAAGACCATCATTTTATTTATTTATGTATTCTTCAACATTAAAATATTATGGAACATAAAGTTAAAACTCTTAACAGCCAAAGATAAGAAATACGAAAATACTCGCTAAAATGATATTTGGCCGGCTTACCGAGTCTGCCGAGTATTAAACAAGTTGAAATTTTGAGCGTACTCCACTCGATCGCTCCTGCATTTATACTAAAAAAAATAGTTCTAATTGATGTCCTTCATCGATAAAGACCAGAGAATAACGTCCTGGCAAACAAAAACCAAACATAACTTCATCGAAACCTCAGTCACCTCTTCTTTCCTGTCTTCCTTTTTACCATCTCGACTTGAACTGTTTTGTTCAACGGCAGACGTCTCTTCCGTTAACAAGTAGGCCATATATCTATCACTTATCTGTTTTTCTTGCCACCAAGATTTGTTTATATTTCTGTTTCACCGAATTGTAGTGATCTGGCTTTCGTACTCGGTTTCATTGTGAAGTTTGGGCCAACATGTTTTCCGCTTTTCTCCAGCCATCGTTCACTTGTCAGACTTGTCGAGCTTCTGATGCTTCGGACACCTACAAAATCATCCTGTTTCCTTGAAGATATACGCTTCCCTTTTGATTGGAAACAGCAAATCACCACTAAACATTAAAAGCAGCAGAAGACATCCCACGTAATTGTATTTAAAAAGAAGTCTGTACAAAGTTATTTTAGGTGGAATCCATGCTAAACACTCTGCAAGTTCATTGAAAGTCTTCATTTGCAATTTTTGTTTATCCTCCAAACTCTTGCTTTCATGACTAGGTACCAGTTTTTTCCCTCGTGTCCGCCATTTGTGAATACGGTGCATATTTAGTTACTTTCCGTCCCAAACAACCGAAGTGAGACCAAATCTGCAAAAGACGAGCACCCACGTCACTATTGTATGGGAGTCCCCCTGGGGAAGCAGATCACCATCTGTTCCACTTGATTTTTCGTAAGTTCAATGATTACCATCTTTTGAGAGTATTGGCTCTGCTTCACTTAGTTCAGACTTCGATGGATGACAGGTTTCATGGTGAGAAGTAATGGTGTCCTGACATTCGTGTACTTTTATCAGTTGGGAAAAACCGCGTGAACTTCCACACTTTATTTCCTTGTTACTTTCACTGATGTTGCACGATTCGAAATTAATGTTGAAACTTTATTATTTGCATGTGCCAACTTCTTTATCAACTGGCTGCGATACAAAAGTAGCCTTGGACTCCGGACTGTCTCTTGGAGCGTGAAAACAAAAGCAGACCACTCTTAAATAGCAAGAAACAGTCAGTAAAAGGAAGAAACCTTCTAACTGAAATTTCATTAACAAAGTCTTCAAATGTGGGCTCCTGATCAGTGGTAAGTAAATAAAGGGAAAATAGTAATTCGCCGTTCACAGTCCAGTACTATCGTCCCATGTTAGCGAATACAAGACAGTCTTGGATTCTGGATCCCATTCCATGGATTCTGGATTCCGGGTGCTGGATTTCCAGTGGAACTTGGATTCTAGATTTCATTCTTTGGTGGGATACTTGAGCTCTATTTTGGATTCCAAAGCCCTGGATTCCGGATTCCATATCAAAATTTTCCCGGATTCCTGATCCTACAAGCAAAAATTTTCCAGATTCCGGAATCCGGATACCCTTACATTGGGCGAAGTACAATTCAAACATTTTCTGACCTGTTCACGCATATTTAATTAAGTAGTGGGAAATTTACTTTTCTTCTAACGTTCGATTTTATAATATGATGGATCGGAGTAACTTCTGGTCAATGCAGCTTTTTCAGACTGGATCACATTTTAAGCTAGAAGAGGTTTGGTTCTGAAAAGGTATTTTTCCGTCTTGACATAACAGACTTAACACGAATGTTCGGGGCAGTGGGAAATTAAATGAAGCTTGAAAAGGTATCTTTTACTTGCTGAACTAATTCTTGAACAATATATATCATTGGCAAAGGGAAAAAGGGAGTTTTAATATAGTTTTGGTGGAAAAATGAGGCTTAATTTACTTAAAAGTGGCAAGAATTTGAATAACTGAGGATTTTGCTGTGACAGCGGCCGGTACCGTCACGCAACGCAAATTGAACATTTGACTAAATTTGAGTTGAATCTTTCAATTCTGAATCGTGATGTGCCACAAGTTTTATTGCATAACTTGACAAAATAGCTATTAATCTTTAACTAAAACATGTTTTTAAGTCTAGTTTAGGTGCCACTTTTGAGAATTTTCTGATGATTTTGAGGCATTTATTCGTGCATTTTGCTTTCTCAATTGGATTAGCGAAATAAAGACAACCAGTTTTTGCTGATTACAGAAAGATAGTGCCTAAACGGTACTGGAACAGTAAGAAGAAGTGATATGCTTCCAGATGAGTGCAACTAGTCTAGGATTTGATGACCCGAAGAACTTTAGAACGATCGTTAAAAACCTGTATAACAGAGACTAAAATTTGCATATCTTAGCCGCTAACGGCCGTCCAGCAATGAAATGCTGGGAATGGCAGTAAAATAAACAATTTCCTCAATTTAACTGCAATTTCTTTATTAGGATGGATAGTAGTGTTGATGGTAAAATTAGAAGGAAAAAGTTTTGTCGAGTCCAAAATCGAGTGGAACGCTTTGAGGGAGACTGCCTCTTAATAGCAGCTGAATTTCATTTTGTACATCCAAAGGAAAAAGACAGTTAAAAACATCACAAGTTGGCACAAAACTATGTCAGCTTCAGCTGCCAAAGTAAACAAGTTTCAAGATGCTGCATAAAT
>OZ037784.1:29539819-29552319 GCA_964035525.1 Porites cylindrica | reverse complement strand
CGTGCTTGTTTACGCGTCAACAGGCTCTTAAACTGGGGTATTTTTACTGGTTGCGTGTTAAGAGCGAATGTCTGTAAAAATCGAGCAACCGGCGGCCACGGTCAAAAATTTAATTTCGCTCATATCTTGTCCATACATACTTATTAGTAAGTAACTAAACTTGGTGTAGTTTGTTTTTCAAAAGGCCGCTTGGATTTGGAGAAAATCGACAAAATCAATTTTCGTGGTCGGCGACTTGAAAACAACCAAAATTTGAGGCAAAATGAGGCGGTCTCAAAACTTCGCTCGCACGCAAAAAGGAGGAAAGCGTGGTAAAATATTCCCCGATAAATCAATTTATAGAGGGTTTTAGCCCTAGTATGGCGGTTAATTCTTATCTTAACGATAATGTGGAAGGTAAAAAAAAATTATTCTAGTTTTGGTTCTTTTTCAACTCAACGAAGTTTAAATTTAGACCTTAAGTCGCGATTTAATTTTTAGGGAAGTGCTACACCTTGGTTTTTCCTGAAACTCAAGCTTTAAGTTAGTTAAAAGTTGTACTAAAACATATGTAAGAACTGGCTTGGGTAATTTAATTTGCGCTTCAGACGAACCTTCTGAACTTGACCAAATTTTGAGTGAAATATGATACATTTGCATACACTCTTTTTTTTATATAAGAATGTTGTTTTTCCGGCCCAGGCTGAATATTCTTATTTTTCTGCCGATTTTAGGCTGAAAATATTCTTGTATTATTCTTAAATTATAGCTTGTGACATTTCCGTTTTAGAATATATTGGGGTATCAAGTATAGTTAGTGCAGGTTTTTGCGCCTTGTTGGCAAGTTTTGTCGTTCAGAGGATGGAATAAGTTGAAAACATAATTGTGTGGTATTTACAGTTTTTGAACACACAAAATTACATCCTTTTCAAAACCTCAGCCTGGGGTTTATTCTTAAAATATTCTTAAAATTTCGCAAATTTCAGCCTCGATGTAATTCACCAACGCCTTGCCGTTGCTGACAGGGATCATTGGCATTTCCTGAGAAGAAATCTGATGTACTTCTATAGTACGATAATTAATTTGCTAACATGCAATAGAAATTAACTTACCTTTATAGTTTGGGGCACTTTTTTTACTTTTTCTACTCTCGAGCTCCAAAATTCTGCTGGCGCTAAAGCATTTTGTAATCTGACCTCTAACGAGGGGTCATTGGAGATAGGCCAGGTTATTAAAATGTCACTCAAACCGAATGAGGGTTATGATCTAAATTCTTAAGGTGGTTGAACATAATATTTTAAGACATTTTCGGCGATTTGAAAGATGTCCTTACCATTTGATAGAATCAGTTGCAACATACAGCGAGGAAGTGTGAGAAGACAAGGAGTGGTGTTGCGTGACAACGAACACAATCTTTCGAACTTAAGAATGAGCAGAAAACAAAATTTTTTTATACATTTCTTTGATGTTTCTAGACTTATTTGTTTAAACATGATTATACAACAACTGAAAGGCTGCATAGTCTGGCTGCCAACAGTACTTGATTTAAAAGTGTAAAGTGGTGGTCAGTTTTTCGGACACCTGCGCGTGTGATAAAAGCATTGACTATTAAGGAACTTGCAAAACATCAAAATCATACACCCTGCCAGCACACACGAACACTGAGTAGGTTTTAAACTTTGGACAACCTCGATAAATGATCTCGGAAGGGTTTTTAGTTTTGAGTGAAGAATCACAATTAAAAAAAAATCATGTTATTTCATATGTATATTTTGGGGAAGGGAGGCTCTAGATCTTACCCAGTGTAAGACTCCGATGGAAAGGTCGTTGAGGGGATAGAAGAATCCTTCGAAAGCCAAGGGTTACGCTCTAACTCCTGCTCAAGGACGTCAGGTGAGCAATTCGCTCTAAGCCCTGTCTCCCCCCTTTTCAAATGCTTGCACAGGCTAACCTGCATTAAAAAACTTACATTAGCACACGCAACTAAGAAAATATTGCAAAGTAATTGGGGAAATGCTATCCAGGCAGGGCGGCCTTGTGGAGTGGTAGATGACGTAGAGCTATTTTCAAGTCTAGAACCTCTCCTTGAGTGTGAAGACTTAAGGCATGAGTTTCAGTTTCTAGTATCGAATATATACAAAGAAGGAAACCTGGGGTCTAGAACGCTGACCTGTTCCTCTCTCATTCCTTCACCAAAGGATACGTCAAAGTATATCAGACAATTTCCTCCTTACAGCATGCTCAGCTTTAAAATCTGACACTAAGATGATATAACGCAGATACAGCAAGTTAGAAAGCTGGAATCAAACGTGTTTACCAATGGGTTAGGCCCTGACGTCTTCAAATTCACTTTAGAAGGACACTGTTTAGGCAAAAGCATTAAGTTTACTTTTCCAGAAAATTCCGTCTTGCGGCCTTAGACAACGGACCAGGGGCCCGTTTGTCCAAAGTCCCTATAACTTTTCGGGCCCGAAATCAAATATTCAAATCGAAATAAAAGGAATAAGAGGAGCGCGGGTCCTGGCTAACAAAATACTTCATTTTTTTCATCAACTGATAGTTTTATCATGTTAGATGTAAAACTATTGAAATTTCCATCTTGCATGTAAACAACAACAGCTTTAGGAGCCCGTTAATTATTGGGACTTTCGAGAATTGAACGGGCCCAGAAGCGGATGCAGCCTCAATGTCCTTTTCATTGATGACTGCCATAGAAAGTTATGGTCGGAGACTTTCTTTTCAAGAGTTCTGATCATGAATTTCTGACGAGCCACCAAGTTTCAGTCTCAAGACCAGTACTAAAGCGCACACTCACAGAATGGCGATAGTTGACAGGAGCACCCAACGA
Organism: Porites cylindrica; assembly: GCA_964035525.1. Lineage (NCBI taxonomy): Eukaryota > Metazoa > Cnidaria > Anthozoa > Scleractinia > Poritidae > Porites > Porites cylindrica. The sequence goes on along the minus strand of OZ037784.1, from coordinate 29,549,492 downwards.
CAGTTTCCTCCTAATTACATTGAAAGCCCTTTTAGGTTATCTAAATTACTAAGTTCTTTGCGGCGCCATATAATTATAACAACTGCTCGGTCATCCACGGGGCAACTTGAGTAGTCTTTTCGATCGAAATTACAAGGGCTTCAATATTATTTTTTTCGAGAATTTTGAAATTTTTTCTGATTCCTTCTTTATTACAATTTCGTATCCGAAAATTTTAATTCTCTTTATATGGAGAAAACCTGTCTCGTGTAGGAGAGTCACCCTCCCAGCCGAGAGAAAAAGAAAACATTGATCCCAACCGGCCTTCGCACATGTTCTAATGGTCTCGCCTTGGCTATGCGAGCCCTTTACCGATACGGATCGGAATTGTTCTAGACGGTCGGACTGAAATGTCCCTTTCCATTATTTTGACAAAATTATTTTCCCCAGGACCACTGATCTGTATCCTGCTTACAAGCACGATAACCAAACTCGCGGTGGCTTTGGTTTGGTCTGTGCAACTGGAATGTACCTTCCACTGGGCACGTGGTTTTTCCGAAATTTCAAACAGGAATTTTTGTTGAATGGAAAGCGCGTAAAGTGCCTACGGAGAAACGTTGGCCCGGCTAGGAGGCTGACCCTACCATCACAAAAGGGTGACTGGACAAGGTGGGTCACCCTTCTAGCCGACCCAACTTTTTGTAATTTAAACGGTTCGCCATGTTTTGTAAAGAAATGCGTGAAACGTTGCCTCTTCCAGGGAAGCTCGGGTAGGTGGGTGACCCTTCTGCTCGAGACAAATTTTCTTCATATAAGCGAGGCCCAAATTTTAGTTCTTTCCATTAATTTCCATAGTCCAGCTGACACACATTTTGTTTGTTTGTTTTTTGTTGTACAATGTGGAAAACTGAAATTAAAAAATACAGTGGAACCCCGTTGATGCGACCAGCGTTGGGCGATAAAATCCTGGTCGTAATAGCGAGGTGACCGCATTAAAGAGGTCTTCAAAATAATGAAATGACTCGGAGATTTTCACGTCTGGGTGGAAAGACTATGGGAGGTGAGCTGAGGCAAGAGGTGTGTTACGAGTTCGTTTTGTGAGTGGCGGATAGTTCGTAGTCTAAACAGAACGCAGGGTTGACAGAACAGCAACAAGGTTATTTATTCCAAACGACCGCAGTAAATCCCACACGAAACTTCACAGCAAGCACACGCTAGGCTTGTAAATTACAGTTCGACCTCCGTCACACATGATTAAACACGGCCTCTGCCAAATATACACGCGACCTCTGTCACACTTCAATAAACACGGCCTCTGCCAAACTTTACACGTGACCTTTGTCACACTACAGTAAGCACGTACTCTCTTCTCAAAGAAAAACCTCTTAAAAGCTAAACCGATTTGCTTATATACTTATGAGCGTAAGACTCTAGAACTTTCCGGCTCAACTAAATAAAGTAACATTACGACATAAAACCATTTACAGCGTCATACGTAAACGGCTTGAGAAACTGCTTAGTCACTATGATGCCAAACTAATTAAATATGCAAGAATATTCTAGACTAAATTAGCATACAGTCACGCAACACTTTTTCGTAACAAGGTGGTCGCAAGGCAGGGTTCCTCTGTATATAAACAGAAACAAGAGTTTGACGTGGATCGAACAACCATGCTCAGATTAGAAAAAAATATACGAAAACTGTTATCCAAAACAATGGAACTTGCATATGCGAGAGGAAAGACAGCCGCCTGATAGGTAATAACGCGTTGAAATAGCTAGAGATTGAAGCCTAAACTCAATCAAAGGCACATACAAGGCAACGAGGGGAAGTTGACGTGAAAAACGATATTTTGGGACTTATTTAGTATTGTATGGAAGCACACTTTAAGAAAACTTAAAACAAAGAGAAAAAAAACATGATTTGGATTATTAGTAGCATAATATGCTACTTCTGGCAAGAACATGAAAAAAAGGCGTCGCTTAAATGGTTAGATTAGGAAGCCTGTGAATCCTGTCACGCAACACTTTTGACGAGGCTTTTATGACCAAAGAGGTACAGACAGCCCGAAAGTTTCACTATCAAAATCGCAGTTTTTGTGAGACCTAGAATTTTTAAATGGCAATGGATGTAAAAGTTTGACTGCGGAAAAGAAAGGCCAGCAATATCAAGAAATGTTCTGTTTGAGGTTATTTTCACGCACCACGTTTCCTCGAGTTTTTGGATCTTCGGTTGATTAGCTTGGGACAAGGCGCAATGCCAGTTAACCAGAACGGGAAAACGCATTTGAGGTAAAAAAAATTATCGTTTCAGTACAAATGTCTTTAATACAAGGGCGATTGTGAGTTAAGTTTCTTTGGAGAGCCCAGCCATCGTGACTTGTCGAGCAACAACCAACCGACGTTCTTGAAAAGTCTCATATTTCAAGCAAAATTTATTCAACTTCAGAAGGTTCGAATGAAGTACAAATTTAATTACCCAGGCCAATTCTTACATATGGTTTAGCACAATGTTTAAATAACATATGACTTGAGTTTCAGGCAAAACCAAGGTTTAGCACATGCCTAAAATATAAAACGCGACTTTCAGCCTAAATTTAAATTTCGTTTAGTTGAAAAAGAATCCAAACTAAAATAACATTGTTTATCTTCCAGATTATCGTTAAGATAAGAATTCATCACCAAACCAGAAGTAGAACCCTTTATAAATTGATTTATCGGGGAATATTTTACCCCGCTTTCTTCCTGTGTGCGTGCGAGCGAAGTTTTGAGACCACCTGATTTTGCCTCAAATTTTGGTTGTTTTCAAATCGCTGACCACGAAAATTGATTTTGTCGATTTTCTCCAAATCCAAGCGGTCTTTTGAAAAACAAACTACACCACGTTTAGTTACTTACTTATGCCTATCTATGGACAAGATATGAGCGAAAGTGATTTTTTGACTGTGGCCGCGAAATTTTGATTTTGCTCGATTTTTACAGACATTTGCTCTTAAAAATTCGAATAACCTTCATACAGAATTAACTCTTTGTTACTTGAAACGCACAAAATTTTATCTTGAAAATAAAGCTTCTTTTATTCAAGTAAACAGTACTGCTTCATTTAATCCGTTTTTGACTGCCTGGTTGTGGGGATATTGCACTTTTTCGGACAGTTTCGTGGTTAGTTTGAAGTCCTCGCCCTGGCCCAAATACACCAAGTACGGAACTATTTTCCCCAAAAAATCATGTTCTACCATCAAACTTTTTTTCTTTTTCAAATATATTCTTTATTAGACTGTTCTTAGCAAATACCTGGAAAAAAATCGGGGGTCACCGTGCTTGTTTCCTCACTTCTCCTTCTCTTTGGAAATTTGGAAAAGTGGCAGCGTTATTCAAGAAAGGTGATCGCTGTGATGCTAACAATTACAGACCCATTACTGTGCTGCCAACGATCAGTAAAATTCTAGAAAAAGCCGTGCACACCCAACTGTACGCTTATCTTAAGAACAATGGTATCCTTACATCTAAGCAATTTGGGTTCAGGCCGAAGTTATCAACTGGAACAGCCCTATCTCATTTCACAGACAATATCCTCCAGAATATGGACGCTGGTTCCTTTACTGGTGCTGTTTTTCTGGACCTGTCTAAGGCCTTCGATACAGTGGATCATCCCCTGCTGCTGCAAAAATTGACGCACATCGGTCTTACCACCTCTACCACCCAGTGGTTTAGATAGTACCTCACAAACAGATCTCAAATTACATCAGTTGGAGATGTTCACTCTGCATCTACCGAAATGCCTATTGGAGTACCCCAAGGCAGTATATTGGGACCTTTATTGTTTTTAATTTACGTGAATGATCTTCCGGACTGTCACCTGGCAAGCGATATTATTCTTTATGCAGACGATACTGTACTCTATTACTCATCCAAAAGCGTCAGTGATCTTGAACATCACATCAATGCTGACTTGGGGTCAGTGTCTGAGTGGTTCTCTAGAAATCTCCTGACACTAAATATATCCAAATGTAATTTTGTTATCTTTGGAAGTCCTCAGAAACTGAATCGTATTCAAGGCATTTCGGTTAAAGTAGAGGGCACTAGCATTGAAAGAACACAATCATTCAAATACCTAGGCGTAACGCTTCAACAGTCTATGTCCTGGGCAGATCACGTCGATGCTATCAGCATGAAGATTAATCAGAGAATAGGCCTAATTAGGAGAATCAGGAATCTATTGCCGCTACAAGCTAGAGTTGCCTTGTACAATGCCCTAATCCTCCCTCTTTTTGATTACGGAGACGTTATATGGGGGGACAAGAACAATGACACCATCATGTCAGAATTACAGATTCTACAGAATAAAGCTGCTAAAGTTATACTGGGGCAACCACCCCGAAGCTCGTCAACTGAAGCACTGAAAAGTCTAGATTTGAAGTCACTGTCCACAAGAAGGTTTTTTCATCGCTGCATTGCAATCCACAAGTGTCTTATTGGAGAAACCGATTTCAACTTTAATTTTACTAAAAGTCAAGCTGTTCATTCATATAATACAAGACGCTCTAATGATATTCGCTTACCCCTACCCAGAATAAACTGGGGTAAACAAACTTTTATTTTTCACGCCGCGAAAGACTGGAACAGCCTTCCAAATGATTTAAAAGAGTGTAATATTTTATCTATTTTTAAATCCAAGTTAAAAACTTTTTTAAAAGATCTCAGCTAATTTTAAACCTTGATGTTTTTTTGTATAATCGATTTTAAGATTTTAAATTTTTAAATTTGTTTTACTTGTAAACATATTTTACTTTTTTCGTAATTATTAATTAATTAGTCAGATTAATGCATGAGGGCCCCACTGAAAACCACCTTGGCGAGTTGGGCTCCCTCTATAAATATTATTATTATTATTATTATTATTACTAACTGCCGTGAAAGGTGGACATGGTTTTGAGATCGCAGTCAGGATGGAGAATTTGCGCGGCGGGGACTGGGGCAAGATACAAAATAGAGCCCATCGAGTTCGAAGTATGCACTCGAGTTCAAGGTTGTTTTCGGTCGTTTTAATGTGTTTGATATCAGCAACACAGAAATTCATACTTGGAAAAAGTACAAAAAATACCAAGGAATGAGGCTGGTCAAGATTTGATGAGATTTTGGAGCTATGAATCCTTATTTTGGACTATTTTGTAGCGCCGGCATTCTGTGTTCCAGTGAGCTAGGAATCGATTCTTTTGCTTTTGCACAATAATGCTTGACAAAGAAACTTGAAGAGGAGGCTATTGATTCCTATTCTTCATATTTTCGCTTGTTTGGTTTCTATACAAAGAAAAATGTGAATTCAGCAGCAAACTTCGTATTTACATCAAAGATTGGTCTCCCTCGCGTGGTTCCGGTGCTACGGTGGGTCTTATTTGTTCGACAAATATTCGTCTCTCCACACTCGGAGTTTGAACAACATATGGACCGTAGCGATCCTAGGCCAGATACTGTCTCGTTAAGGCAGTTGGAGAGCCGTAGAGCTGTCCCACAGGCTTCACAGCTCCCTTCCAAAGCCTCAGCCAGGACATTTAATTCCACAACCCGACGGCCGTGAAGTAAAAACCTACTGCAGACTTCGGGATCACGTACATTCTTTTTTTCATTTTTCTTCTTTTTCGAAAGCAGACCAGAAAGCTGTCAGCTGATCTGCGGCATTTTCTATTGCGAATGAAAGCTTCAGCTCTGCAAAAGCGGCCCTTGTTTGTTGTTTTCCCGCTAACGGGAAGAACCGCCACCATCTTGGATGTCGCAATATTATGCGCAGTAGAGGGTGCGCGGTGCTAAACAAGGGAATTACCTTAAACTCAAATTTTGGCATTATACGACCAACAAGTTTGACTTACAGGCGTACAGACATAAACATATGAAACTGTTTATCAATATTGTTATGAAACGAATTTATCCATTTAAAATTGTAGCCTGAAATTAAGGAAAGAAAATAGGATTTCCAGTTTGCAAAAAGGAAAATTTCACCGGCCTTCAAGCGCACCGGAAGCGCGGAAAGAGCGCCCGTGCCAGTCCTACTCCGTATCACACGTTGAATGAAGAACGGACCGCTCGTTTCACCGCCCAACCTTTATCCGCCCTGGGAAAATGGTAGATGGCTAACTGACCAATCAGAGCGTGCGCTTTACTTTTGTTATGTTATAATTGCTTTTGGTACTGGTAGATCCTAGATCGCAAGACAATAACCCGCAACTATGAATTCAACAAGACCCCTATAATCGGGTTTCACTGAGCTGTCGACTGCGTGTTTTTAAGCCGGGGATGTATAGAAAGACCCTCTAGAAACTCCTACCGTATTGAATAAAAATAGGCAAGCTAACCTTATGAAACAAGAAAGGATTGGCATTATTTTTAACTGGGACATTTGCACAACGCACCCTTTCCCCCAATCCCTCTGCCCCCAAACATATAGTATGACATTATAACGTGACTTATTTAATCTAACCGGAAGGTTCAAAAATTATTGTCGTTCTATGCTTATAAAACGTGGCAGGGTCAACTTTTGCTGTTTTAAATACTTTTATGTAATAGTAATTTTCTGTTTCTTAAAACTCGCAAAGCAAATTAAGTTTCAGTTTTATTTCTGTCGGATATTGCAGTTTTAAAAAGCCCTTCTAACTATCCAAGTGAAAATGTTTCTATTTGACGGGACGAACTACAAATAGCATATTCCTTTCTTGTAAGGAAAGACTTTTCACACGCAGGGAGAGAATTGCAACAAGTTAAAACTTTTTGCGCGGGGACCGTGCCCCCGCGCAGATGATGTTTGGGCGTAGATATAGGGCCAATAACTCCACGCAATAATTTTGTGTTCGTTCCAAATCGACCAAATCTGTTCACCAGACGACCTGAAATGACCCTTCCCCTCCCCGCAAAAATTGGCCCCATTGAAGGGGGAGTGGCACTCGCAAAGTCCTCTGGAAGATTCGTCCGCCATTTTGTCTTTTTTTGACATAGATAGAATGTTGCTTTTCATTTCTTGATTGGGCGTTGCCCTCACGGACAGCCCAATAAAGAGCATTTAGAAAACTCTCCAAGAGAGCCGTGATTCCGTCAAAACGCTCGACCCAACTGCAATAATTGATGCGCAATTACGGATATCCCGTCTTCTTTTTTGCCGTTATCATTTAGCAACCAGCTATTCGTTGTACTCGCCCAAGACTATCTTTTTGGATAAGAAAATTTTTACGATATTATAATACGATAAACGACTTCGATACTAATATACATGTAACGCAATACTATCCTTCAAAACTGTGATTTTATAATTTGATCATTGACTAAAACAGTCCATTTGATAAATTTCAGTTTCCAAGCATTCACTAAGTAGGTTTTCCTCTCCTCCACTCTGCCAGCAGAGCCTCTCTTTCACTTGCTCGATGTTGGCGTACTCGAGGAAAGACTCTGCATGAATCGAGTAAGATCTTTATGGAGCATGCGCTGCGACGGTTGCTAGGATATACTTTCTACAGCGGGCTCGGTTATGACCATCGGTTTATCAATAAACAGATGCTCGCACCAGAAAAAACCAGTTTGACGAGAGAAAACAATATTGACTAGTCCTGAAGTTCGAGCTGCGGCAACTTCAAAGGTTTGACGTGATTCAGGCAGAGCCTTCTCGAGCAAGAAGACAAAAGGAGGCTCTGCTGGCGGCAGGGTGCCTCTCCTCTCCCTCTTGGTTTGCAGGCCACGTTTAAAAGATGAAAAGCGATTATTTTTTTCAAAGTAAAGAACCACAGATTGAATCGATCGTTTAAACTAGCCAATTGCAGAGATTCTGTGAAAGAAAAAAGGTCATAGCTTGGATCGATCATTTTAACAAGCTAATTGGAGTTTTCGTAGATTTTGTTAGTTTCGATAATTCAGTAGATTTTTCACTCCTCCAGGGGCGGATCCAGGATTTTTTGAAAGAGGGGTTGTGTTGTAAGTTTGAGAATTTAAGGCAAACCTCCCAGGGCCAAGGGAATGGGTGAGGGGGGGGAGGGTGAGAATGATGGAGGGTGGGGAGGGTTGGGGTTATGTTTGAATATGTAGAATTTCTTCTTTTTGATTTCAGAGGAATTTGAGGCACTATTAGTAATGATAATAGGACTGAGTGGAGTACAATTCAGGGAGTAATCGGCGAGTAATTTCACGCGCTCAGCCGATTTGAAATTACTAGCCTGATTACCCCTAAATTGTATGACACGAAGTCCTATCACCCATTAATTGGAATATTTATTAATGTAAATAAAAGTCACTGGACCAGTTAGTTTCATCCATTTGTCTTTTCCAGTTGAAGCTGGACAGCTTACCTAGTCACCATTTTTTCATTGATTTTGATTGGTTATCATGTGCTATGTGGTAAAATTTCATAGGCTAGTGACATTTGCCACTTGATTTTCATTGGTTTTTTAACTGTTCGATTACAAGCTCCTGGTAATCGGACAGTTTTGGAGTTACAGCAGCAAAATTAAGCCATAAATATGGGCTGTTAAGAACCAATCAGATTCAAGCATTTTGCTATTGACACAATTCCTAAGGACTAAAAGTACAGTTCGACAACGATAGTTGTTTATCTCTTTTTACCCGCCTATTTAATCAAACAGACTAGCTTGAAAGAGCCTTCTTGGATGAGCCTTTACAAAGGCTTCGCATATCTCGTCTACCTCGAATCTCTCGGAGTAGTGCATGGCGATCACTGCGACATCAGAGAATCGCTCCATTGTTGACCTAGAGCAGGTCTTGATTCATTTCATCAGTGAAAAAAAATCGCTCAGCTTCTGCGCTTGTGATCGGTAGGGTGCAGGCAACGACCAGAAGGCGATAGATGTTTGAGAAAGCATCTTCATCGCAAACACAAAGTGCTAATAAAAGGTTGTTTGGAAGCTCCCTATCTGTTGACTGCCAGAGTGTTTTCCATCTACGTACCTCACTTCCCAGAGATTTGAGAAATGAAATGTCTTTCTCCAAGAACAGCATGCCTTTTACTTCATCCGATCCAGCTGCAGTGCCTTATTTACTATAATCGATGGCACGAGACAAAGCAGATGGTGGGCGTGGCTATCTTCGTCAGAAAATAGATCTTGCATTTGGATAATTAAGGAGTCAAGAAGAGGAATAGTTACAGTCTTCTTGTAATGATCGGTTGGACTGGAAGTTATATTATAACTTATAACATTATTTTTGGTATGAAAAAGAGATAGACATTGGTAACCAGACAAGTTTGAAAACTTCCCAAAGGGGGGTTGCAACCCCCTCAACCCTCCCCCTGGATCGGCTTCTGTCCTCTCCCTCTTGGCTTACAGGTGGCACGCCCAAGCCTAAGCGGTTAAGAGAATTGCTTGTTTGTTCGTTTGTTTGTTTGTTTTTTTTTTAAGGTAAAAAGTCATAGCTTGAATCATTTATGCCAGGCAGAAATTTGTAGTTTTCGGACATATTGTTAGTTTTGATAATTCAATAGAATTTTTTTTAGTTTCGTCTTCTCTCCCACTTGCCTTACATGCGGTACGCCCAAGCTTATGACATTTGGTAAGTACAGTCAAACCTCTATTAGGCGGCCCTCTTTAAGCGGTCACCTTCTATTAAGCAGTCACCTATCAATTTCCCGAAATTTGCTTCACATATTTACTGTAAATTTGACCTCTATTCAACGGTCACCGCTATTAAGCGGACGTGGTCACCG
>OZ037784.1:29444819-29534819 GCA_964035525.1 Porites cylindrica | reverse complement strand
TAAGGAACAAAAACAGTTTTGTGAAGGATATCCTGATATTGCTATCAGCGTTGGAAAGGGTGCAAAACTTAGTGTAGCCGAATGCCAGAAACAACTCAAGATGGAATTATGGAATTGTTCTACAATCTCTCGTGATGTCAGCCTTTTCGGTAAAGTTCTGCGAAAAGGTAAAGGAATTTCTTAATTGCCGTAGCTCAGCAAGAAAAAATTGTACGGAATTAAAAGGGGAAAGTGAAAAGAAGAATATATATCGTGCTAATAATGGTTAAAAATGTTCAAGTTTTAAGCTACCAACGCAAGTGTTAATACCCTGTTCGACAAGGCAATTTCTCTTGGGACTTGCATTTGTGCGACAATTTGTCAAGCCCCCGGGGGGAGTGGGGGGGGGGGGTTACTCCCTCATATGTCGCCCCAAAGAATATGGTTTTGGCGCCGTTTTAGTCTGAAAACGGGTATAGATTTTGCCCATTTTGGTCTGGAATCGGGTATGGTTTGCAAGGGAGCTACGGCAGTGTATGAATGTGTTCGTCGTTTCAATTGTAAATGAATTAGGGGCACCCAACGAGAATATAGTTCAAAACCACTTAAACATAGCATTGTTAAACGTATTTTAGTATTTAAACGGTAGTTATAGGCATATTTTTATCCCCTAAAAATTTTTCATCTGTTCGGATTTCCTAGCTGAAAATCTAGTGATCCGAAAATTATAGGGATCAAAACTTACCTTTTCGAAAATTTGAGCCACAAGAAAGGCTCCCGAAAATTCTAGGCGACCTTTTAAGGGTAAAAATCCGTTAAAAATGGGCAATTATACCATTTTTTAGATGTTCGAAAATCCTAAGAGAGGCCGGCAAGCAAGAAATTTGACAACAATTGTTCCGAAAATTCTAGATCTTAAATCGTCTTCCGAACAGATATTTTCCGAAAATTGACGTTGGGTGCCCCTGATGAATAAGAAAGAAAGAAATCTTTTTGTCGGCGTTCTATTCTCAGCAATGATGACATAATTTCTGTCAATGTAAACCCGTATGTTGCGTTTTGTGACCACCTTCAGGTCTGCAAACAGGCGTGGATTCGGAGAACCGGGCGGCACAGCCCCACCAAGAATTCCCTGGAGTACCCCCCCCCCCCCCCCCCCCACCCCGGGTCAAGAACCTGCCTATTTCAACAGCCCTTGAAATTCTTGATTTTGTCTTGCAGCATTTTTTATCTTGCTCCGTGCAAGGCTTGATGTAACGAAAACGTCGGGAAGTGCTTATTTCAGTGGTTTTACATTAGTCAACGACGAACCGCAAGCCCTTAGGTACGGCTTCTCCGATCATATGAAATGACCGGTTACGCAATACAAAACAATGGAGTCGTTGACAGAACCAGCGGGACTGCGCTTCGGGGTCTCAAAAAATACCTGAAACATGTAAATCACGGGTTGTCGGCTGTTGCATTTACTAACAAGCGCTATGTTATTTTGTTAGAGATTACTGTGACTGCAACGGGTTTGTTTTACTTATTATTGAAGATTTAAGTCTTGATAAGTCACCCTGTTCGATAAAATGAAAATACTAAAATTGTGTTTTTTTTTAACTACCACGTAAAATCAGTCGCGGGCCAAATCAAAACCAAACTAAAGCCCCAGGTGATTAAAAGCAAAAGGCTGCGCGCGAAGAGAACGCGACACTACAAAAATATTGTTTTCGAAATGTAACCGCATTAGCTGAGATTCTCCGCTAACGGATCGCAACAATATTGTTCTAAATGAATACCAAAAAAAAAAAAAAAAAAAAAAAAAAGAAAAACCTTCTTCCGAATAAGCGGTTACGTACTGTGATGCTTTCCAGGACGTTACTAAAAGTACCGGAAATGGGAATTTTACTACGCATGTTTTATTTTTAACTAGAGAACAAATCTTTTACTAATAAATGCCAGAAAAATATAACTGGCAGAGGGTCTCTTACAAAAAAATCACTTGTTAAAAAAAAAAACGCTCTGAGACACACATATAGCTTGTGTACCCCTTTATTTTCCAGTTATTGCGCAAGTGATTTCAAAATACCATGGTGTCCAACTCACAAAATCACGGGCGTGCCACCTAGTGTTTCTGTTGCACTATAAAACTCGCACTTAGAAGTTTAGAGCAACATGGCATTACAATAAAACTTGCTTACTCAAGCTAAAACATATCTGACATATTAACCCTTAATTTTCCGCTTTGTGCGCTAGTGATTTCATAATGCTGTGGTGTCTAACTCAGAGAATCACGGGCGCGCCACCTATTGTTGTCTGTTGCTTTAAAACTCGCACTTAGGAGTTCTAGAACACCATAGCATATTTACAATAAAATTCCCTCACTCAAGCTAAAAGACATTTTAAAACGCCTAATTTTCCACTTAGCGTGCAAGTGATTTTATAATGCCGTGGTGTCTAACTCACAGAATCACGGGTGCGCCACCTAGTGTTTCTGTTGCATGATAAAACTCGCACTTAGGATTTTAGAACACCATGGCATTACAATAAAAACTCGTTCACTCGGGCTAAAGCTTATCAACCCTTAACTTTCCACTTGGTGCGCAAGTGATTTCATAATGCCGTGGTGTCTAAGACCCTGTTTACATGGAGTGGGGGACTCCGGTCTAGTGGGGTTGGTTTCTTTTGTTTTCACGCTCTGGAGGACACAAAACAAAAGAAACCTACCCCGCTAGACCGGGGTCCCCCACTCCATGTAAACAGGGTCTAACTCACAGAATCACGGGTGTCCCACCTAGTGTTTCTGTTGCATTATAAAACTCTCACTTGCAGTTCTAGAACACCATGGCATTACAATTGTTGGTTTTCACATGACGTCACTAAAATTCAAACTACAAAAACTATCGATCCTTCTGAGATTTTACTTCCATGACGTATTAGAGCAGCTGAAAACTAATTTTCATACAAATTTTCTCTTCAAAGGGGTTCTTGGTTTTGTGATAGAGTGCGCTTGAATTTCTACGCTTTTGCGGGACGTGGCATTTACATGACGGCCTAGAGAACTGCCATGTAGGTCAAAAAAGTGACATATTTCGGGGAATTTTGCTATCTAAAAAGTTTATGGATTAGAAAAAGTATTACTTTAATGTTTATGAGTTCCTCGAGGAATAAATTCACGCTTTTGTACCAAAACTCCGTAACAGATGTTTTTGTTGGTTTCCGTACGCCATGTTGGTGCCCATCCAGGTGGGCGCCAGCATGGCGTCTCCATACAAATTTCTGTAAATTTGGGTAAAAAATTTCTTCGGATATCTCGTATACGGAATATTCTTCTGACCTGAATCTTGGCGAGGAACTTGGTATATTTGCCTCCTTTCATTTCCCAGATTCCGGACTTTATCTATTGAACAGTTTTGATTTTTATTTTGACCTATTTTGAATGGCGTGACACTGAAAACCAGCAATAAAACTCGCCGCACTTAAAGTGACTGTATCACCATAGTGCGCATGTGTGAGCTGTGACAGTAGCTGATTTTCTTTGAACCAATCGGAAGCGAGTAAGACGCACGCGAGGAAAGTTATTACATAATTTAAGATTCATTGTTCGCGAAGCGGGAGTCTTCCGGACGTTTTTGTTCGATTTTACATATCCCCATAATTCCTATATTTATTCTCTGGTGTTCCTCAGATAAATGTTGCAGCTAATAAGGATAAGATTAGCAACCCTGTCCTGCTTGGAAACAAACATTTACCTACATGTATTTTTACGTACCCACGCTACAAAACCAGTCTCCGATCCGCAAACAAAGATAATTTGTAAACAAACCTTACTGATCTCTCTGTTTGCCCTATATAAACTTAGAAATACCTGCAAATAGCTCCTGACCGGTGATCAAAACACACAGTACCGGATGAGGCAAACGTTTTGCTTACGATGCCAGCTAAATGCTCACTATAATAAAATAAGCCATGCCATGCGGTCGGTTAACGCGATGAACACTCTGCATGAACACTGTAGCTCAGTCGATTGATACCAGCTGAAAATCGTAGCAGTGTTTGAAAGCAATTCTTAGCGCTTCATCATAAAACGCTTTCATTGCAATAGTAGCCACATAACGTATAAGTATAAAGATTATTCTAAAAGAACAACGCAAAAAAAAAGGCAAAGACAAGTGCCCATCACTATGGCATAAATTTCAATTGCTTATCAGCAAATAAAAAATTCCTTCCGGGTTGTTGCGTTGGGTGTTCGGCAAACAAACGTTATCGATTCAACACAAAGAAACCAGATGTTAAACACAACATTCAGGCAACAATTTATTTTCAAAAGATCAATTCTTAAACATCTACGTTCATACAGAAAAGATACGAGGAACATTCCCAGTGAACTACATCAGTAAAGATCGCGCGGCCTGTTGTCAGTACTTTCTGCTATACAACTACGGATCGGAGTCATAAATCGAATGCCTGTTAAAACGTTTCATGGTCGATGGATTCTTTCCTCAGACCTCACACGACTTCCTGTACAACAAAAGATTGCTGGGTTCTCTCCTTCTGATTCCAGGCACTCGGTAAATTAAATTGTTGCAGACAATCGGAAGTCATGTCGCAGATCAGCTTCACTCGCCGCTGCGTCCCATTAGTAGTCCACGGCTGTATCGAGGAAACCCTTTTTAACTCTCTTTACATCTTTATCGTTTAAAAAATATCCGTCAAAGGTAGATCGTTGACTGGAGAACCTTAATAGACAGAAATGAAAGCCAGATGACCACATTAAAGGCCACATTTGATCCGTTTGTAGGAACACTGACAACAACGAACATGGCTGCGTGCGGTTGTCCTTAATGACTTCGAATTTTCTCGACAATACTTGCACAAAAATACAAAATATGGCGTTTAAAACTTCCCAAATGGACCAAACAGCTCTTGAATACTGATATTGTGGCTTTCTCGGGCGTTACAGGGTCGATGGAAGAGTAGCCTGCGTGGCTGGCGGGATTCTTTTGCTCAGTCAAAAACAAGAATCCTCAACAGCATACTCCACCCGTATTTCTAAGGTTCAAGTTTTAAATGATCAAGCGCTCTTTTTATGTTGAGCTCGGATGGATCAGGGCGGTTTGCACTGCGTGACAAAAGGCATTATTGTCTGATGCACTTTTGTTATATAGCCAATTTCCTGTCGTAAAAAGAGATTAGTTTCTTTTCAAATAAAGGATAGCAGAAGACGAGTCTTAAATTTTGAGATCTAGTTCCCTCAAAAAAATGTCTTTCGAGGATCTCTTTCAAGCGGAAATCTTATTGTGAGTGAAGTGGAGCCGGTTTATCGCTTGCTAAATTTGATTCATTTCCACATGTACGCACTTACTTTCCCTTGGGAGAAAGTAGAGATAACAATTATCGTTTGATTGGCGTTTTATCGCCTCTCAGCCAATTAGAAATTCCCGTGAGCCTGGCCGCGGATTATTCAAGATATCCAAGAATTGTGGCAGGCGGGACTTCAAATTGACTTGAATACCTACTCTTCTCGCGGCTCCGCCGCCAAAACAATACAGCATTTCCACGCTATTCCCGCCAGCTACGCAGGCTAATGGGAGAGGATTTCTTCACCAAACGTCAATCTTGAAAAAGGTTCGCCAGAACAGAAATCAAGTTGCCGCATATGCGCAGAAGCGTGTCAAAGTCCCTTAAACAGTAAAGTCATTGTTTTCTTAAATTAGTTAACCTCGAAACATGTTAAGGTGCTTCCTAATGGTTTCTCTTTAGGCTTTTCTCCGGCGTTCCATTCCTCGTTCTTTTATACAGTCCTCTCGCAAGAATCTTACGAATACTAATGGCAAAAGTGAAACCCGCAAGCAGCTATTGATCAAAAGACTCCCTTAACAATGATTTCCATTCCCATACCTCATTTTCTGACATCCTGCTATAAATAGCTGTTTCTTGACTGGATAAAAGGGACCTTAAGATACTCTGGACGCGCCCGAGGGGGACGCCAACCGGTAGTGAAATGTTCAATTCTTGGAACTAATTAGCATAATGCGACAGCGTCGACCTGAAGTCGCGGCGGTGAAAACTAGAAGTTTGGCCACCTGGTTAAACGGTGAGTTGGTTTTCTTGTTTTCAGTGTAGAAATTGCTTTTCGTACAGGATTTTCGATCCATTCCACTTCAAGAGACACATTTAACTGTTTTTAGTGTGGTGTTCTCTCAATATTGACTCTTGTTTTTTTTGCTATCAAGCCTTTTGGGTTCAGTGTTTTGGAGGCAACTGAGAATGAAAGCGCAGAGTCTTTCGACACAAATGTAACACTATAACTGCTTATTTTTAAGGGGATAACGTTCTCGCTGTAGGATAGTATTTGAAAAATTTAAGAGACAAGAAGAATAAAAATTGTTGGAAAACAAATATCTAGGTTTGTAATAAACTTGATCATGTCGGTGAAAATTGAGATCTTGAACAAGACGCCACGGTTCATTTATTAACTTTCATAATAAATATTTTATTTTGTTCACCTTCAGTTTAGCGCTGGAATGGTCTGAAGATCAAAATCGCCTTAGTACGGGAAGTTCTCATAACAGAACCACATCGTTTTAAAGCAAGAACAACGGAAAGGGGAAAAGTCTGGCAACAGATAGCTGATAACCCGAACTCCGATCATACCCTCAAGTTTCCCTCGAAGAAATTGGGGGCGATTTTAGAGAAACTGGAGTCAGCCAGCAGCACATATTTTTCTTTCAATAAAAGATCAATAAGATATCAGTCAAGCAAGACTTCACGAGTTTTTCTAAAAGATGTCATGGAATTAAAACACGAAAGCATTACTTTATCCTCTGCTCGTCAGGCGAGCACTCAACGCAACCTGCTCAATCTTAATTTGTTTTTCCTGCCAAAGTGACGGCGTCCTTGCTCCAGGCTTTCTCCGGCAAACCCACGTTCTCTTTACCGCCGCGTCCAGGGTATCTTAAGGTCCCTAAAGAATTAAATAGCGATGGCAGCAAGATTTGGTAATTTTTGGAGGGCTTTGGACACGTTTTGGTGGGATGGGGATTTCAGTATTCGACCGAATTGATTCGATCGCTTGGTCTTCGTGTTTTCTGCCTCTGCGACATCACCAGGAATTTTGGCCGAGTTATTACAATAGTATTTCCGCAAGTCCGTCATTAAATATCGGAAATTTTGTATGTAACCCGTTTGTACGCACTTAACATCGTTGACAGTAGATCATGCATAATAGTCACCAAACAAATGCAGACAGATTAGAATATCTAACGTTTTGAGCAACAAAATGCCAACCAGAATGCCGTTGAATATTACCACTTACATGTTTATCGTAATATCGTTAGGCTCAGAACCATTTTGAAGGCATAGGAGGACCGTCTTCTTCTCGTTATGTCATCTAAACTACCCAGAAGGGCACAGCATCCTTTACGGTCAGCTCAAGAAGGCAATGCTGACTTTTTTCGATCAGAGATCAAATCATAATGTCACAATTCTTCCATATAAAGAAAAAGTCAATTATTATTTCCATTGTTTTGGTTAAATTTTTAACAACCGTGAAGGATGAAAATTTTGCGGGAGTTTTATTTTGCGGATTGGCGATTTTTTGTGGTTTGCGGAAACAAATTTTTGCGGTTCAAGATGACTGAAATTTCTGGTGGGAACTAATTTTTGCGATTCTCTGTTCAAGTAGCAGAATATTTGAGTGGAAGAAACCTTAATATGGTATTTTCAACTTTTATTTTACGGTATGTTGAGTCAAAGCTCACTCTACTTACATATTTAATGGAGAATAATACGGTAATCACTGTAATATCTTACTTCACAAAGGGACTGAACAACAGCAAAACAAAACTAAAGCCTATCCCTACCATGCACAACAAGTCCATTAAAAGCAAAGTTTTTAATTTGACTGAAGGGAGTTAATTTTTGCGGCGTTTTATTTTGCGGGTTTTTTTTTCTGCGGGAACTAATTTTTGCGGATCGAGGTCAATCCGCAAAATTCGCAAAAAATTAGAACCCGCAAAGTTTTCATGCTACACGGTATATTGCGTTGAATGTACAAGATTCCATCAGCCGCCTGTGGTGAAAGGCGATACACTGAGAAAACTGCAATTATTTTCTATTCACTGCGAAACTGCGTTTTAGCAAGCTCATGCCAAAAAGTTTAAGAATTGGTGCGCAGTTAAGAACAGCCGTATCGTTGAATCTGCACACACATAACCTCGGAGATCAATGATTGCAATTTGCTGAAAAATAAACAAAAACTGCAGTTCGTTGCTAGTCAGCTTCCTAGCCTCTCCTGGAAAAAGCTGGTCTTAAACGCACTGCAGGTTGTGAAAGCTTGCATTTATATCATATACAGAACAAGCTGACTTACAGCAACTGTAAACGAAGTGGCTTAAACGGGTTATAAAACTGTTTACATTTTTGCGCGAGTGTTCAGACGTGGATGTGGCCGTCTCGCAACGCGCGGAAAACACGTCCTCTCCTTTTGCATGCTCACCTAAAGCGTTGAAGGAAATGACACTTATTATATTTCTTTGTATTTTTGATTGGATCACGAAGGCGAGAAACGTAATTACTTTGCACAGTAGGAAATGGTGTGATAATTTCCTTCTGTTAAGCGTCCACAGCAACGGAGGCACCCTGCGGCAGGAAAAAAAAACATCCTTGCGGTTCCTCATGGGGGGCACTATTAACAGGAGCCCATAGGCTCCTGCTATTAATACATTTTTCTTGCCCTTTCTAGAAAACCGCAAATAGTCTACGGCATTCTCTTTCCATAAATCGTTTAGTTGTTTTTTTATGTCCTCTAAGTGTTCGCACAAATTGCTCTTTTCATTTTGTTTTGCTGATCAGTTCTTACATTGGGATGTTGTGGCTTTTTTTTAGCCTCCCGAGAGACCGCCTTTATCTATGCTATAACTTCCTCTGGAGTTGTTCACGAGATTACAAAAGCTTGTGCTCGTGGTTTACTGAGAGAATGTGTTTGCAATAATACACAGCATCAAGGAAGTAATGGTCAAGGCTTCCAGTGGGGTGGTTGCAATGACAACATTGAATACGGTCTAAAATACGCCAGTGAGTTTATAGATTCTCAAGAAAAGGAACAAGACGCCAGAGCAAAAATCAACCTTCACAACAACTTTGTGGGAAGACATGTGAGTACATCATCTAATAGACCCTTCCAAGGTTTTTTCAGCTTTTGACTGGGACCGGTTAGCAAAAATCCGCCAACACTGCTGGAAAGAACGCCTTAAAATCGGCAAAGTTGCAGGTTTGAAAGTGATTTGTTGAAAACTAACGAAGATATAGCTCCGCAAAGTCGCTTTGTTTTACGCGACGTTTTGTATGGTGGGGGCAAGATCGTGCCCCACAGCATACAGACGTCTGTAAAATTTCGCGACTTTGTGGACCAATATCTTCGCTCTCTTTGGACTTGTCTCCTTTAAACTTGGTAAGTTACCTTATTTTAAGGTTCTCTTTCAGGCAGTGTCGATGGTTATTCGCTTACTACTCTTTACGAAAAGTTGCCGGAAAAAAACCGTGGAAGGGTCTCAGATGCCTTAAGGCTCAGAAAGACGTGGTTTCTGAAGAATGAATCGGATGATCCGATTCATTCTCCAGAAACCACGTCTTTCTGAGCCTAAAATATTAGAGGCTATTTGTTTTTGCCCCTGATTTACCCAGCCCCACTAGCCTTTGTGCTATGAATACTGCTGAGGGTAAATAAAGTTATCATTATCAAGTTTTCATCATTATGTTTCTTTAATTGTTTTTTTCCTTTTGTTTGAAAAAACACCTTGTCCCAAAAAATTTCTGATAGTTTGAATCGCCTGTGGTCAGTAAGACAGATTAGCAACACTGAGTACGTGGTAAAGCATTTTCACGCAATTTTCACCTTTTTACGCAATCTTCTGTCTTTAGTTCTCTGCCCCTGATCACACGCTCAGGCTAACGACTAACTGCGATAAATTCAAAATTCAATACGTTTACCCATATTTAGTCCTGAATATTCTGTGGCGTATTTTGTATATTGTGCAGAGAGGTTTGAAATCTCAATTATAACGTCTTCGAAACAAGCATAATAAAGGAATCATATGAAAATAGTTAAGTTCTCATCTATCTAAATTAGAATCTTTTAGTGGCCCTTTCAATTTCCCTGCATGTTTTCAAGCCCTCGCCATGTTTTTTTGCCAGATATATGCACGAGAAACGTCAAAGCAAAGTGGCCAATTCCCTTCACTTCAATCAGTTCAAAATGGCGGCCAGTTATAACAATCAGTAAGACGTGATTATTTATACGTAGGGTCCCAAACCACTTTTAATTAACTCAAGTGCTTTCCCAAGAAACCTATTTGCCTTGAGTACACACTCGTTTACCACCATAGCTATAGGTATTGAAGGATACTTTCACGGTCTAGTGAAGTCCCTTCATTACAAAATTAGCTCTATCTGGGCTCACACTAGAGTTCTTTTAACTGTATAAGGAAGATGGTTTTAAAACAAACTAACTTTATATGAGAATTAAACTCGCCAAGGAAAAGATCTTCTTTGGAAATGAGGTTAATTTTACTAAGCGTGATCAAAGGAAGTACTTTGAATAAACTGAGGCCTATTATTAGTTGGGCTACATTAATTCCCTTCATTTCGTGGGAAAGCCGCTTTTTCCCTTTATCGTGGCATTTATGTTCCATTTTTTTCATCACAGTTTTAACGAACTATGAAATCACCAAAGGTCCAAATACGGGCACTGTATGAAATCAGAGTTTTTAATTTGTTACAAAATTCTTGTCACTGAAAACAGCCGTGTTGGAATGTCGGATATTTGTGATGGTACCATGGGTCACTTCTCCTATGTTACGAGCGAGCTAAGTTTTGTGCTGTAAAGTTCCTGATAAAGTTATTTTTAAAGCAACAAACGTATTCCCTTTTGTAAATGCCCTAGGGTTGTTCTAGAATGTTTTCTGGCGCGTATATAGATGCGAGGGTCATGGCCCAGGATAGTGCGGTTTCTTGAAAGACATCAGATACAGATAATGGTTGAACCTTCGCAAAAATATAAAAAAAGTGTTTGAATGACAGAAACGGACTTACACAATCTTAATTTATTAGGTTCTGACATCACAATTTTATTGCCTTTCTTCTTTCGCGGAACGGAAGAAAGGGCAAAATTGTTGAGCCAAAGTAACTCCTACTGAATTTTCCCGCGTCCGCCATGAGCATTTTAAGTGACAAATTTCATTGGCCAGAAATAGCCACGTGACAGCTGTCCAACCTTTCATGGTTCTACTAGTCGTCTTCAACTTTCAGACACAATCTTAGAATATTTCATTTGTCTTTTCATCATCTTTGTGTTTTTGGTTGGATTTACGATTCGTTTTTTGTGCGTGCCGAACTGCATCCTAATGGTCAGTCCGGCTGTGTGGTAATAACAGTTAACAGCACCAAACTTGTCAGTGAGTTCTACGGATACACGAACATGACGAAATATAACTATAAAAAATATCTCGAGAGGAAAATTGTTTAGTCAGTATCCTTTTGGCCGAGTTGTTTTCCACTAAGAGACCGGCCGCTTATACAAAACACCAAAAATTTTCCGTCAAAGCTTACAGTTGAAATTTCTCGTAAACGACCACCTTTCGTAAGCGGCAGCGACTTGCCGCCACCAGTTTTGGAGTAACTATTTTTACAATTTTCATTGTTGTTAAACCCTTGTAAGCGACCAGGCCAGCTTGACGCCTGGTCTGATCTCTATGTTTGTTGTATGTACTATGCTACTCAGATCATAAAAAAGAACTTTTGGTGATATAAACATGGAACTGAACACTGTATCATAACTTAGAAATTACATGCAATGAATTCTCTTCCATAAGTAAGATGTGCTGGGACCTATTCTCGGAAGAGAGCCCTTGTGGTTGGACTCCCGTACTCGACCACCTCCCGTAAGCGACCCCTAAATCTTGGCATTTTGGGTGGTCGCTTACAAGAGGGTTCGACTGTGTATATTTTTGCTTTATGTAGGCTGTGAAGATCCATATGAGACCGATCTGCAAATGTCACGGAATTTCATCTTCTTGCACGTATAGGACGTGCTACAGAATGGTAGGGCCGTTTGGTGTGGTAGGTGCGTATCTTCGTGGAAAATATGACAACGCTGTCAGAGTAAGAGTCCATCAGAGCGAAAACCAGCTTGTTGCGGTCGATGGGAAAAATACAGAACAGCTATTAAAAGATGATCTTTGGTTCTTGGTAGAGTCCCCGGACTATTGCTTGCCCAACAACCGCACGGGATCGC
The DNA here is from genome assembly GCA_964035525.1 of Porites cylindrica. Classification (NCBI taxonomy): domain Eukaryota; kingdom Metazoa; phylum Cnidaria; class Anthozoa; order Scleractinia; family Poritidae; genus Porites; species Porites cylindrica. The sequence goes on along the minus strand of OZ037784.1, from coordinate 29,522,563 downwards.
TGGGTACCACGGGAAGACGCTGCTACAAGACCGCCCCAGGTCCCGGAAATTGCAGGATTTTGTGCTGTGGGCGCGACTATAATACCTTTCAAGTCCCTCAGAACTACGATTGTAAGTGCACGTTTCATTGGTGTTGCCGAGTAGACTGCAAGACTTGTGGGAGAGTAGTTAATATACACGTTTGCCGGTAAATTCGCCACTTTAGAAACGAGGAGACTGGGCCGAGTTAACTTTCGCAAAGTCTTCTGGGACTGTTACAAGGGACGGGGGCAAAAATTGGCCAATAGCTGACCGGCTCGTCCCCAGTAACGTTCCCAGAAACACTTGCGGGACGCATTTCGGCTCCAGTTGCCTTCTCGTTTCTAAAGTAGGGAATTGTCTGCAGCTTTGACTGAGATGCCTGGTTGTGAAACTAAGCCCTGGGAAAGCGCTAAGCAGGGACTAGTCAAGAAACAGGTCAACCTGTAAGAATCATTCACGTTCCCCGGGCTTTTCCCTTGCCGTATCTGAGAGGGGCGGGAGAACTGAAGGCGCCTCTTCGCTCCCAGTAGCGCTGCGCACAGTTACTGTTTATAGAACTGAAACACAGACAAATAAATAGAAATTACAGGATAAGCGAAGTTCTCACTTTTTTTTGTCTTTTGTCATTAAAGTGTCATGTTTGTCTTAGTTTTGTCATTTTAATGACAAAAGTCAGACAAATATTGCAAATTAGTCAGGGTGACGTAATTCGTGCGCTGTGCTATTTGTAAGGGAAAAGGCCCGGGGACCAGGTTTTATCAGATAACTTTTCCTGCCTTAATTAGCATTCGCTGTACACATGCTTCCGCATATTGTTGTATACATTATTCATTAAATGGGATTTCTTAATAAGATTTTAAGGAATAATCAGTCATTGATTTTAAAATTTGTAGAACTACGACTTGTACTAGGAGTGTATTTTAAGTTTTTATTATTAAATAGGATTTGTAAAAAGGGTTGTGAGAATAATTAGGTAGTTGTCATTTTATTAGCTTGTCACTGTTTTAAGATCTATAAAACTAGAATTTGTACAAAAATGTGTGATGCGAACATGAAAATTTCTTGATTGATATTTGCGCAACACTAGTTAATAAATATTATTATTATTGTTACCATTATTATTTTTATTAAACAAAATCATGATTAAAGTAAGTATGAAGGAAGTGGATTCATGCGCATAGCATTATGGCGAATGGCCACAGTTTTACGAGCTCCCCATTTTTGTTCTTCCACAAGGTTGCCTCGCCGATGGTTAATGTCGCAACGAAATTATAGTTTTCCTCATTACGACTCCCTGATTCTTTTATTGAATAAAACTGTAAACGAATTAATAGGTGGAATAAAAGATTGTTGTTGTTTTTGAAAACTGATTTCAACTAGTCAAGTGTTATAAGAGATTAAAGACCATTCGATCGTGTATCTTGAAACTTCGATCTAATTATGCTGATTTTTATCGATAGCGACTCAGTTTATAATTTCTTACGATTTGAATTTCACTCAGTTAGTTTTCATCGACGGTACCTATCCATGCAAAGGTCTCTTGGGTAGTTCACGCAAAACGAAAAAGAAACACAAAACAAAACAAAAATCATAATAAAACAAAAAAAAAAAAAAACAGATCTGAGGCCATGTTCGCACTATACCGAATAGCTTTTCGTGCCGTCGCGAAAAGCTACCTGGTTTGGTATGAACAGCAACGGTACAGAACTGGAGCAAGTCGTTCACAAACATCGAACATCGTGCGACACATCGTGCCGGAGCGGGCGGCTGAGAGGGTTTGGTGAACTAAATCCCAGTCCTCACTCCTGAATATTTATTTCCGTTTCAGTGGGCTCCAGTCCTCTTTCCTATTTATTCACCTTTCGGTCTGAACACCTGTTTACACTACACTAAAGTGTGGCACAGAACCTACCCCGCGATATGGGACGCACCACTTTCGAGATCGGTGCGAAGCAACTTGCTCCGTTACAGAAATCGCGTCGAAATCACTGTTCTTATGTGTGAACAGAAGCCTTATACATTATGGTTTTCTTGCCGGCGCAAAAGCTGTCTGGTATAGTGTGAACAGAGCCTTATTTGCACTCATGACGAATGGCTAATATGTTACTAATCACCCTGGCAGTATTCTCCTTATCAGGGGTAACCGGTAAAATTTACCGCCTGACGCAACACTTCTTACCGCCTGCAACCGCATGAAGTTTTACCAACATGAAGTAAGTAGTTTTAAAAAATACGGAAGTTGTGATCCGATGCGATCAAGGAAATGAATGAATGTATGGAAAAGTACTAAAGTATACACAGCTTTTTTTATGGGCCACGCATTTTGGAACGAGAGTATTGAAGACAGAGTAAAATTATTGGGATCAAACGTTTTAAATTGTTGTCTAAAGATAACGGCCGATTTGCGAAAATAGGTCTTAAAATGAGGGAATGACGTCTCAGAGAACTTAGCTCCTCCTAGGGTGGGGCCATGTCCCTCACTCCACTATCCCCCTTCCCCCCAGGAAAGCGCACCTCTAGGGCACATTTTTTGCCTAACCGGCCATAAATTGTCTCTTACCTGCTGAGCTAAAATTTAGGGAGAACACAGGCCCTCATATTAACATACCGGTACAGTGAAGAAGCATTCTTTCTACCTTTTGTCCAGCATATTATTATATTCCTTTGCAATAAGTAGTAAAATTTGACAACCATAACACTTTCTTTAATTAGAATCATCACAGAGAAGCACAATGATCTCCAATAGAATTAAGAACAAAAATAAAATGTACGATGCATTTTGTACGAGCCAATAAACGTTAGATATTAAGGTGTTTTAGATTTTGACTCCTAGACTTTTCGCCAAAGACAAAAACAAAAGAAAAAAAAGTTAACTACTTTTGAAGCTACTAAAGGTGCTTAAGCAAAGACGTTTTTAGGTGACGCATGTCAACCGGGAGTGGACTGGCCAAATTTTTGGGCAAATCGTCTCTATCAGAGTAAACACTCTTAGAAAAACAAATCTGGTTGTGCCAAGGCATATTAAAAGGAAAAGGCCTTACTAAGAAGGGAGGCCCTAGGAACGAGAGTACTGGGGACAGGGCGGGCTGCAAACATAGATGTTGCAAAGCTCTTTTTCTCAACGCAGCAGTATCATTACAGGAGAAACAAGACCCTTCACATCTGCTCTTCAAAGTCCCAGAAGGTTCATATGCACTAGCCACTAGAAGACCACGCCTTAACTTCCCCGTCGCCGTTACACACTTGACAATTGGTCTCTCAGCGAAGTAAGACGTCGTAAAACGTTGTCACGCATGGACACCGTGTCATCTGTTAAGGTCTTCTTTTCGTTGTCATGAATTGCTCCAGACCCTGTGAAACACAAAGGCGCCCAATGCGACAGTAGCCACCCCTGCTACTAGTGTGACGCCAACCCGTGATGAAGAATGGGATGACTGTGGTTTCTGATAGTCAATCAGATCTGGAGCTGTATTTGATACTTTGGAGCTGATCTGCCAAAAAAAAAAAAAAAAAAAAAAAATGATGATCCAGATCAAGTGTTGATTTTAATATTATTACATTTTGCAAGCAGAATACTGCAATGTTCATATCAACTTGACACTTGGACTCTTGCCCCCCAGAAGACACGTGGTATTACGTGATTCTGTGGGTGTTAGGAGTTCTCGGTCAGGGCTAAAATCAGAGTGCGCGGATAATTTTTCATCAGAGCCTGATCTCTGGTTGTTACGCGATACTGACGAGCCCCAAAGAGGGCGAAACAGCTGTCTATGGCTACAATCCCGCTCTGTTTTGAGTTCTTTCGGTGTTGTGTTGATGTCTTGCAGAGTTAATTTTCACGAAGTACGATCAGCATTGCAATATTCTGCTTGCAGAATTTAATATGTCTACATTATTATTTTTGCTGATCATGTCTTTAGAGATCCTACGTTCTTCGGCATATTCGTGTGCGGTCCTTTGCAGTCCCTTGTGGTTAATGTTTGTACTTGTTGATTTATGATCATATAACCACGTTAAATACTGAGAGCAAGCAGACTGCGAGAATAAGCGCTTTTAAAATAACCGACATGAAGTTTTGCGTCTACCAAGGGGTAAAATCGTCTTTTATCAATCCGGTTGCAAAAACATGACAAATATCTCTACTCGTGGGAAAAAAAAATGGAAAAGTGAAAAAATCTCGCTTCTTTTAAACAGAAAGCCAGTTAAGAATTCACGATAAGATAAAAACAGGCCGGGTTTTCGTTTATTTTTCAGACCGGCCCTTAGTCACCCCAATATCTCTTTCAATTTGTTAGACAGTGACCAAGTCATTTTCTTATGTTTCAACTTTAGTTCAAACGCTGTAATTGCTCCACAAACTGACAAAATCGACCAAGGACGAACCTGTGAAATTTGTGTTTTAATAGAGCTGAGCTCCTCACTTAAGCTCTGAACAGCTTCGGTTGCTTCCCTGGAGTACATAACCATTCCTTCTGCTAATGTTACATCCTGAAAATAGAAAACATTGACATTACAACGCTCTCTCTTGAGGATCTAATGCTAAGAACCACTTAGTATAGCCTCAAGAAAGCTCTGCCGCAAAACATTTCTTGATAATTTTCACTTGAAATGGTATCATCAAATTTATCGTAACAGACAAAAAACTGTCTTAACGTTCTCCAAAGAACTCCACTAAAAGTCGGGTGCTTCAGTGAAAATTTACTGGTTTTGTTCTTGAGAGGCGAGAAACGGTGGCACATGATTGGAGGCAGAGCTTGTGCGACAAGCGGGCTAGCACTTTACAGACTTCTCCTTCCCCATGTGCGTACTTAAGCTGAGCTTACTACGCCTGCTACCTGGTGAAGAACTTGCTCTCTCAGGTCTGGTCTCGTTTCCCACCGACAAGGGAGGAGGAGGAGGGGAGGAGAGCAGGCTCCTTTCCTGAGCAGCGGCTGATTCCGTATCGAGCTTACATTATCATTGGCGATTGTGTCTTATTGCAATAACCAGTTAATTATAGGGGCTGTGTCGCCGCTATCTAAGTCATTTTGTCAAAAATGCCAATTATGAGTCCTTGCTCGTTATGGAACTTGAGAAATTACTTGCGAATGAGAAAATGACAGCTCAGTGTGAGACAAGTATGAGTCTCAAGCATTATATCAAACGTTACAAACAACAAAAATGAACCGCTTTGAAAAACTGTTAGACTAAAAGGTTTGCAAAACCACAATCAGTGCAACCCGTTTCAATCTTCTTCAAGTTTGATCCATCCGTGTCTCCTTATGTATTTACAGCGTTATTGATACCTTCTTTCCCTGTTTTGAGCGGTTATTTTTATGTTTTCCTCTGTTTGGTGACAGTTCTAACGGTTTTAATTTTTATAAATTTCGAGACACAGATCCTTGAAAGAAATGATAGTCCAAGAAATGAGAGGAGAAGTGTGACGTCACGTTACCATGGTAGCAAAATTTCTGGATCACAACAGCAGAGTTTTTGCAACAGCCACGGCGAAAAGCAAAAAAAAAATAGGTTTAGATTGACAAAAATAAAACGACTTTGCACGTGCATCACGCTTTTTTGTACATTTCTTAGCCGTTTTGTACGACTGCGACATGAAACTTCCTAATTTCACACGCCCGTTTTATGGAGTGGGTAAGCACAACACAAAAATTTTCTTTTTCTAAACTTAGATACGCTCCTTTCCGATTTAACCCAGAAAATTTCGCCAACATTTGGCAAATTAAATGACATTAAGCTTGAAACAGTGCGAATTCACTTTTTAAGCCGGTGACGTTTTGGTTTGTTGTCCTCCAGAAATTTTGCTACCATGGCAACATGACGTAACGACTTCTCTTCTCCATATAATGATCAGCCTCAAAATAGCTAATTCTTTGGGTGCGTTCGATTGGGAAATCTGAATTTAGATTTTAAAATCCGGATTTCGGATTTGCAATCGAACGCGAAATCCGAAAACGGATTTCAACGCTGAAACATTTGTTTTTGGATTTTCCTTTTGACCGTTCGATTGGGAAATCCGAAAAAGGATTTGAAAAACTGTCCTTAGGAACAGCGGTCTTGCATGCGCACGCATAATTAGTAAAAAGAAGACCGCTGTTCACGAGAATAGTTTTGCACATCCTTTTTCGGATTTCCCAATCGAACGACAAAAAGGTAAATCCAAAAAATCCGGATTTGGATTTCTTAACTTGAAATCACCCTGAGGACGGATTTCTCGGAGGTGAAATCTGCTTTCGGATTTCGCGTTCGATTGGGAAATCCGGATTTAGATTTTGAAAATCTAAATCCGGATTTCCCAATCGAACGCACCCTTTGAATATCCTCATATGCCGAACAGGTCTTCAGTAAAATATTTACCTGTACAAATTCCAGAGGCTCACGGACAGAGTTTAAGTGTTTCTGTACATAGGATACACTGCTTCTTACGTACGTTAAGTACTTGGACACATTTGCGAGAATGACGGTAACTTCAGCGGCACTGTACGAAAAAAAATGTATACACAGGGTCATTGGGAGGTGATTACTGTAAATCCTCTATTAAACTCCACCCTCCAGGGGGCTTATTAAGTACTTCAAGTGCATATGAGGGGGTGGGGGAGGCTTAATGGAGAGGGAGAGGGGGGTTTACTTCTTTTAGCAAAACGGGGCGCTATACTGCTTGTCAAGAAACAAAAGATGCTATCAGTTATCCATAAAGAACTAAAACGCAAAGTGGAAAAGCTAAGGCAATTGAAGTTAGAGGTCATGCCCAAGATAAACTGAACTTTCAGCACGTGAATTGAAGTGTTAATAATTAAAATTACTCCAGCTTAGCCTGAAAGGAGACACTTTTGCTAGAGTTTCGTACCCGAGCTTGAAATACTAACCGTACCTTAATGAATGCTTCTCCATGGCCTGTAAGCTGGTTACATCCCATTCTTTCTTGTGAATTTCTCTTATGGAATCCAAGATTTTAGTTCGCACTCCTATTTGGGTTATTCCCATCTGATTGAATGAAGAAGATAACTGTCACGTTAACAATAAATGTCCATAAACTTTTGATTGAACAGATACCTAGACAACCAAGAGTTGCATGAGGCAGTTTTCTACACCTGGTCGTTCTATCTTCACTGCTGTATCAACAAGTTGCATTGGTTTGCAGGGCTCAAAATAACGGCTGGGCAACGGATAATTTCTAGTCAATATGGCGACTTGTCCGGCCCGAAACTTCAATTGCCAGTCATGTTCAGTGGTCACAAAGACTCTCATTCTTGAACAAACAACCAAATCCTCATTATTGTCTCTTTCTAAAAATTTCGATAGAAAATTACGCAAAGAATAGTTAACTACCCATTCTCTGCACGACTTCGCAGCTCATCTGCCAAACCTTTGCTCGCGCTAACGATCGCGTCGGCTACGGCGGATGCTGGTCATCGTGTCCGGCCACCGTCTGAAAATCATTTTGAGCGCTGGGTTTGGCCGGGGCTTAAAGGTAACTTGTGACGACTGTTAAGAGGTATGTACCTGGTCCAGTTCCTTTTCTGTCAGACTCAAGAAACCATCAAATGTAACCTTGTGTTCCTGAACAATGAAAAAAATACAACTCTTTACCGGTATTTTATAAAGGTTGAAGCATGAAGCAAATTTTCAACCAATCAGAAGCCGGCACTACCCAGATCTGGGTAGTGACGCGTCATCAGTACGGAATTTTCACACTCATTCCACAGACTTCATTTCGAGGGAAAACTAGTGGTGGCTTCGTGCATTGTTGGCTGTTTTATCAGGCGAACTCAGAAGCAGAAGGGGAAGGATTGATTTTGCTCTTCCGCTTCTGCTTGCGATTCAGATAACCTAGTTTTCACTAGATTGTACGCGACACAGTCATAAGAGGAATCAGAAGACTGTTTTCACTGGATCGTCATGTTGTACCCTTCTGATTAAGACTCTGACTCTGACATCATCGCCAGTGAAACCAGCTTTCAACAAAAGCACAGGGCTGTGGCTAGCAGGAGGCAAGGCGAGGCAGTTGCCTCGTCTTGATTTTAGCCTTTTTTTTGGAAGAAAAGTTTAATTGAGAAAATAATCCCTAGAAAAAATTGGATTGGTTAAGATAAAACCAGCTAATATAAGGTGGATGAATTGAGGGGAAAAGCATTTTGATGAGGTTAATTCGTTTCATGTGAACTGTGAGTAGCGGTTTTTCAAATCCTTTAAAATGCATCTATGGTCATTAATTGGTACCAGTATCGATCGCTAAGCAATAAAAAAGCAAACTTCTACACTTGTCCAAGATTGACTTTTCTGAAGAAAAATGCCACGGAAAATGCTTACAAGAGCATTTCTGAGCCTCTAGATTTCAAAATTTTCTGGGGGGGCATGCCCTCAGACCCACCCTGCTCACGCCTTTGAGGCGAGCAAATTGCCTTGTCTTGTTCTGAAGTCTGGCTACAGCCCTGAAGCACTTACATTCATTCAATTCCATTATATGTGGGCCATAATAAATTATTTCACGAACAAGCAAATAGTTTCATGGTAACATTTTACCTGAAATTTGGGCAATAGATGTGTTAGTTCATGTCCAGCAAGAAATAACTCCAGGCTACCGTAACTGAGTGAGCTGTCTTCGGTTATATTAACACTACAAATAATGGCAAAAAAAGAAAAATTTCAAAACAAGGTTCATTACCCAGGAGGCGGGGAACTCAACGGAAGTAGAGGTAGAGGTGTGCCACCAAGACCTTTTTTGCTACACTGTTTATGACAAGAGACCTCATGAAAGAACCCTGATTCATTTCCTTTCACAAACAGAATTTGTTTCAGGGTTAGGGGTTAGGGTTGGCTTATGAAGTCCAGTTTTTCTAGTATTTGCCGCTAAATTATTTTCTACCCACCAAAAGGATGTGTGCATTTTTCAGAAGCTAAGAGCATTAACACTAAGCCTTGTTCTCTAACCTTTTTTGCTCCATAGCTTCCTCAGTAGCAGCTTCTGTACTAGACATCTGTTTTCCACTAGCCACAAAGGAAATAATATCTGAAATCTTAATATTTCATTTAAAATGTTAGACAACTCTAAAAATTAGCAAAAAAAATCAGGAAATCACCGTGGCAGGATTAGCACAGTCGGTAGAGTGTTTCACTGCAGAGCGGGAGGTCGCAGGTTCGATTCCCGGGGCCGGACCATTACTCAGGGTCTTAAAATGACTGAGAAATGAAGGTACTTCCTTTGCACTGCAAGCGGCGAGACCTTCGTGTGGCTCGGATGACCACATAAAATGGCGGTCCCGTCTCCATTAGGAGATGTAAAATATAGTGTCCCCAATTAGCACTTTCGTGCTAAATACATCGACACTCAAATATTTTATGTGACAAAGAACTGACAAAAGATCAACTCATGTGAACTTACAGCATGATATTCGTTAGAGTATGCGATATCACTTGCAGTTTGTCCATCATTGGAATAAACTTTAGGGTCTGCCCCAAGATCCAGCAAGGTGCGTACTACTCGACCATGACCACGGCTTGCCGCAAATGACAAAGACTAAGAAACACATTAGAACACAATTTTGATATTTATATACAGTGAAATTCAAAAAACTGCTGAGGAACACATCTGTGTGATACAAAGCTTAAAAAAACAGATCCTAATGTTTCCAAGAAGTTAAAGCAAGCGCAAACACTAGTTTCATCTTCAGGACTCATAATAACTACACTCACCGTCCACCCACGCATATCTTGCTTGTTGATCTCAGCACCCTGTTCTAACAGCTTCTCGCAAACTTTAACTCTCCCTTCTTTTGCAGCGTACATCAAAGGAGACATGCGATATCTAGGTAGTTCGCAGAAAAAAGAGTTGCAGAATATAATTATGAATAGAACGAAGGGGTTAATTTACAAAGAATATTTTAATAGCATCAAAATTAAAACAGCTTACTTATCGTAAACATTGACTCTGGCATTCTTCTGTAGCAGCAGTTCAACACACTTGAAAACCTGTTCTTCTGGAATGCGTGCAGATGTTGCACATGTTGCCATCAGCACAGTGTACATCTCTGCATTAAAAAGGAGTCAAAAGTGACCTAATATCAACTGCACTGATACATGTATGTGAAAGCAGTCATAACAAAAATGATGGTTTGAGGTACATTGTAAATTTCTATGGGTTAGGCCTTATTCAGAGAGAATTTCCCAAAACAGGTAGCCTGAGGAAACAGCTGACATTCTGCAATGTCACCACTGGTTTCCTCGTGAATTGACACTGGGGTACTCCAGATTTCAAGTCACGGGGATGATTGAATGGGGGAATTCCATACTGATGACGTGTCACTACCCTGATCTGGGTAGTACTTCTGATTGGTCTTGCCACAAGGGAAATTTGCCTCAACCAATAAAAATATTAGAAGTACTACCCAGGTCTTGGCAGTGATACACCATTAGAATGGAATTTCTGCAGACATTCCTCAGACATCATTTTGCGCGAAAACTAGTAGTGGTATCACTAAGTTGTGGCAGTGTGTTTTGTCACTTTAACTTGTTTTAAATCTGTGGATGAATTTTTTTTGCTGTTGCCATTCAAATAAAACGTTTTTGGCACAACTTTTGTGTGTTACAGTTACTATTTATCCCTTCCTGATTAAAAAAAAAATGGACTTCTTGTGAAGTTTTACAATGGCCACTGTGGGCATTAAAACGGTTAACAGTGAGCAATTTACCTCATCACTATCCAACTTTAGGAAAAAAAAGTTACCTATAGAATGCAAATAAAAAAGCTAAGTAACATTGTTGCAAACTTATCCCATTTCCTCTAAAAAGTATACCTTTATGGAAGTTAACATTTGCTCCTCTGTTTACTAGAAATTCCATTAATTCATATGATGATGAACTAGCTGCTAACATCAGACAGGTCCAGCCAGACTTTAAATGGGCATCAGGATCAATCCCTGCAAGACAAAAAATATTTCATTAATTTTGGAAGCTTGCAAAAAGACCTTAAGAATGTTTAAGAAAATGTAAGCCAAATAAACGGAGAGAAGTATGCTTAATAGGAAACAACAATCAAACCAATAATGGATAATAAGGCTTCTAACTCACGTATACACTGTATGTTACAGGTCAAATTCGATTTCAGGATAAAAAATTTTAACCTACAATCCTGGACAAAACTACTTGAGAATTTGTACCCCTCCATGCACACTATCAAATGCAACAACACTATTCAACAACAACTGATTTGCGGTACCAAATCCCCCTCCCCCCAGGTCAATGTTGTTTCCTACAAATGTCTAAGGATCAGGGTTGCTTTAGAACACACAACAACATTGCTTCCAAGGGGAGGGGGGAAGGGAGGACGCGGTATAGCGAGGATGTTAGGAAAAATGCTCTGAGAATGTGACATTTTCTCAACAGTTTTGTCAAAGATTGTAGGTTCATTCTCATTTTTTTTTGTTTTCTAGGGCTAGGAGACACCGGAAATTGAGAATCAACCTAAAATAGGTTAAATCAAAATTAACCTGAGATCAAATTTGACCTGTAACACATAATTATTCCAGGGATGTCACAAAGATTTCAAGTTTCTGGGGATATAAACCTGGCAACTTGAAATCTATATGCGGTTAGTAGGCATAGGAATTTAACAGCTACGAAGTTCTTCTGGTACACAGTCAATCCAGATGCAGTTAGGTACAGAAATTTTGGACAAAGATATTGAATGCACTTTTTGGATGCTTATCTTTGTGCTGCATTGTTTTACGTATTTTTTCTCCAGCCTGTTTGACTAAATTGTGCTTATTCTGGTATGGTTTAAAATAACCCCCCCCCCCCCCCCCGGCACTAAAAAGACATTGAAGATGTCTATGACTGTTAAAACTGATGACATCATAAGTAGTAAAAGAGACGTCGTTCAATGCAGGTGGTTAGTTGCAGTTCAGGATTGAAGGAACTAACTCTCATACCACTAATGGAATGAATCCACCAACTGATCCAATTCGGAGTGACTCATAATATTATTCAAAGAAACTTAGAGAGTCTACAGTCAAAAAACACTCACCATCATCTAAATACTTTTGAACTGCAGCGATGTTCCCTTTCTCAACTGCAACTCGCAAGTCATCAACAGCTAGTGATAATGATGCTTTTCGGGTTTCTGCTTGTGTAGATTTGTTTGGTGAGAAATTACTCCTGTAGATCACATTTGAAAATTTGTATTACAAAGTCTATAGAGTGATGGAACAAGGGACATCAAAAGTCTATCTTTTCCCTTCAGTCAAGAAGAAATATTTGAAGAAGGTTAAATAAATATTTATTTAACAGAGTTAACAACAAGGAGCGCGAGCGTGGTCAGCGGTCATTCGTTTGGCTCAAGCACGGTCAGCCTTGCTTGCATCGTCTCCTTGTGCCCAGTACCGTGTTTTCGCAGCGGCCATTCTCTTCGTTTAGCCTTTGGATCATTCTTTTACCCCCACCCTTCCCCCCTTAATTCTTCCACTGTTAAATCAGTGTGACAGGTGCCTGGTTCCTTTGGCGTGGGGGCTCATGTCTGGAGGGCGCGGGTTTGCCAGCCATGGGGGCGTAACTCTGTCTAGGGGCTGGCTGTACCAAAGGTAGTCCAGGATAGGTAGATTTTCTTGCTGGGCAAGTAACTTTTCAAGCTTTCTTACTCAATGGGTGAGGTTCCAGGCAAGTTGTCCTCTAAATAAAATATTACCAAAGCCCAGCAAGAAGTGGCTCAATCTTTTGGCAAGAAAGAGCAAGCTGGAATTCAAGTTTTTTCCAAGCCCTGAAATTTAGAGGGAGGGGCGAATTTGACTAAAAATTTATTTTCTGATTCCATTCTCAGCCCATGGTCCCAGCCACCCCTTAGGGATAACATTGTTGATTGACAGGTACGTTAGGCTTGATAAGTCTACTGAATCAAAGGCGTCAATGTAATATTATTCCCGGGTATTATTCATCCCGTGCAAACCTTCTTGATGATTTTCCCCTATTACTGTACGATGATGGAGGCCTTGGAAACCCTCCCCTTCCTTTTCCCCTTTGTTGCAGCTGCCCTCTGCCTCTGCCGAGACCAGTCGCTCCGTCATTTCTATTGTCACTTGTTTTCTGAGATGAGTGTTGTCTTCTCCTTCCATCCGTTTGAGCTTTCGATGTTTCAAATTCTACGTCTTCAGGGTGTGGATTACAAGATTCTGCTCCAGCAGATATTCCAGTAAAGTTTTTTGATGAAGCACCAGTCATACCATTCATATCTGGCTTGTTATTAACCGTTTTGGCACTGTAACTATTTGAACCTCCCATGAAAAAACCCTCATCATCGGAGTCTGAATCTTCAAACCCGGCGGGGCAAAACGACATTTCTCCAAGACTGGTCCTTCAGAAAATGCCAAAAGTGTCTTGTAAAGAGAAAGGACCATTCAGTAAGGAAGGAAACTAAAGTGAAAAACATTTCACAAGGTTTTGTCCACCATCTTGGGCACGTGTGGATGATAAAAGTCAGTACGTCATGTATAGTAAACGAAATGTCCAAGTTTGGTTTATTCCGCTGCCATCTTTAACAGGGTCGCTGGCGCGGTAATGGCGGCGCGAAAAGGCTTCGGTGCCCTCGTTTTTGGAGGAGGAAGCGGTTTAGGGCTGGCCACAGGAAAGAGACTTGTTAAAAATGGCTACAAAGTCGTTTTAGCGGACCTACCATCGAGTGACGGTGACAGGGTGGCGCGAGATCTGGGAGACAGCTGCATTTTCGCTCCAGCAGATGTAAGTGGAACTGGCCTGGGCCATATCTTTGCCGCACCGCCCCTCCCCTCCAATCCCCCCCCCCCCCCCCCCCTTGCTCCAGCTTGTAAAGATGATGAGATTTTCTGACGGGGTGGCTGTGAGAGCAATTTTGATCTTTGGTATATTCTCGAGGGGAAAGAGAAAAAAATCCATTTTTGGCATGGAAGGGGTTCCAATCTGGTTTAACAGGTCCCTGAAGAAATTTAATAATTATTCATTTGCTTTTAATAACTGCACACTATTGTGAGTGTTGGAGGTGCTAAAATATGAAGGATTATAGTTTGCCAACAACAGTTGCTGAAAACTGATTTTCTTTATGTTGCATTGTTTATTGAACAGGTTTCATCAGAAACTAGTATTAAACAGGCTATCAAAACGGTTGTAGATAAATGTGGTCCTTTGCGGGCAGTTGTGAACACTGCAGGGATAATGAAAATTGCAGGAACTTTGTCTGATACTGGGGAGGCCCATTCTCTTTCCTTATTTGAGGAAATAACAAAGGTATAGTAAAATCTATTTATACCAGGCAAGACCATGCGTTAGGTGCCAGCTTTATTAACACATATAAATTACTATCACAATCAGATGCAGAGGTTGGGATGACAGATTTTAGTAAAATCCAACTAATGGTCTATTATCAATGCTGTTATAGCCCACTAATAGCGAAAAGAGCTGGCTTTGAAAACCAAAACAATGGTGGCTGAATCGTGTTTTGCTAGCTAAAGTTGTTTTGTCTCGATATTTTTGACCAACTAGTTGGATTTTACTAAAACAATAACATTCCTCTCGCCCTCATGGCCTCTCACAAATCCAGACATGTTGTTTCACACATGATTAATACTGAAAATTCAATTCAATTTCCACAAACACATTCAAAAAGTAATTGAATGATGAATTTGTGTTCCAGTGAAATGAATATATTATTCATCATAGCTTACTCTAAAGGATTTGTTTTGCAGATTAATCTAACGGGGTCATTTAATGTGGCCCGCCTTGCAGCAGAGCAAATGGCAACTAATGAACCTGATGAGGCAGGGGAGAGAGGGGTGATTATTAACACCTCCAGTGTTCATGCTTATGAAGGACAAGCTGGAAAAGTTGCGTACTCAGCGACTAAAGGAGCAATCAGTGGTATGACGCTCCCTATGGCTAGAGATCTGGCACAGTATGGCATCAGGGTGAATGCAATTGCACCAGGTGGATATTGTTTACTTAAAATGTGACTTAGACCCCTTAAAAAGTCCATGGGATAGGAAGAAACTGAATTGTATTGTATTGTACTTCAAGTAGAAAGCTTCTGTAGCTTTATAATTATGGGACTGAAGCAGTTTGGCAGGGCACAAAAGGGAGGGTCATAGTATAACAAGACTAGTTCGCAAGGAAGCTTCTAATGATTTTTCATGTGTAAACTCTCCTCTCCTTGAATGAAAAGAAAAAAAAAACAGTCCTGCTAACCTCTTTGCAGAGGAAAAAAAAACCAGTAACAGCAACAGCAGATGTGTGGAAAGAATTGCACAGTTTGTGGGACATATTTTGTCACCTTGGTTGAGTATTCAAAGTTTAGGACAAAATGAAAATTGACTTTTCTTTTGCATATACTTATAAACAGTTTTGGCAACGTAAATCCACATTTCCTGTACCCCTTATACCCAGCTCTTGCGAGTCCTACCACTTTTGTTTTGGGGGCATGGAAACATGCAGTTTCTACTTTTTAACCCTGCTGCCTAGATCATCTAGTTTCCCAGATGGCTGACTTCAGTATTCTCCCGGAAAAGACAATGGGATACTTTAGTTGCTACCAGAACCTATAGCTCACCCTACGCGGTTCCTTTCATTCCTTAATACGGGGGCGTGCCAGGGAGGGGGGTACGAATTTCCTATTTATAGCAACTCAAAAGATTATTTCTTTGAAATTGCAAAGAAATACATGTATTCTTCAACACCAACAAATTCTTGAAATTTATGCGTGGCTTTCAGAACACACCCAGATCCCTCCATCAATGCTGTTTGCTGTTATTCGCTGATAATGAGTGTTTATGGTCTTGCACATCTTTTGTGAAAGTAGTTGGTTTTCCTGGCCAATGATTTTTACACTGGCCCAGTTGATGGAGTGGCCTGCGTCCGTAGCGTGTTGGGACAAAGCAGACTTAAGATCGCAGACTTACACAGAATTCTGGTGTTCATTTAGCCTAGTACTCAGTTTCATTTAGCCCAGTACAAAACTTTCAAGAATTTGTTGGTGTTGAAGAACATTTCTTTGCAATATGTTCCAAGAGCCGAATCTTCACTCTGTCATTTCTTTAAAACGTTTTCTTTATCTAACATCAGGTATGTTCCTCACACCAATGTTCACCAAAGGAAGACCAGAACCCTCCCAGCAGGAAAGTGTTGCCCAAATCATACCATTTCCCAAGCGTATTGCAGACCCAGATGACTTTGCACACCTTGCTCTAAGCATTATAGAAAACAGAACAATTAATGGCGAGATTATTAGGATTGATGGTGCTGTGCGAATGCCATAAACCTGGAAAACTTAGGATCTTACCTCAAGGAGGGATGAACTTTTAATTATCAGGCTGGAGAATTTCAAATCAGCAAAAGTGCTGTTAGTGTAAAAAAGAGAAAGCTGTAGTGATAACGGTCTCTGATAGTGCAGTGTACTTTTTGGGGTTCATTTTGTTTTTATTGATAAGGCGGATTGTAGCTTGTGTGGTAGCCTGTTCCAGGCTCTCAAATAGTGGGGAAGACGCGAAAGTAAAAGGCACGCTTCGTGAAAAACTGTAGAAAATTGTTTGTATTTCAGTTGCTATTGAATTTAAAATATTGTAATAAGAATCCCTTATATTTTGTAACTCCAAATAAAGTATTTTGTAATTGCAATAACAATCCTCAATATATTTTTTTTTCAAAAACCAAAAAATGGTTGTCATAAAATCGAAAAATATTGCAAAGGTTCTCAGGTAAACGGTCGATGCTGCCCACATTTTCGGGAAAAGCGTCAGCTGAAGCGTTCTACATTAGAACCCTGGTAACTCGAACTGTGAAGCCAAAACGAAAAACATTTCGAGTTAGAGGGGAATATGAGTCATCGGGGTAAATTTCAGGGAAATTTTGATCAAGGGAAAGAAAATTTAGTTCGATTTAGCGGAGAATTCAAGTTATCCGAGTAAGAATTATCGAGGTTCTACTATAGAAGACTAATCCGCAGCAATTAAAGGCACTTAGTAATAGAAGTTTGGGCTTCATGACATATTTAAAAAGAAAAACGTCTCACTTCCTTGACGCGTGCGTCGCTCAAAAACGCCTTTGCTTGAGCTCCGAGGAGACAATGTTGCGCCAAAGTTTAAAAAAAAAACTGTACGCGGTCACCATGTCACAACGCTAATGCCAGTGGTTAGAAAGGATGTCAGGAACTTTGCTTTGCGGGCTCTGAAGAAATGTTGAGGCAGGGACATTAAAAGAATGTCTATTTGCGTTGGTCGTTTTTAGATATAACGAGTAAAAAATACAAATAGTAAGTCTTGTTTTAAGCTCACTACCAACCTCAACTAACCAACAATGGTCAGAATGGTTTCCGCAAACACAATAACAATTTGCATAGTTACTGTTCATCTAAAACAAAGGGTGTTATGAGTCACGTTCGATGTTTTGTTTTTATGAATTTTAAAAACAAACTCGGAAAAAAGCATAAACACACTATGAATCAATTTTGGTTTGGCGACAACCAATGCGTCTGGTTTGCCGTGTTAGCTCGTTGTTGAATTTCGTCGTTTACACCTCGTCATTCTCTTCTCTAGCTTAAAATCAGTGGTTAAATGAAACAGTCTTTGTGTGCACCAAAAGAAAAAAAAAAAAACTATCAATATTAGAACAGTTTTGGTCGTTCTGTGAAAGCTCTAACGTTACAGTAAACTATAAATGAAAGCCGGTCCGCTAAGGGGACAGTCGTTGATTTTTCCTCGGTATTATGATTTGATGTTCACAGTTTCACGGTTATACCCAATTAGTTATTTATAATAATAAACGCTGTTTACTAGCTTCGCCAAAACAACGAAGAATTCGATGAAATATAAGCGTCGCCGTTTAATGAATCTGGGAATGTCTGCATCGATAATCAGAATGCCGTTTCTTTCAAAAAGTTCTTTAAAAAAGTTTAAATTAAACGAGCAGGCCAGCAAAAGTTTAATTCGAAGGTACTTCCTTTGCCATTCTAAATCACAACAACGAACAAACCAATTACAGATGGAGAATCAGTATTGTCCAATCAGTTTTATCAGTTATAGTGACGTCAGTTTCTTTTGATTGGCTGACATCTCCTCTATTGTTCTGTTCCCTATATATTTGCGATACCACCCGGATGGTTTGGGCGGATCAGTAAAACCAGCGCACAAAAAACTTCTCTTGCCAACACCTCAGGGTAGCAAAATACAATCTCACGCTCATTTTCAATCACAAGCACCACCTGACATAGTTATGCATATTCACTGAGGCGCTTTTAAATCATTTTACATCTTTGTGCACATCCGCAATTGCCTAGCAACAAGCCATAAACAAATCCGCCATTCATCATGACGTCATCGTGCATTTTGGGTTTCCAGGTAACACGGCCAGCGACTTTTTATTCATCCTCTGTTTATTGTACGTTGGCGAATCGCAAAGTATTTCTGAGGCAAATAACAGCGGGCTGCAAACACAACAGTGCCCAGTTGGACAAGTGGCTGGAAATCCTTGGAAATCCTTAAGGTTTAACAGCGAAAGAACAGTGACCTTCAGCGAGAGCAGCGAAGAAGAAGACCAGTCCGTTAATCGAGCGGCTTATATAAAGCCCTCGAGTGAATAAACACGGAAATAATGCGAAATGGTTTTGAAACTGACTCGTTTGAGATATTTTTCCTCAAATGTATCTTTGAATTCATGATAAATCAAGGTTCAAACAGTATGAGTAGCAGAGAAAAATACTTCAACACGTACTCGGCGTAGTGGTTGCATGGCCCAGTGATCAGAGGCCGTACCTTTTCGCTGAAGTTGGGGGTGCAACTGGATTCATACCCCAGCGTGGCTACTTCTTTTTTTTTTTTTCTTTCATCGTTTTTTTTACCCTTTGGCTTTTTACTGTTTATTCTCACTGCTGACCTCGTTAGCTTCGAGAGTTTTCTAGTTTTAGGAGTAAACAAGGTGCATTGTTAGAAGCCATATGTGAAAATAACGAACCTCGGGGCAGGCAAGTCGATTTTCTGCGCGAAAGAGCGTGGTGTTTCGTTACTCTTTGTTAGAAGTACCGCTGCAATTCGTACGAGTAGTACGCAGGCTCTATTACACGTGTGAACTAACATGGCTGCCATTGAGAAAGCCATTTGCCTTGTTACTGGAGGCGCCTCTGGATTGGGACGGGCAACTGTTCAAAGACTGGCACGACATGGTGCAAGAGTCGTTATAGCTGATCTTCCTTCTAGCGATGGAGAAAATGTAGCTAAGGAACTTGGGGAGAATTGTTGCTTCGCGCCAGCTGATGTGAGTAGCTTGAAGCCGGCATAAAAATAATGTTTCCTAAAGAGCTAACCGTATCTTTTAATATGTACATTAAGGGACGTTTCTAGGCTTCTAGATCCTAGAAGCTTGTATATACAAGCTAAAATAGCCTTGAACTGTAAAGATACTGTCAAAGATACTGGAATCGGGAGGTCAAAATTTAGGGCATAAGAGGGGGTGGGGTTAGGGGAGTGTCTTTCGGCCATGGCCGACGGTGTCTTTCACGTTTCTCGAAATTCTATTTTTGGTTTAGATGGGCAATATATTCTTACCTTACATATTCCTTGGAAGGCAATCAACAGACTATTACTGCTATTAAAGTTGCTTACACACATGTACATGTGCATGAATTCTTTCCTTGTGCAAGAACCTTGTAATTTTTTCTCTCCCCCCTTTGCACGAACAACCTTGCAGCTCTGGGAATTAAGACCTCACAGGATTGGTTGGGAAGTTTAGGTGATGTTACACGAGACGATTCACAACGACGATTTTTAGCGCAACACAGCATTGCAATGTTGCAACAATGTTGCAACCATTTGAAACAATGTCGCAACAATGTTGCAACATTGTGTTGCGCTAAAAATTGTCGTTGTGAATCATCCTGTGTAACATCACCTTTAGTGAACAAGTTAACAATGGAGGAGACTATGATGGAGTCTAGCCCAAATACTAAAGAGCCGCAAGCTATAGGGCCAGAGTCTGATTAAATTAGAGGTTCTGAATAGCGGTGAGGCTGCTTTGCATAGTGTAGACATGAATTTGTGAAGGAAACATGTCCTCTTTTTGCCTCTCCTTAATCTCCAACTTACCTAAAGAAACCTCTTTGGAGAAGAGAGGTAATTTATTTGGCTTTTGCCAACCCTTCTTTATTTTCACCCCATCTTTACCTCTCTAGGATAATATAAGAGAGGGTAATAATTTGCCACACCATGCATGATAACATTTCTTTTGCCTGAAAGACTCAGATAGTTGTTCTTAGTTAATTCCTAAGCCTCCCAACAATTTTCCTACCCAATGTTTTCCCCCCCTTTTTTTCTAGGTTACCTCAGAAGCTGATGTTAGCCAAGCCATCAAGCTTGCTAATGAGAAGTTTGGACCCTTGACTGTCACAGTCAATTGCGCTGGAATAGGCATTGCAATGCGAACTCTCTCGAAAAAGGGAGTGCACCCTCTTAATCAATTTGAAAAAGTTTTAAAGGTAACTTTCTCTTTCAGCTCATATCCCCCATTTTTGTTGCAAAAAGACACAGGCTAATGTAAATGGTTTATTAAAGCTTTATTTTGTCACGTCAAGACGTAACACATATATGTCGCTACATACAAAGCTTTTCAAGTGGTATAAAATATTTGTGTGTCTTTGTCTCAGAGAAGTATGACTCAATTCTACATGCTAGTGGAAGAGGGATAGATGTTAGTAAATGCACTTTAAAAATGTAGATCAAAATTTAAACAAACACACTGTTTCGTAGAACAGGATTGAAGAACACCTTTAACTTTCAAGGATCCATGACCCTGTCCACCTTGGAGGAAGATATACCCCGGTCCATTCCCTTGCTGTTCTTGGATGGCATGCAATAGTCATCAAAGCCCCCTATACTTGCAGCCCTTTCACTCGTCAAGTAATGGAAAATTCCTCGTAAATGCCCACTATGTCCTGACCAAGGGGGTGCAGAGGTTTACATTGACTAGTGCATAATCAACAAACAACTGTGCATGCAGTTGTAATGAAGTGATTTTGATTTTATGTTTTACACGCCATAGGTAAATACCATTGGAACATTTAATGTAATTCGACTTGTTGCAGAGCAAATGGCAACAAATGAACCAAATGAGGGAGGAGAGAGAGGGGTGATTGTCAACACAGCAAGTGTAGCTGCATATGAGGGTCAAATTGGCCAAGCAGCATATTCTGCCTCAAAAGGTGCCATTGTTGGAATGACTCTACCAATAGCACGAGACCTGGCTCAAAATGGAATCCGAGTCAACACAATTGCTCCTGGTAGGTTACAGTTTTAACTAGATCTATACTTCTTATGCTGGAAAGTGTCAGAAAAAATATTACTACTTAAAGACCTCAGAATCTTGTTATGCTAAAGAACCCAGTCAGCTGGGAGTGATGCACATGCACATTAGATCTACCATTTCCTAGCTGATTTGCATATCACAACATATGTGTCAGCATCATACTGTTTTTAACCAAATATGATGAAATGATATAATATTAGAGTAGAGTAGAAGAATACTCAGACAGAAACACTGTTTCAGTAAAAATCAAAGATCGAATGAAACAATCACAGGAAAAAAAACAGATTCCCAATTTTGGATATTCTAAGGTATTTAAAGAATACCCATAAAAATCCCAAGTCCCAACCAGGGAATTCCCAACCAAGTGCCCTGGTTCGGACTCACTCTTCCAAATTTGGGATTTTTGTGGGTATTCTTTAAATACCCCAAAATATCCAAAAATGGGAATCTGTTATTTTTTCCTGTGAATAGGCAAAATTGAAGCAGATTTCTAGATGTACAGTATCTACTACATGTGGTGTCCATGTCAGTGTGGTTCAAAGCTGACTGAGTCCATTTAAGCGCATGGTACCTTAAAGGTTTTTTTTAAAAAGTGAATTGGAGGCAAGAACACACCTTTTTTTCAATCAGGTGTACAGTACAAGGCAAGTGACGTTATTCAAGAATAAAAAAGATTGTGTATATCATTTTTTGTACACGTACCATATATACGAACATCTGCATGTGCATGTAATGTTTTGAACAATACATTCATCAGCGCAAAATTCTTTTCAATTCAAATTTGTTGGTCAGTAAATGGTCAGTCTGTTTGTTTGTAGTAAAATCAGTGGCTTGCTGTTTTTTTTCTGGGTAGTCACAAGTTTAGTCCTCGATCAGGCCTAGCTCATACAATACATGTAATTACCAGAGGGTATTTATAAACCTGTTAAGTGGAGTGCCTTTTAAACTGCTACTAGCTAGACTAGATCATACTCTGTAACTGAAAACAAAGTACATTAACCCCAGTGTCACCCCTTGACTACAGTCATAAACCAATAACAGTCTTGGCCCCATCCCTTTGATCCCTTTGAGAGGCTCAGCTCTAAAACATAGGATTGGTTTAATTTTCAGGTCTGTTTCTTACTCCACTGTTGATGGGTTTACCTGAGAAAGTTCGAGACCAGTTAGGAAAGCAGGTTCCATTTCCAAGTCGTTTGGGAGATCCTTCTGAGTATGGGCAGTTGGTGCAGAGTATTATTGAAAACCCGATGATAAATGGCGAAGTTATACGGCTCGATGGAGCGCTGCGTATGCAGCCTTGAGATGATCATCTTTCAACTAGTCTAGTTAGGATAAAAGTGCTCTCCATAAGAGTGTGATGAAAAGCTGCAGAGCACTGAAGAAAAGATTCATTGTTGTATTTTAATTCCTGGGCTGATTTGGTTGTTCAAAGGATGATTAGCTCAAATCCAACCTATGATTAGTACTAACCCTGGTGGGTTAGCAGTAATCATGGGTGGGGATGTACTGCTGCTGGGAGGTCAAACCCTTAGCCTATACCAGACTTAATGTGCAGCTCAATAATTTTGCTACCCCTTACTTGACCAAAATGCCAAAATCCTTCCTTATCCTAGAGTCACAATTTTTTAGAAACTGCTGAGTCCGGTGCTTTTGTTGATATTAAACTGGGTTTGGGGTAAATTTAAACTTACCAACTTCCTTTTTTCAATGGTCAGTTCCCGTTTGCCCTAGTCTACACCTAGTTTCCTGGAAAGTGGTACCCTATTTTAGACCCAAGCTCTCTGATTTCTATTCTCTATCCCAGACCACACTGCTTACAAACCATACTCTTCACAGCAGCATACCTTCCGCCCCCGCCCCTCCCCGGGTTGCTAATAGGGATGCCATGACGGTGACGTCAACGACAATAGGTTGAATGGGCAAAACAACAACTTTTGCACGTGCGTCACGCTGTTTAGTACATTTCTTTACCGTCACTGCACGACTACGACGGGAAAATGCCTAATTTCACGTTTTCTGGAGGACGTAAACAAACGACGGCTAAATTTCCTTTCTCTTTCTGAACTTGAACATGGTTTTTAAACTGACTGCTAAACCTAAGGTCTTAGAAAACTTGAAGAGGTCATGGAAAAAGCCATGGAAAGTCATGGAATTTGGAGATTTCAAAAGAGTACGAACCCTGTAATGTTGCAATAGCTTGGGTTCGAGAGAACAGAAACCTGCTTCTAACGTGATCAAACTGTTACTGTTCTCCTTGCAATTCCTTTGGTACTACTACTTTATTTTTTTATAATTGTCTTTACGCTTGAATTAGCGCTAGTATTTTTCAAGAGAATTTAAATGCTGGTCTCTCTTAGGGGTTCAAGGATTAAATAATAGGGACTTTTAGCATCGACGCGGACGGCGACGGCAGCGAAAACGTCATTTAAAAATGAATTGGCGTTCTTTTAAACTTTGTCGCGTTTACTGCAATTCGCTGAAAATGTCTAATGTTACTGAATTTGATTTCTAGGGGATAGCACTCAAGTTGAGAAAGAGAAAGAAAATTTCGTCCTCGCTTGTTTACGCCCTTGATAAAACATGAAATTAGGCATTTTCACGTAGTAGCCGTGCAGTAACAGCAAATAAATGTACAAAAAAACCGTGCTGCACGTGCAAACTTGTTGTTTTGATCAATAAACCTATTGCTTTTCTGAAGTTCTCGTTGTCGTTGCTAAAACTCCCTAATAGCTTATTCCGATGACGGATCTAGTCAGGGGCACCCAACGACAATTTTCGGAAAATTATCTGTTCGGAAGACGATTTGAGATCTAGAATTCTCGGATCATTTTCTGTAAAATTTCTTGCTTGCCTACCTCTCCTAGGATTTTCGAACGTCAAAAAAGTGGTATAATTGCCCATTTTTAACGGATTTTTACACTAAAAAGGTCACTTAGAATTTTCGGGAGCCTTTTTTCTGACTGAAATTTTCGAAAAGGTAAATTTTGATCCCTATAATTTTCGGATCACTATACTTTCAGCTAGGAAATCCGAACAGATGAAAAATTTTTAGGGGATAAAAATAAGCCTTTATCTACCGTTTAAATACTAAAGTACGTTCAACAATGCTATGTTTATGTGGTTTTGGACTATATTCTCGTCGGATGCCCCTGTCTAGTTTCTTTAAAAATGCGATTTTTTTAAATGAGCGTCCTCTGAAAATAATATATTCGCTCTAATCTATTCTTAGTCAATACTTATACGTGCCAATTAGTGATTAGTGGTATACGTTTGATAGTTTTTGATGTAAGACTAATAAATAATTGTTTTGACTTTCAGTGCTTCGATGATTACATTTTCATTCGTATGTTTGATACGCTGTCATTATCATCACCATGGCTTGAAATCTTCAGTTTCGGTGAATGATCGTTAACGTCCATGCTTACAGTATGGCACATTCCCCAAACAATCCCTGGCCGACTCTATTTATATATTTACCTTCGTGCGGCCATTATGCCAACAGTCGGGGACGTAGAATAGTGGAACAGGATGTTATCTATATTTTGACCACCGTCGGGTCAGACAGTATGAGAAGTTGGGGAGGTGCCATTTTGCGTAGCCTGCGAAGGAAATGCAGTTTTTTTTTAAGAAAAGAGGCGAAAAAAAAAACGCCCTTCTTCCCACGAAAGATATAAGGAGATCAGGCCCCATATCGGCCGGATATATCTCTATCCACTGGATGACGCAATTGATTTCCCTGTTATTTATCAGGGTCCGGTTGTTCAAACGTTGGGTAGTGCTATCCACCGGATGAATCACTATGCAGCGTATGGCTTATTTTATTTCCGTAATACTTATCCACTGGATAGTGATTTATCCGGTGGATAGCGTATCCAACGTTTTAACGACCAGGGCGAGCTGAATAGTTATTTATCCGGTGGATAGCGCTATCCTGAGTGTTTGAACAACCGGGGCCGGATGTAGGGAGGACATAATCGCATCCTATACATTGCGTAACCACTGTGGAAAATTTTTACCTGCCGGTAATCAACAAGGATTAGTGAGCTGTGAACGCGTGTTAAGGCTTGGCGTTTCTGCAGTGACGTGCAGTAGCGTGTTTTCATCAAGGAAAGAAAAAGAAAAGCTGGTAATAGTAGCCTGCGCGCAGACACTTTAAACCTTGGACTATATCCACACTATATGCGATACGTAGGCCGACTGCACCGCAGGCTAGGTAATAGGCGCTTTTGTACATTATGCTTTTGTTTTCCACTTAAATGCTCCACATTAACGCTTCAGTTTTGCCACTAAAATGCTCGGTTTCCCCCCATAAAGTCACTAAATTGCTCGATAATGGCCGTCAAAGAGAAGCTGTTTTATAGCCATTCTTAAGGACATCTGAGAGGGTTTAAAGCTAATAAAAATGTACAAGTAGTCTGTATAAAAGTGAATATGGTTTTAATACAGCAAAAACGAGCCTCTATAAGGCTGTATAAGGGTTAAATTTAATTTCGAGTTTACGTCGTTAGTCTATTGTTACAAATGTGTTATTTCTCTTAGAAAAAAAAAAATGTATTTCCGAGAAAAAATGCCACTAAAAGGCTAGGAAAATACTTTATGCTTTTACTTCTTTAAAATGCTCGAAAAATGCTAGCATAATCATGACAGAAACAGCCTTGTTCACGGCAGGTATCGGCTTCTGCTTCTTGATAAACACGTATAAACGATTCGGGGAGAGCACGCAAAAGAGGATTAAGTATGAAATTAGAGTGGTAGATTGAATCAGGGCGTGCAGTCCGGACCTATGACCTTACTTTCTTCTTAAGTGAAAGCGACACGTTGAACACGTGCACGTGTCCATATAGCAGAGCCGCAGTGTCTAGGGAAAACGTGTAGTCGGATAAGATAAGTGTGAAAACCAACTTAACTGAAGCTGGCAAGTGGTAAGCACATGATCATAATTTTTTATTTACATTATCTTACAATCGTAAAGGTTTATTTCTTCCAAGGCAAAGATGCTAGTCTTGTCCCTTTTGGCCAATGTTATTTTTATTTTTGCCATCGTTATTAAAAACACTACTAGAAATGACGCTTTGGGAGTGAAACAAAGGCAATGAAAATATAGCAAATCAGGAAAAATGCTTGTCGGTGAAACTAAAACCCAGTGGCTTTTTTAGTTTTGCTAGGATAATCAAGCAGCGTTTTAATTTCCGGGGCTAATTTTCACGTTAACGGAAGCAAGATTTCTATATTAAGTGAGGCGTTCGTCAGTCACGCGACACAATCGTGTTAGTTCCTGTCAGTTCCTGAAGAATAAACGTGACTATTCACATTCACATAAAGGATTGTGCCGTGGCACGGAAAGGTTTGGTAAAGGCCCGAAAGAAAGTGGCGTTTCCTTGTCCTTAGTATCGACTTAAAGTCAGACTTCACGGCAACCATTATCATAGCTAATATACTGACCACGACCATGATATCTCAAACAAGCTCTTACCCACTCTCCCTACCACTCTCTTTTTTAATGCCCTGGGCGGGGGGTATTCAACTAATGTTTATATGGGGAGGCTCCGCCCTGAGGTCCAACCACTTACCCTTTTATATACCATTTTTCACGAAAAAGGTACCTCTTTCACATACCTTGTTTAGAACTTTGCATATCTCTTTTCTGGTGTAAATGCACTTTCTTTTAAATAGGAATCAATCACGAAAATCAGAGAATGTTTTCTCGACTTTACAAAGCCATAAAACTGATAAAATTCATCTGTTAGCCCGTTTGGGCCGCAGAAGCAAATGACAGATTTCTCTACCATTTTCTATACTTCAACAAGTGGAATCTCTACACTTTAATATGCCTAAAGCCTGAAAAAGATACCCCTTTCAGGCGGAGCCTCCCCGCATAGGCCATCAAGGGGAGTGCCCCCCCGGGTTCCTACGCCCCTCTCCCCAAGACGGTCCCTTTTTTGAACAGTCAAAATAATTAATAACACGACTTGTTTTATTTCTGAAATGGGAACAAGTTCTTTGAAAACAATTTTACACTTGAAGGCTCCTTATTGTTTTATTATACCATTTTGACAGTAAAGCAGCTCCCCTTTCGTAAACCTTGCACCCTTTTCGCATACCAGCTTGGAACGCTGCTTCTCTTTTAGTTGCTGTAAATGCATCAGCGTCTTTTAAAAATGAATAAATAACCAAACCAGGAAGTATACTTGTCTCAGTTTCACAACCATAAAAGTGTGCGTGGTAGTCCTCTTAATATGGTGAAACGGGCAACAAAAAACATACAAATTGTTTTGCAAAACGAGTAGAATAGCGATGTTGCGCGTTTGTACCATCCACGAAAAAACACCTTGCAACCTTATTTGTTAGAAGACAGGTTCGAATGCCGGTGGTAAATCTCGCAACATCGCTATTCAACCAGTTTTGCAGCCATGTTGCAGAACAAGTTACACGTTTTTTGTTGCCCGTTTTACTGGCAAAGACCGCGTTACAGACGGATTTTCCTACCCTTTTATACGCTTCAGCTAGTGAATGCTTACCTTTTAATATACCTGAACAGGAGCCCATAACCTGACCTGAAGCCTGAAAAAGGTACCCCGGCATTTCAGGCGGAGCCTCCCCGTATAGGTTATTATAGGACTTCCGCTTAGCGGACGAAATTGTTTGCTCCTCTGGTATTGGAAGCAAACTGAATACTGACACTCCCATAATCACAGACAAAAATACATCACTACGCCGTACTTACTATTTTTTGTTATAAGGATACATTTTATAAGCCGAGAATATGGAGGGTATAATTAAGCGAAATTTTAAGAATATGATAAGAATAAACCCCGGGGAATAAACCCAAGGCACTGAGATTTGGAAAAGTATAATGTTTTGTGTTAAAAATCTTTAAATACAATACAGTTATACGTTTTAAACTCAACCGTATGAAATTATCCCTTTCTCTAAATAGAAGCCACAAAAACCAGGAAATCTGTATTAACTGCAATTTATTATTATACCTCAATACATTCTAAAACGGAAAAGTCATACAATTTAAGAATAGATAAATACAAAAATATTTTCAGGATAAAAAGCGGCAGAAATATAAGAATATTCAGCCTGGGCTGGAAACTGACAACATTCTTATCAAAAGAAAAGAACGTAGGCGAAATGCTAGAGGCGCGACCAACTTACATGCAATGTACAATGAAAAAAAAAAAGGTTGATCGCAAAATACAAGGATGATACAAACTCAAGTTAATGCTTTCCAGAATCCGCAACTTTTCTTCATCCTGCATACTTACCGCGCCGTTCTAAAGTCAAAGCTGTGGACTGGCATTATACAAAAGTACAATTAAAAAAAAAATGACTAAAATAAGGTTTTTAAAGCCTCAGTTTTGCTAAACGTCCCCAGCGACGAAGGGCGATCGCGATAAGTGGTGGTTGTCTCCGCAGGCTTTTATTGATGGTGTTAGCTGTTTATCAGTTGAACTGAGTGGGCGACACATAATTACAGACGGACAGTAATAATTCCACTACTACCGTACCTTACCTCCTTAACATGAAGTGTACACGTGCAGTTTCTACAAGAAGTGTGAAATAAAATTCTAGTGACTGTAGAATCAGACGGTCGGGCACATGACTATGGAATGACATCCTTTTTTTCTTCCCACTATGTTTCTAATCGTAGTCGGTAGTCGGATAACAATAAAACTTATTTTTGAGAACAATCTGCACGTGCTTATAATATTATAAGTACTTACAAGAGTCTCTCCTAGAAAAAGCCTTGTTAGTTTCCTTTCCCGTAATCGTCCACAAACAATTCAAACACGAAAGCGAGAAAAATGTAAGAACTTTCGAGGAGAACACTGAAAGGAAAAGATGTTTTTGCCACCGTGACGTGTTGGACAGCACACGTGTTCTTGAACGTTCTTGGGGCTTTATCACGCTTTCGTTCTCCACATGCGGTCGGATAATCAGTGCACGTGGAGTGATTAAGTGTTTGAAGGTGTGATGAAGGCGTATTGCAGGCGTTTCCATCAGTCTTAGAATTTTTCACGCAAACTTTCAAGTAACTAAGATACAGTCAACTCTTACGGACACCCCCTCTAAGACGGACCGTCAACGGACAATGAAAAGTTCTTTATGTAGTGAAAAATACTCCAAAACGGAAATGTAGGTCACGTTCTGGGGAGGGAAAGGGTAACGCCGCGCGTTCCACCTCCTAGAACGTGACCGCTCGGCTCGCCATAAATATTTTTCCTTTTCCATCCCGTTCTTAGCCTTTTCCCCCACTGCGGAGCCTGGCCCCAGGCTATCCATCTTAGAGAGGGGTAATGTACAAGGACTACCGTGTGGCACGACTCTTGCGAGAGTTCATTTTTGCGGATTGGCGATTTTTCGTGTTTTGCAGGAACTAATTATTACGGCTAGGACAGATTGGTCTTTTTTGCTGAGAATTACTTTTTGCGATTTTTAGAAAGTCCCGAACAAATCATTGATGATATTTTCGTTTTTATTGCGTGCATGGATGGAAGTAATGTTTTCAAGCAACAACACTGTGTGTGTCGACCGATGTTTTACTGAGCAAAACAAATTACTTTTCTCTGTCATTCGATTACAAACACGAACAGACACGATTTCTTAGCAATGCATTTTTTGCAAAAACAAAGAGGCGAATTCAAGATAGAGAATATTTATTGCTTCGGAGTAAATTTTTGCTGGAAAAATGTTCGCGGGGATATAATTTGGCGGGAACTTATTTTTGCGGGACGCTGGTAAAGTCACAAAAATTTCAACCCGTTAAAATATCGAGCCACAGGGTAGCCTCCGTATCCGTCCATCCATATCCTCCTTAACCTGCGATCAGGCGTTTTTTTAAAGGAGAGGGCATGATCCCAGGCTATATCCACCGGTCTCTACTCGCTCCTCAAAGCCAGGGACGCTTCGCGAAACGTCTCTAGCGACGAGGAGCTAGCAAGGAGAAACATCTAAAAAGTATTTTTCGCTGTTTGGCTATTATTTTACCTTGGAGAGGTCAGTGAGTTTGACCTGTGTGGAAAGGGGCGTTCCTGGATGAATTAATCAGAGACAAAAATAAATCTACTACGCCGTACGTACTAACCTTTTTTTTTTATAAGAATGTATTTCATAAGAATATCAAGGCTGAAATTTGCGAAAATTTAAGAATATTTTAAGAATAAACCCAAGGCTGAGATTTTGAAAAGGATATACGATATTGTTTTGTTTGTTGAACAGTACAATTATACCTTTTTAACTCATCCTTTCTCTACGCAAACTGAACTAGCCAAGCTTAGCCAACAGAACAAAGAAACGGCTGCACTAACTATGATTGATACCCCAATATATTCTGGAACGGAAATGTCATAAGCTATATCATTTAAGAATAATCACAGGAATATTTTCAGCCTAACATCAGCAGAAGGAATATTCAGCCTGGGCCAGAAAAACAACATTCTTGAAAAATTACAGTGTACGCATGTTGAGAAGTGAATGTGTTCCTTTTTCGAAAAAAAAAAAAAAAAAAAAACAATAAACTAATAACTTAAAACTGACGAAAAAACAAACAAACAAACAAACAAAGACTGTAGGCATTTTATCAAGCAAGACAAGACCGCTAATGATAAGAGGATATAAGGACAGTCGATCGAATCACGAAGTTGTCACGAGTTTGATTTAGTCTTAAAAAATAGTAATAACTGAAATACTTATCCTGAAAATTTTTTTCCTCAGAGGGGCGAAGGAAAAGTTTCTTTTACTCATAATACTGGGTAGCCAACAGCCACTGTTAGGCTAGTGTCATCCATGCTGTTGGTTTTTCTAGTATTAACTAAGGTTTTTTTTGTCAATACACAGTTACTGTTTTCATGAAGCCCTTTGATCATCGGGAAAGCCCCGCAAAAACACAGTTTTGACAGACAAGTAGTTCACGAGACCACAATTAAAAGTGAACAAATGTTTTTAACGGAAGTGTATTCAAGGTTTTAGAGATCTAAAATTAAACAACTTCTTAAATAAAGGTTTTAATTTTGACATTTATAAAAATAACTCTCCTTCTGCTGGCATCGTACGTGGACATGGACACGATAAGTGAGTCTTGGAAAGAAAATCGAGCCTGTGTTTCAAGATTAGCACTAAAAGCAGAAGACCTGAAGAGTCAGGGCCGTAGTCAGACTTTAGAACAAGACGAGGCAAGTTTCGAGCGCCAAAGGCGCGAGCCGCTAGGTGGGTCTGGGAGCATGCCCCCAACCCCCCCCCCCCCAGAAAATTTTGAAATCTAGAGGCTCAGAAATGCTCTTGTAAGCATTTTGCGTGGCATTTTTCTTCCAAAAAAAAATGCCGAAATCAAGACGAGGCAACTGCCTCGTCTTGCCTCATGCTAGCAACGGCCCTGAGAGTTACAGAAACAAATACATTCAGGACGATAAATACTAACTAAATATGGGCGCATTGACTATACAGTGTGGCACGAAATTTTTGCCAGTTCTAATTTTGCAAATTTTGCGATTTTTCCTGCAATCCGCAAAAATAAGTTCCTGCAAAAAGAATAAAAATTACCGCAAACATTTTCCCTTAAAAATTTACTCTAACCTAAATTCGCTGCACAAAGATACAGTACTTACTGAAATCGTGTCTGTCACATTATGCCTCCTTGCGCATTCAGAAACAAAGCGGTATACAATGAGTTACTGGTTTTACTTAGGGTACCCCCAGTTGAAAATATTATCAATGTTGGGTTCTGGACACTTTCTGAAAATCGCAAAAGTTGATTCCCAGCAAGAAAAACCAATCTGTCCTAATCGCAAAAATTAGTTCCCACAAAACGCAAAAAATTCAGCCAATCCGCAAAAATATACTCCCGCAAAAATTTCGCCCCACTCGCGGTGCTTTGTACTCACGAGAGAAAGTGATCTCATTTTCTCTTGCTATTGAGCATTTTCACAATGCCCACATCACACTTTGTTTTCTCCCATCACCCAAAAAAAGTATCGTGGAAATTCAGTTTCCCTCTGGAAACCTTTCGACGCCTCTAAAACCGCCAGGTGAAATTGGAAACAAAGGATGCGCAAAATTTTTCCATAGGACCGATAAGCAAGGCTAATGAAATGGTAAATAGGCTGCTGTGAATAGTCTTTAGGGTTAAGAACTGAGTATGGTGATTAGGGTTATTTTTAAAACCACTGAAAATAGTGATTAGGGCTAAGGAATGACTACAGTGATTAGGATTAAGCGCTGAGAGAGTGCCGAAGGGTTAAGCATTGACTTGAAATGGTTACTTTCACGACTAAGAATCAAGAGTTAACTGGTTAGTTTTCAGAGTATGGGCAGTGCCCTGGATCGACTTCTTACGATCACCCTTTGTTCTCATGAATTCAGTTAAAATGAAGCCTCTCTTTAAAAAGAGACGTCAGTTTCTACGGAGAGGTAAACTCAGTTTGGACAAAGGAAACAAGTCAGACAATAACACTTGGACATTTTCCTATTAACATTGTCGGATTTTCAGGCCTCAAGCCAATTTCAATACTAACACTGGAGCTCAGTGGTTGACTCCCAGATTACGGAACATGCGTCACCTGATACCTGGATTCTCTGGCTCTGAATGTCTTCTTTAGATAAGTCTATGTTGGGGGCTATTAAACGGCTTCTACCCATCAAACGAGGCCGTATTGATATTTCTTAAAATCTTTGGATCATTTTAACCTCTTCCTAAGCTGTCTTTCCCCCCATCATTACTCCGGTTAGTGTTGCGGAGGGACGGTACCACTTACTTAGTCTTACTTAGTCGCTTCTACTCAAGACCGCAGACCAGGGCCGCGTCCCGGGGGCCGCGTATTGTTTTTTAGTTCAAAAACGTTTATACTATTTTAATTTCTAAACTCTCTTTTCCCATCATTCCTCCAGTTACTGTGCATGTTGCAAAGAGAATAACTCGAGTTGGGGCCCAATTTCTACATTATTTTTTGCCTTCTCTCTAATCCTACCCACAGGCTTGTCACCAAAACACTACTTAGTCACAACACAGAACAGTGCTAAGAGAGGGTATTCCCGATTGAATTGTTGGATAGATTTTTCCCTATTTTTTAGGAAAACCACGCTTTGTTTTAAATTTATCCAAGGCAAGGGTATTCCCCTAAAATTAAACTTTGCTTCCGCTTATCTGTTGGCCATACAAATCTTTCTGCATTAGAATAAGATAATGCATGGAGCAGGGTAATTCGAGCTTTGCGAAAGTGCACATCGACTTTCATCGGAAAATCTTTGAGAATTATCCCTTAGACATGTATAAAGTTTCATTTTAAGAGATTCCCTATTAAAGTCCACACAATTTTGACAGGACGTTGTTTTTCTTGTTCCATAAAAGGATCGCTAAAATCTACGCCTGTTATTGTTTGTTCCTTAAAAGGCTTGGGTGTTTGCTGACAAAGAACCTATAAGATGGCTTTGACGTCAACCTCTATTTTTAAACCGCATTTGGCAATTTGACCAATCAGAATTTGACATTCGAGAACCAAGATGGTGTCGGAACCTTAGGGATGAAAACTCGAAAGCGGGCAAGCTAGCACGGAGTTTCTTCTCGTTGTTGGTTTGAGACCTTAGCTTTCCCTAACCTTGTTCAACACAGCTTTCAAATGAGTGAGTCTGGAGTAGATCTCGACTTTGACCTTCTCAGTCCGGACGACTTCGATTCGCAAGACGAAGGAGAGATATTTTACAAGTTAAAGTCGAAGCCACCGAGGTAAGAATTTCATAGTTGTTTTATTTTGTTCATTTTATTCATTTAAGTCGTCCCTGGGGGGTATACTGTGTGCTTGTATAAATTGTGGAGCCTTCTCCTAATTTCTTTCGTTTTAAACTCGATAGAGGATTGATTTCCATGCAGCGACATGCAGAGCACATTTTGTACCTTGCTCATCGTCATCACTTCCTTACATAATGTCATGAGCTCGAATTGCTCACTTGTACATGGCATGGTTTCACATTTTAATAAATGACGAAAGGGCATGCGGTTTTAAAGAACTCAATCGAAACAATTAAAAAAAAATTCATTTAGTTTATTGAGGATGCTCAAAGGATGCGCAAAGCACGTAATAAGCGTGAAGGAGTGTGTCGCGACGCCATCTGAGCTTTCATCATGCACTTCGGTTTGAGCGCTCGCCAATGACTGAAAGTGAATAGTTTTTGGATGATATCTAATACTGAATGGTACCAGCGTAGGTCGGATATCCGTTTAGTTTTCATTTTACTTGTCCGGGCACACAATGTTGTTTGAAAAAACAAGATACATTAATATTATTAAGGTAAAGCTTACGCTCAATTGATGTACTAAGTAAACCCTTTATTCTGCCTTTTTTTGCTTGGGCAACCTTGTACCATCCACCTGATATTTGCTATGTACTTTGTCAATATGTCTTATCTTAGTAGGCGTACATTTATACAGTGTCAAGTAATATTAGATTGTTATTTTTCTATTTGTCAAATAAGGTTAGAGTATGTAGTCGGAGAAGTGCAAAAGTATAAGTTACTATTAGTTTCGTATTATCTCAAAGATTCCTTATCTTTTGTTGTTAGCTTCGCAAAATACACCTCAATCCCCAAATTACATAAGTCAATATTACTTTCTAACTTTTACGATTCACCACCTTTCGCTTTTTAATAGAGTCGAAGCTGTTGAGATTATTGTTGCAAAACGGGAAACTGTTATCTCTTAAATCAATGGATGTAGATTTCCCGAGTTTCGATTTCAGTTTTCCGAGAAAGTGTTTTGTAGCTTTCTTGGCCATCCTACTTTGTATTTTATGAAAACAAATTTTAAAACGCCTTAATCTCTAGGTGGACGTTTTGATTTTAAACTGGTTTTTAACAAAACAGGCACTGATCGTCTTGAAAATTCTAGCACGTGCCTTTGTTTTGGTTAATTGAGTTCTCCAGGGACAAGGCATTTAAATGAAATAGCCAAGCTGTTATTGTTAAGAACATTCATGTGATCTTCATGTGGAATATATTAAATTGAAAAGCGTCTATGAAAAGAGATAGAAGATGGTGTGCTTGTAAAATATTCTAATGTTTTCTTAACAAAATGAAGGCAAATTAGTAGATTTCATATTTGTTCTCCTGTAAAGATTAAGATTCGCTGATGAGAAAGTGGCAGAGCTAGAGACTAGCTCAAGTCTTTGCAGTTAACTGTTTCCAAAATAGAACCCAATGGGATGCCCATTAATCCATGGCCTGTCCTAGAAATTATTTAGTTGTTACCAGTTAACAGTTTTCTCTACAGTTCTTGATTGCAATGTTTAGAATGTTTTGTCCTTTTTACCAAGTCAAACAACTAAGATAAGACACTATTTATTGATTTAAGAATGCCCATAGCAGTAAATCAACGCTATTGTCTGATGAAGACCTGGGGAACGGAAGCGACAATCATGAGACAAATGATAAACAAAACCCTTTATGCCCATAGTAGTAGTTTTTAGAAATTACAGTTCTGGAAGACAGGAGAGAATTCCATTAAAAAAAAAAATTCCAGACAAAGTTTGAATGTTCACCTTCAAAATTGTGGTTACTGATGAATGTCAAAAAAAGTGAGGAAGTTTGTATGATTCAGTCAACATTCCTTTTCTTACCAAGACCAAAGTAGTAGCAGTATCGTCAATGCTTTTGTAGCCCGTTAGATAAAAATTAGTGTAATCAACAATGAATTAAAATACAGTAACTTGTACAAGAGATTGCAATAATTATTTTTATACCCCCAAATGAACGGAACACAACACACAGCATATGTGAATTTTAAATTGCTCTTACAGTCTATGGCTGGAGAGAATGGCTGGTTACTGAGCCAGTTACTTTGAGTAATGAAATTTATCTTTTAGCAAAACATTTATTATTTTATAAATGAGACCAAGAACGATTGTTACTTGCCCATCAGTATGTGCTGCTGATTATTGTTGTTGTTGTTTGAGCTGTAAATGATCAGAATAGAGCATTTAACATCCCCAATAATATTTCTAAACATTTTTGGAACGAGAAGTCTAAGTTCATTCTGTCTCTGGTACTTGCCGAAAACACCAAAGATCTTGTTGCTTTTTTGCTAAATACTCATACCCAGGTTAATGTGTTGAGTTTAGGTTGCATTCTCCTGACGTCAAACACAACAACAAAGGTGTGCTACAGAAGAGCCAGCAATACTCGTCACAAATCGTTGAAACAGACACTGTTTCTCTCAGATTTTCTAGAAAAATCCTGAGATTTATACTTCACACTGTTTTCCCCCCTGAAATGTGCCTTCTCCCTCCCCAATGTTGAGCCACATGTATTTGGAAGCACTGAGACCACTGTGATACCCAAATCAACATTGGAGAAGGGGAAACAGACGCAAGTGTTTCAAGATTTTTGATGAGTATTGCAGGTCCTGGTGACTCGCTTTTGTCTTCATGCAATAAGGAGGCCTCAGTTCTTGCCAAAATAACGAAACACAGGGCACTCACTTTTATAACTTCAAAGCCTTAACCGGGCTTGCTACAATAAAATTATTTTTCTGAAAACAGTGCCTTGAATAATCACACCATTTCCCATTAAACTATTTAAGGCTTACGTTATTCAGGTAAATAGGTATGTATTGTATGTTTGTTCAACCCGTTTTCTTCCAGATGTCATTTTTGCTGAAAAAAATAAGTTGTTTTGAACTAGTCTAGCTGTCAGAACTGACAAACTACTGTTTACAAGAGAAGGACTACCAGTATCCTTAAAAGTTTCTGATGCAAAATTTCTGCTTTTGTAGTTTGAGAATGTGCAGGTGACAGATTTTTCATGATCTGTGGACAAAATATTTTATTCACTGCATTCTCAGTTGCCACTCTCTTTTCTTCCTGCTTTTTTTGCTTTCCTTTCCCAGTTTTCTTTTTCCTTGTTGGACATTCACCATTCTTCATTTTGATGGGAAAGGGTTTTGCAATAAAGTGAGGCTTTTGAAATTATTTTGAAGGAAGTAAAGGTGCATAGTGGAAGAAGAGTTTCCTTGAAATTTCCTGTTTAACAGCATGCAACGAAAGTACATGTACAATCCTGTATTGTCCCATAGCCAGTGGCTGGTGACCTTTTTTTGGGAATTCAAATTACAGAAGAACTGTTAATTCTGCCCATCAAAGTCTTCTTTGGGTTATTTGAATTATTTTTTGGACTTGTGCATGCAAGCTGTGACTTGCCCAAATAGCAAGCTGTAAACTGGCTTTGTTTAAGTTACATGGTATTTTGTGTTTTTTTCTCTGGACTGTTAGTAACATAATCATGCTCCTTTTGGTATAAGTTAGTAGGCACCATATTTTCATTAAAAGTGACGATTTCACAAGCCGTACAAGGGATGTGGTTCTATGGGGGTGGCTGTGGGCGGACCTTGAGGTGTCACTCTTTTAAGGACTGCTGTACAGTATCTGTTTTGCTCATAATAAGTGTGTTCCAGTGCATGGCATGGTGTTTGATTGTAGAATATTATTCTTAAAGTGAAAGAATCAGTAATGTTGTTGAGCTGAAGGTGTAGAGAAACTGGTGCAAAAAGGTATTTTTTAAGATGGTTCTTTTGGCTGATTCCAGGGTTCATTATTTTCAATAGTTAAGGCTTGTGTTTCTTTATTTGTGTACTATATATCTAATTTTTGGAAAAGCTTAAGTTAAATTTGACAGAAGTGAAATGAATTGTAACTTTCCTTCTGGTTTAAAAGTATCTCAAATCATCTTACAGCATGAAATGTTTAATATCATTATGTTTTGTTATGCTTGATTTTATGGTCCAGTGAAGCTATCTGAGTGTCTGAAGTGTGAGCTGCCACGTTTCTCTTATTTTAATAACTCCTTGTGTCAGAGCTAATTTAGGAATGTCCATGAAAGGAAGTGATTATGTGAGGGGATTCCTCTATGTTGCATGAAGCCCAACCCTGAACTTTAAACCTATAATTTCAAACAATTTTACTATTAAACAACATGCACAGGAAGGGGTGTGATTTAGGATTTTCACTCCTTTTGCACATGGTCAAATACAAAGATTTGTGTTAATAAGGGGTGACCTATCATTGTATACAGAGATGTGTTTGTTGTGTCAATGACCTTTTATGGAGTGTTAGAAAGAGTGTTGTGTTACTAAAGGAAGTGGTTTAATTAATTCCTTTAACCTTTACCCCAAGGCCTGGTCTGATCTTTTGTGATGTCACTGTGGCTCTTCTCAAATTATCATATTGTCAATTAATAAAGTCATGGCATGTCCATGTGAATTCATTGCAACAACAACCTTTCCAAGTAGCAGGAATCTCCACAATATTATCCCATTTTGTACTTAGAGTTACTTCACTGTTTATTTGTCTTCACTGAAGTGAATCATGTCTACAGATTTTGCTGTGCGATACCCTGGGTATTATCCTCATATAAAACATCCACTGAAATGGATTCTAACTTATTCCAATTCTCGTAAAAACAGCCAGGATTTATCAGCTCTTGGTGTGCTGCTAAATCGTGTTGACCCAATCAAGAAAATGTCCACTCCAATAACAAGAACCAACTTCAAGCAACAGCTACAACGTCAGCAACTGGAACAGCAAGATCAGTTGTTTCAGACACAGAAACCGAGCCAGCCTGATTTTTCCCAAAGCCAGAGCATTGCTGTTCCAAGGACGTCCTCTCCAACAACAGTTCCTCCAGATGTTCCTTCAAGTGTGCTGCAGGTATGATTCATTTTAATTGCCACTTTTTTTCCGATATGTGGTTTGAGTTGTTCATCAGCTTGCTT
This sequence comes from Porites cylindrica, assembly GCA_964035525.1. NCBI lineage: Eukaryota > Metazoa > Cnidaria > Anthozoa > Scleractinia > Poritidae > Porites > Porites cylindrica. The sequence continues at coordinate 29,483,490 of OZ037784.1, read as the reverse complement.
GTGTGAGAAGCATAACTGCAGACTATATTTCAAGACAGCAAAATATGGTTAAGAAAACTCGTGGATGGATCATGTCTTGATAGCTGGCCCCAGAAATACATTCAATGTGGAGGGAAATGTTCTCACACGTATTTTTCAATATCATGAAGTTTGTACTTGATTTGCCTTTCTTAGTATTTGTTTTTTAGGGGAGTTTGCATTTATTACCTGGTTCATGATATACGGAAATTTTGGCAGATTATGAAATGCAACTTGCATACCTGATAATATTATAAATTAACCTTATAGGAGTGGTATTTGAAAGCACAGAATAAAATAGCTACAAAGCAGCTTGAATTCTAGCATCATATCTGGAGTTGAAATACATGTGATTTATTTTTACAGAAAGTTGGAATTTTTTTTGGGCATTTTGTTTTATACATGCATGTGCATGAAACCTAGATGTTTTGCAAAGATCTACATAGAACTTGTCAATGAAAACAATAATATTGCCTTTATAATATAGTCATGCATTTGATATCAAAAAGACTCTCTCAATCAGTCATAGGATGCTTTATTATTCTGGGTTTTTTTTGTTGTTTTTCTCAGTTTTGATATTCCTAGAGCCGTTCATGTTGATTATGTAATATTTTTAAGAATTAGCTTGCTTGTAGAATTAGCAACAAGCAAAGGCAAATAAGGAAAAAGATACTCTCTCGGGAAATAACTCTATCACATTGAAGTCACTTGCCTTCTTAATTATTCACTGCTTCACACAGTGAACATGTGAAACTGCAGTGGTCATGTTCAAAGTTTGTGGTGGAGATATTTTGATCCTTTGTTTGATGTGTTGACAGATCATGGTGTCATGTTCTCACATTCACATTTTTGTGATTGTGTTGGAGTCCCAGGGGAACAGATATGATATCTCTTTTCTTCCAAACATAGCAGCATAAGATTGACCTTTCTTGATCATATGGATCATTTTTCACCAGTTGTCCCTTCGTCTAATAGACTATCTTTTTCCATGTTTGGTCAAGTGGCTACTATGTTGTTATTAAGAGGTGTGCATTAAAACTATTTATTTCCAATGCCTGATTACGAAGCAAGGTTAGGAGTCCACAAGAATAATTACTCTCAGAGACAATTTTTGAGGGAAAATACATTTTTTCTACACCTTTTCTAGAACAAAGAGAATTTATTGAAAATGGTATGTGACAAGGAAATGGGGTAATCAAACTTGCCACAAAGTAGCTCTGGTTTCCTGTTAGATAACAGCTTTAAATTCGTTTCTTCAGGTCAAAACCCAGCTAGAAAATCCAACTCGCTACTTCATCCAACAAAAACAGAAAAGGCAACTCAAAGAATATCTCAAAGCACAAGGCTCGCCATCCACGGCTGGAGATTTAGCTATTGCCGTGACCAGTGCAAATCAACCGACATTGAATGCTATAAACCAGCAGGCTGTGGCAGCTCTAGCAACAAGTCATTTAATGGGTCAGCCTGAGAGTCCTATGGCTGTCATGAGTCCTGATGGGAATCAGGCCCCCTCCGACGTGAGTATTCAACTTGAATAATCTTTTCCAGGAGTTTCTAAGAGCAGAACTGTAGAAACATCTCTCATTTTTTTGTGCAAGTTGTGAAAGACAGATTGTAAAACGGAGAAGATTTTTTGCAGAGGTTTTATGTGATGTGATTGATCCCCCCTCAGATTTTTTCCCACACATTCAGAAGTGAGAACTGCATGCACATCACATGTGTCCATCGGTAATTGACTGCCCACTGAATTCAAAGAGTTCGTGACAGCACATGTCATGCAAATCAATAAAGTTTTTGTCTTCCTTTCTTGCTTATTTTATCTGATCACACCCGATTATTATTCTAGATATTTAGGGTCACTTTTAATTACCTTGAGTGAACTTTAATTCATTGAAAAAGGACTTAACCACTAGAAAGGTGATTTCATTTGATAATAATTCAGCTCATCAGTGTTTTTTAAGGCCTTTCTTTTGGATTTTTTGTTGGCTTCATATGTGGTTTCATACATTCTTCTACATTTGTAGTCTGTGAGCATCAGTAGTTGATCAGATTTGTCTGGTAGCAAGTGTTTTAACAAGTGAATTACTTTTTAGGATATCCTGTGTGTAGTTTCTAATAACTTATTGCTTGTTATGCACAATTTTTTCCATTTTATAGTTTGACAACATTGTGGATGATATTATAAGGTAGGTGAAATCATCTGTAAATGTGATTCTTTTCATTTTATATGTTATGTTATTTAAGCAAATCAGTTGTTCTTTTTGCACTTCTTAAGCTTTTACCCATTTCTTTCCCCTTGGCAAGCACAATGAGAATTTTATCAAAATTTTATGTACATGCCAAAAAGCTATCAATTGGTACAAACTGCTTGTGGTTCTGTTTGCTTTGCTGTATGTTTATAAAAGCGAAAAGGTTACATACAAATTTAGCCTTTAAACCTCTGAATCAGTGTATATGCACAGCTGTATTCTCCACATCTTTCTCAGTGCATTTCATATGGTACTGATTGGGAGAATTTGTTTTACAGTCAGTTTAACCTTGGAGATTGTTTTAGTTTTTTCTCATGATCTTTTTGGTTGATTAAACAGTGATATATTAAGGAGAAATTAGATGCTTGTCACTGTCAAGGGTTAAAAGGTTAAGATATTAAATTCTAACCTTGATTTCCAGTCATCAATGAATCAGATGACAGTGTGACTTGATGTCACTATAGTCATGACAAGGTCATATGATAGTGGTAAACATTATTTTGTAACTGTGCCCTTAATTTCTTAGTTCATTTTAATCACACATCTCTGAGGTTCAAGCTGATGTTCTTACTTTCTCTTCTTAGCCTTGAGTCAAATCCTATTGACGACGGACTTCCTTGGGAAACTGCATTAACTCTTGGCTCTGTAAGTTAACAGTACTTACGGTAGTTTAGTTTTAACTAATCCTGTCTTTAAGTTATCGGTCTTTGGTTTCTAAAAATTTACAAATATTACCATATATAGAACCAAAGGGGAAGTTTTTCTAAAAGTTAAACCAATGATTAAATTGTGCCTCAACATGATTAGAACTTTTTGTCGGTAATATCATTTTGGGGCATATCCATTTCTGAACGTAGAATGTCTTGGCACTTTGATTGTAAAATAAATCTTCACCTGGCATTTTGTGGATTGGAATGTTACTAAAGTTAACATTGTTTTGGCTAAGTTTTGCCCCTAAAAATGATAAATGATGTTACTGTCAGGTAGCTGCTAAAACTAGACAGTCACAGTTTGAAACCTGCATCAGATGCTGCTGATATTCTAGAGAAATATGTACATAATTATATGTAGATTGAAGTAGGAGAAGAAACTGTAAGAGAATTGTTATTAACTAGAAAAAACACTGTAATCACCATCTCTGTATTCACTTCCGTTGAACCAGAGATGGAATGATTACTCTGAGAATGTATGTGATTGTGCCAAATTTACTGTACATGTATTTTGCTAATCCCAAAATTAAGAATTTCCCCTGTTGGGAAATAATTATTAGTTTGGACATCAGACTTTCAACCCAAGGTTTGTAACCCAATCTTGATTTCCTGTTGTTGGGCGGGACACTTTACTCCTCCGCTGTTATTGCCAGGGAGAGGTTGTTAGGCAATTTATGACATGCTCATAGTTACATAACTGGTCCGTGCATGTGAAAGGGCATATCTTTTCGTGAGTTTCTGCTTTGTCTGTCTGACCAAAGTTCATTTCTTCCAAGGTTCCACAAGTTCCAACAAACAATATGTTCGATTTGTATAATGGTCTTGGGATGGCTCCTTTGGTAAGTTAAATTATTGGTTTACTTCAATTAATTAGTTATCATGAAATCATATGAAATTATTCCTTAATTTCACTTGTCACCATTTGATTACACGTACTAATCTGAGTTCCAGATAATCCTTTAATAGACATTCAAGTTCCTTGCATGTACTACATGTACTTTTCTTTGAGCATTAGTTAACCCCTTCTTTTTTAGTTGCCTTAATTTTGTTCAATAATGAAAGATATTACTTGGTTACTGGAGCTTTAGAGACCTTTAGGTTCGAGGACAAAGACGACAATGAGAATGAGATTTGACTAAAAATTTTTTTCATGTATCCTGCAATGCTTCATTAACTAGTTTTTTTACCAGAAAAATTGGCACTGGTTTTATATATCTCCCAATCCTAAAATGATAAATCTTCTAACATTTGATAACTTGTTTCCGCCACTAAGAAATTCCCACCAAAACTCTTAGTAGAATGGCGAAGGCTATCACATTTTCCTGCCAAGATGACACTGGTTTGTGTTTGCACACTTCTTAAGTGTAGTATTGAGAAAATCTCGTACTTGTGGTCGTCCAGGTCTTAAAGTCTTAAGATCTCTAATGACACTAATACTTACTACTATTTGAAAGTCCAACAGAATTGACAAATTTTGATGTAGTCATGCTAAAATAAATTTATTTTCCATGCTAGCGCATGAAACTTGTTAAACATGTCCTTAGAAAAGGACAGGTGGGAAAAAAAAACTAAAAAAATTTTGCCGTCATTTTCAAGTTACATGTATTTTAGTGTTTTTGAGTAAAGTCTCTCAAAGCCCTTTGATTATAGCTGCCTACTCCTTAGAGAAGATATTGGTACTAATTTTCATGGGCATCAGTTAGTTGACATTACTTTTCGTAGCTTAATTAGCAATTGTACATAAAAAGAGCAAGAATTGTCATGATTCTGCTTCTTGGAGACTCTCATTGTGAACAATTTATTTTTGGTTTTAATGACAGCTTCAAGCTCCACCACCTTCAACCAGTTGTCCAGCTGTCATAAAACAGGAACCCCAGGGTAAGTGATGAAATTAAACTTATTGGCCTTTAGTGGAAGAGCTAAAACAAGACATAGACGAGTTCAAGGCTCTTTTTTGGCACTGAATGTACCCAGTAGTCCTCAAAAAATCAGTTGGCTGTTTAAAAGTGAAAATTGATGTATTGCGGAGGAGTCGAACTCATGACTGCCCCAAAAAATCCAGCCGCACTCAGGTAGCCTGCATTGCAGATGTAATGTAACCCTGGTTAGCAGCGTCTGCAAAGCAGTGTTGAGATCCTTGTTTTGGGTTCCCAGAGGACTCAACGAATTACTGAAAATGAATTTCAAATTTCATTTCAACATGATTGGCAAACGACAATGGCTGTTTGAACAGGCCAGTCATGGTGCATACCCAAATCGTGGCCCAGAACACATGGTTTTCATTAAAAATTCTAGTAGTGGAGAAAGGTGCAACCTTACAGGAGAATATTTTAAAAGAGGCTCCATGTCTGAATAAAAAAATGGCCTTAGGCTATGGAATGTTAACTGGAGAATTCTGCATAATAAACAGAGAATTCTCTGATCTCCAGTGCCTAATGAACACCGTGAGAACAAAGGTTTTGGTTTCGTTGACAGTTTAACCAGAGTTTAGTTAGGAGGTGAGACTTGAACTTGGGGCCTTTGGATTGCAAGTCCGCCATGCACCCTGATTGCTCAACCCCTCTGCCTCAAATTTTCATAGTAATACAGTCTTTTTTTTTGCACCTTTTTTCATTGCTTTTAATGTACATTTGTTGTCTGTAAGACCTCGTTTTTTCTCTAAAACATATCTTTTGTTTATTTTTCAGAATTGTTGGAGCATCAATTTGCCAAAGACCGTCAGAAGAAAGACAATCACAATATGAGTAAGTGTCCTATCTAACCTTTCAGCTCTCATACCCCTTTTTCGCACCGTTCACCTCACATTTCTTAGTCCAGTAACTATGGAAATAGGTCATTTTCATGATGACATCAGTAAACTACAACTACCAGTGACGATTCAGTTTGTCGCTTGCTTCCTTATTTAAATTTATCAATCCTACCGAGATTTATAAAACAACAGCCCTGATTTGCACGTGAAAACAACAGACTGAAGGATTCTGGTATACCAGTTGTAGTCAAATATGGTCATCATGCAAATGTCCTAGTATTTATTTACAAACCAAGATACAGTTGAATCTTCTTAACTGAGATACCCAAGTGTAATTATGGAGGTTCATTTTGTAGAGGAATGTGTAAGGCAAATGCTTCTTCCATTCTCAGGACCACAATATTCTGGTCACTCTTAAGAGAGAGGATCAAGTCTTCTGAGAAAGTAAACAAACAAACAACAAGCCCTTGCTACTTCTGTTCACCCTTTTTTATCTGTTGTAATAGACTCTAATGCTTGATATCTTTCCATGTCGTAGTTGAAAGAAGGAGAAGATTTAACATAAATGACAGAATTAAAGAATTAGGCACACTTCTTCCTCGACAAGACTCGTAAGTGTAAAGTTGACGTTTTTTGAAGTTTTTACACCCCTTCTTTGTTTTCAAAATTGACCTGTTTTTGTGCACAAAGTATATAAAGTTAATGATGTCCTAATTTTTGTTGTAGTGATGTACGTCAAAACAAAGGAACAATTTTAAAGGCATCAGTAGATTACATTAGGCGGTTGAAAAAGGAGCAAGATCGTATACGACAGTTGGAAGAGGAAAAAAGAAATAGCGAGGAACTCAACAGAAGACTTTTACTCCGGGTTCAAGTAAGTTAACGATCTTAATGTATTTTCTATCAAGTCAGTTTTTACAGCCTCATGTAAACCTTTTCTTTTGCGAGGGAAAATCTGAAATCATGTTGTTTATTTATTTGTTTTGCTTTGGACTCTTGAATTCGTACAGAAACTTAATATTTAGTACAGTATCCATGGCCTAATAATTTATGCTTTGATAATAACTGTAATTGGCACACAAAAAAGTCACCTTTTGCTTAAAAGTGCCTTACATGTATGTGCGGAAAACAAATAATCAAACAAAAGTTAATTTTTCTTTTTGTAAAGCTTTTAAGAACAATTGCCATATTGAGTTTTTGTTTTGTTTTGTCAAGTACAATGTAATTGTTTAAGTAGCACCTGATGAAAAAGTAATGCTGAATAAGGATAAAAAACAGCTGAGGTTAAGTTTTTTGTTTTGTTTTGTTTATTTCCCCAGGAACTTGAGATGCATGCTCGTGCTCATGGAATTCCTACAACACCTTTAACATCAGACACAACAACAGCGCTATTGTCATCAATTCTCACAGCGAAACCAACTGCTGAGGCTCTCAAAATAAAGCAAGAACCTGTAGAAAGCAGTGTTTGTCGACCAACATCATGTAGCCAAGAGAGCCAAGAGGCTATGGACGACTATTCAATACAATCGTCAAGTAACCCTAGCCCAAGCTCCAGCACCATGGATGATGACATGACGGACTGAGCTGCAGCGATATTTCTTAATCAATGCTTCGTTGCTCATGGAAGCCTTCCTTGGGCACAAATTTTCGTTTGGGCCCTAGAGTTGGTTTTGGTAACCTGTTAGATTGAGCCCAATGGATTGGTTCATAATGGTCCAGATTTGACTTGGAGGTGTTTCATTGTTCAAGCAGCAGAGACAGTGCTCGCGAGTGTGAATCTTCAGGGGCGTAGTGCGTTGAGGTTGCAACAAGTTTCAGAAGTTGTAAGAGGAAATTCAGTCTGACATTGTACGAGCAGCAAACATACATGTAGACTAACATTGTTATACTTGTAGAGAGGGAGATTTGGGGTCCTTCGACATGTACGGGCACAACAGAAACAGAAGAATCTACAGAATAAAGTCTTTTGGGAGACTTGTGTTGTTTTGTTCGTCTGTTAATGTAATCTGTGTGCCAGTACCTGTTGTAGGACCTAGGATTTATAGCATGCAAACAAAAATAACATAAAAAAGTAATATAAGCTTGTTGAGTTTTAATCGACACTGCTTCTTAACTGACATGATGTGGGAATTGTGTGAATGGAGATGGGAATAGGACCTGTTTTCACCAACCGGCGTTGACTTACAGCACAACAGCAACTCATAGAACTGTGTTAAATTTTTTGATAATAATTGTTAATTATTCAGGATCATAACATGGCAAATGCTTCGCATACATAACGAAATATGATAGACTGTCTTTATCTATGAAGTTCAGCAAAGAAAAATGCCCGTCTGGTCTTCAGGAATTTCCGGTTTCCTTGATCAGGGCTGTCATTAGGAGCCAGGAACCTGTGATTTTGTGTGGCTGTTGGGAATGTGAGCTTGGCTACTTGATATGTTCACAACAGACGAAAGTATCAAACCCTGGCTACTTTATTTCTGTCAGCCCTGGTCATCTGATCGTTATTTTGTAAACCAGCATACACAGTACTCTTAGATTGGTGTGCAAAACACTTTTAAGGTCGTATTGGCTTGTGTACTTGTTTGTATTCATATTAATTTTGTTATGTTAAATTATTATTCTCCTTTACCTATCACAGCTTCACTGTAACATTTTTAAAGGAAAATAATAATTCAACTTTAAGGATATTTCCAATTAGATGTAATCACAACACAGTCTCCCAGTGTTTAAAGAGTTTGTCAGCTTATGATCCTGAAGGTAACAAATATTCACTGTTATTACTTACAGACAGAAAGGCAAACTGACAAATTACAGCTCTGCCTAAGAAAGACAATGTGCTTAAAGATTAATGAATTTTAAAAAGAGTATCTTTTAAAATCATTTTTATAATTATTTCATTACAAAACGATAAGTATAGCTATTAGGAGTGCATTTTAGAGGTAATTTTGTGTGATGTGCAGTACATGTAGCTACGGTTAAAATAGTAATATTATCGAGTCATCTTTTTTTTAACCTTACGTGCATTTAAAATGTCACAAATAAACGCTTGTTGTATTTGACCTTGATTTGTTGTATCAGTTTATTGATCGATGAAGGGGTATTTTTTCTAACATTTGCAAGTTGATTTTTTGTGTGCAGTTCTCTTCTCAAAAAGGAGAGCCAGAGCATCCTTGAGAGCTTGGTGGCAGGCTCAAATATGCAGAACCCCCTTTATATAGTCACATGTAGAGAATAATTATGGGTAAGGAAGAAGCTCCCCGCCCACATTCGTCGTGAACCTTTTTTTATTTAAAAAGGCAAAGGTCTTGGTTGCTTGGATTATCATCTTTTTGAGGTAATGAAATTATATCTTGGTTTTTGCAAAGAGATGAATATTATTTTACCTAACTTAGACTACGAGTAGTCCCCCATTTTTCCTCAGGGATAGTAGAGCGAGCGAAACGCGAGCGCGCGTGAAAATCACCCCACGCGAGAAAAGGCGAAACGCGGAGAGAGAAAAATGATTCTCTCTCCCCGCCGAGTGTCGTAGGGGACTACTCGTAGTCTTACCTAACTTAAAGAGGCAATAGGCCATTTGCACGATGGCGTCATTTTACTACTACGACCAGAATCCTCTTCGTTTTTCCTTTCATATTTTTACATTTGGTAATCCTAGTGAGGTTTAAATAACAAAAGCCCTAATTTGCTCAAGAAAGCAAAACCCTGGAGGATTCTGATCGTAGTAGTAAAATGATGTCATAGTGCAAATGGCCTATTACCCTGAGTACAGAGGTTTTTTCTAGCATGCGACGAGTAGCTTAATTAAAAGGTGCGTGAAAAGCCTCTGGCACCCAGGGTAAGAGGTAATCTATCCGCAAGAGCTTTTTTCCTAATGTGGGTGCGCACCATTTTTTTCCAGGCATCTAGGGTTACATGACTGTGTTTTGATTTTTCCCCCACTCCACCCCCTGTTACAATAATAATGGTACGTCCCTAAACAAAGGGGCTAATTTAGTGAAACGTTTACAAATAAAGCTGTTGTTTTAGAGTCTGAAAACAATAGCTACATTCTTAAATTATACTTGTAAAAGTTTAATTTAAATTTACTCCAGAAAAGACTGAGTACATCAAGCAGCGTGGGGAAGGTGAGGCGGATGTTGCTGAAATAAGGAACTGAGAACTGGTAACGAGCACATGGAGCGGGAAAATTAAAAAACATAGGCACAACATTGATCATTCCCCGTTCCCTATTTCCCATTCCTGAGTTTCCATTTCCACATTTCCCGTTACTCCTTTTCCGTTTTTCTGTCAGTTCTCTTTTTCAAAGGCATGTGCGTATAGCTGCCTTTAATAAGCCATCAAGCCTGGGCTTAACAGGAAATTGAGGCAAAATGAGAGCGGGTTATCACGTGTTCATAAAACAATTCAGATATCACATTATTTTTCTTCTCGATCGAACTAAGAGTGGCAAATTTTAGAACCAGGAGTCTGCTGCTGGCAACACCATTTGCTGTCCGCAAAGGGCAGCTAACTCCTTTCGTTCTGATTCTCCCCCTAAATTTCCTGTAGCTATTACGTTTTCGTTAAAGTCTCACAGCAACTGCCAGGCACCGCTGATCAGAAAGTCGATCTCACTCCCTCTGTTTCATTTCCTGTCTTCTCTTAAGTTTCAAGAAACGTTTACAGAGACGTTTGGGAAGTCTAGATCATACACTACCACGAGGAGGCTAAAAGAGTACATACGATCTTAGCCTGAGAAAACAGCCAACAATTGGCGGCGCCACCATTGGTTTCCCCGCCAAATGACGTCTGAGAAACGAGCGCAGAAATTCCATACTGATGACGCGTCACTACTCCAGATCTGGGTAGTGCTTCTGATTGGTCGTGCCGCGTGGGGAATTTGATTCAACCAATCAGAAGCACTACCCAGATCTGGGAAGTGACGCGTTATCAGTATGAAAGTTCTGCGCTCGTTTCTCAAACGTAATTTGGCAGGGAAACAAATGTCGGCTGTTTTCTCAGGTTAATACGATCTACAATGCTAACAGATCAGTTGCTATCTTTGGCCCTCTTGCACGAAGATAGAAAGATGTCCCCCTGCCTGCGAAAGACTTATCAGAGATTTTCGAACAAAAAGCCAAGGAACCTTGCCTTATTTTTATTGACTTTAAGTATTTAAGTAATTAACACTAGCTCTCAGAAAGATTCGACTTGAAACTTGAGACCCGGCCCCCATCTTCAGCCTCTTCCCAAATAAGATACCAAATGATTCTTTGCAGCATGATCTTCTCGCTATTTTACCTTTAACTGGAAGGGAGTCATGATGCCATATTTCATCCTGCCAATATAAGCTCTCGACCTGAGGAGCTGGGAATTAAAGGGAACATAAAGTGGCGCAGATGGGTCTGAGGCGAATTCCTCAAGGTCTAACGGACTGGTTTCAATCCTACCGCATCTTTTGTTACTGCAAGTAAAATTTGAATCAGAAGCCGCGTTGAGAAAATTGCTAGAACCTCGATCGTCTCCTTCCCACTACGGGGCCACTAGAGCTTGCATCCGATTTAATCAATCTATTGGTATAACTTGACTTCAATGATTTAAGTGAAATAGATAAATATCACGAGAGACTGATCACTTGCGTTCTTAGTCAGTTGGGAAGGCAGACAGTACAGTCTTGTCGCTTCCGACTCGGTTTCAGTACTCAACGAGCTCATGCGGACAATTGCCCATGGCAGGAGTGTACTGGATTCTCTGTATGTTCATACATAACATATCCCTTGGGGCAGTCAAGTCTTTACCCGTATGTTCCCTTTATGTTAATGTCATACTTTCTGGGAACACAAACGTTTTCTCCACGCGGCGTTCCGTATGTTAGGACGACATTATTCGGATTAGCGGGTCTAATAAGCATTGCATTAGTAGAATTTATGGAGGGATCTTCGTCGAAGTAATTAAACGGCCGAAGGAAAAATCTTGCCGTGTTTGCAGCCGACGCGGTGTTCGGAACATCTTCGGAAGTCGGTATTTGAATCGAACCAATAGTGAGCCAAGCGACGAGATCCTCTTCGACTATTCCCTCGTTTTGGACCGTGTCAAAACTTGGGAAATTGACAATTGGTTTGGTGGGACTGTTCTGATTGTAGAGAGAACTGCTTTTTCGCTCGGATGCCCTGTACCTTGTAATAACGAGTGGGTACCTAGACCATGGTGCCATTTGTGTGATGTAATCATTTAGTGGTAAAACCTGTTTCACTGCTGACTCTGGTTGGATTAGATATCCTTTCTTGGACCCAAACTTGTTTTCATCGCTGCTGTAAACGTTGTAAAAGGTGGGCTTGTCAAAATCGATTTTCGTAAACTTTGCATCGTCCTCATTTCCATTTTGTTCTCTCCGAAAAACTTTTAAAATTCTTCTTTCCCTTGGGAGCCAAGCGTTTTCTTTGTCTTCAAAACCAATCGTAATGGTTTCGAAAGAATTCCTTCTGTCGGAAACGTCTAGATCTACCTTGTAATGAAAGATATGATCGTGAAGATTCCCAGTTAGTTTGCTGTAAACGTTTTGTCCATACGAGTCATCATCGTTGAATCTGTCGTTGTCAGTTAACAAATAGCCGGTGGGCGTTGCTTTCACTTCTACAACACCATTCTGATAAAACAAGAAGTCAAAGATACCATCATAATTTTCAATTGTAGTGATGGTGCGAACCACGAGTACACTGGTAGGCAGGCCTCCGTAAAATTTGTATCCCTTCTGCCCCTGAGTACCGCCCTTTTCAAAGTGACGCCTTAGCGGAAGGCCGCTGTCCTGTTCAAAGACGCACAACGCATTCTTGACGACTTTAGGTTTGTCTGTGTCGACAAAATAAATTGCGTCGAAGAATTTGGACGTTTCTGGGCAATCAATTCCACCAATCAGCTCAATAGACCTCGCTCCCATTGTCCAACCGCCATATACAAAATTGGCAGCCATGAAATACGGAGAGTAACCAGAATAGAATGATATTGCCTCTTGCAAGCTGAGCTCATAAATGATTCTTTGGCCACTGAATCGAATATCAAAAAGTTGGGGACCCGAAACCGAGTCGATCCGAAAATAGAAGCTCCAGCCCATGTATTTGATGTAGCTATCCCTGGCACTGAATCTCTTTCCGTCTGGCTCAAACATTCGTGGAGCGCGCATGGGTTTCTGGGGCTGGGGGATTCCACGGCGTTGCAAAGAGGAAAACAATGGCTGTTCGCCCTGGTAAACTGTCGGCGGGGCCGGGATATTCGATTTCTGAATGTTGTCCTTATCGTATCGAGATACAAGGGTATCGACCGTGTCAAATGACATACCGTGATAGTAAACTCTTTTGATATTCCATTTAGAGACGTCTGCACCTGCAAAATCTATGTATAGCTGAAAATCGACTGGATGTAGGTATGTTCCTTCAACTAAGCCTTCGCGGGTAAACTGGAGCCAAGTCATGCGTTCGTAGCTTGTTTTTCCAAATGGAGTTTGTGGTCGAAACCTTAAGCGTGTGTTTGTGCAGTTATGGTAGCAATACCCATCATAGCTCTCATTCAGAAGTCTAAAGGCCTTTTCTGTTGCATTGTACACAATCTTCTGAATGGCCTTCTCTTGCACCATATCATAAGGTCTTACATTAAAATCAAGCGCGTCTCCATGTTTCGCGTATGTCATTTCCGCAGTGTCGTTTGGCCAGCTGATAATATATTCTTGAACATTAGGAGGGTTTGCGGAACCTTGAAAAACAACAACAAGCGCTTTTCTTGGTGGCTTCCGATCGCTGTCGGTATCTAGATATCTAAGAACTTCATCTTTGTCGGGAAGGTGTCGTTGGATTAGATATATGTAGTTGTCATTCACCGAAGCTTTGTCCATGGTCTTCAGCTTGAGCGAAGATTGTTGAAGCAAAAAATCCCTCGCTGCGACAAGTTCTTCGCTCGAGAGGTCATTAAAAATGGCTTGTGACTTCGGAAGTTCTCCGTCCTCCAGAAGGCCATCCGCGCAGCCGTGTTCTTCTTGCTTGCCTGGGTATTTATCTTTGTACTGAGCAAAATCTACTGCTACCACAATCAAGGCAATGAGCAGCCCTAAACAGAGCAGCGATAATATAGTAACGGCGATTTTCCATTTGATAGGCACTACATTTGTTTTTGCGCCCATGACGATCGACGAAAGAATTAAACTGTTCGGATATTTTGTTACTACCTAATCACGCTTCTGATAAGCACGCGAAAAGATGGTGTTGTGGGCAACTCTCGTTATTGCAACCTCTGGGTGCGTATATACAATACACCAAGTCGGTTTTTTTGAATTGAGTTGCGGCTTTACTCCTGGCGAAAATCACGTTCATTCAAGTATAAATATTCATGTTATTGTGGCGTGGCACCTTCTCAATTCAGCTGTCATTCTGTGAATAAAAATTCTCTACAAGGTATTTTTGTGAATTAAATGTTCCAAGGCAACGTACGTGGCGAGGCTTTCTGTGCACAGTTAAGGTGGCGAAATTAAAAATCGAAAGAAAACGGAAATTAACAGCATTATCAGAAGACCATAAGGTACACTTATATCGTCTGTTTATGCAAGAAGAAAAAATGAAAGAAAAGGAAAATATAGTCTTTTATGCGAATCGACTCATTTGCTGTCGACCCCATCTTGATTTAACCGTAATATAGACTCATACAAGGATTCTCAAAAGAGATTGTAGTTGATTTTTGAGTTGTTTTACTTTTTTCAGTGACCAAACGATGATAAAATGCGAGATAATTTTATATCTGGACGTAGCTAGAGCACTTTTTGTCCGGCGGTTTGGTGGATAGAATATTTATGAATAATATGTTTATTGACGGTCGGGAGTTTCTCACTAAATTGCGGTCTTCTCAGTCATATCCACAAAATTAATACTCATATACTGTGACCACTTAAAATGGTATATTAAGCTTAATTATTAAGTCGCACAGTTGAAGCTAGAGTCAGGATTTTTGAAAGATGTTTTTCTATTGATTTCAGAAAGAAAATAAAACATATATTGCTTCTAACGGTCGTGCGTCAATGTAATTTTTATTCTTAATTTGAATCTGAATATGTAAACATTTCAGTCAACGGATAATGAAAGGACATAAATTCAACAAACTATAGTGACAGCTTTTTCGTGGTTTTGACAAACTATTACCTCTGGCCAAATCGCTAATGAACAAAGAAAAACGGTGGAAACAAATCTCACAGTTTACTTGACCAAGTTATATATCCGTTCGATTTAGTAGCAGGACGTTTTGCACAGGGCTTTGATATTCTAATAAAACACGTGTTATTTTTAGGTAAGCTAACAAAAGACTGTGTCGGGTTTTGTTCCACTTCTTATTCAGAGTGACAGTTATCTGCAATTTTGCAGTCACGTTTTAAACTGGCAAGTTAAATTAGAAATAAATTAGCCGAGGTTTCTGTGATAAACCTTGGCGCAAAATCTACCTACCGTCGGGCAATTTAACTCCTTTTGTTTTCAGTATCAAAAAAAAATGAAAAAAAAAAATAATTAAAAATAAAGAAATAAAGAAAAAAGAATACTACTTGAAAGCTTTGTTTTTTAACTTCAGCTTTATATAAATAATTAATGATAAGGTTTGTTTTGAAGAGACGTTCCAGATAGTAACTGAAAAGGTAATTATAAAATGAAGAAACTGTCTAAGGCTAGGAAACTACTAAGTTAAAATCCAATTAAAATCAAGTAGACATCTTTACAAAGCATTTCTTAACCCTCTCAGAATTAACACATGGGCCGTTGTAAGGTAGGCCCTGTTCTTCAAGTAATACGTGAGGCGAGAAGATCCTGTAGGGGACGCAAGGGACCCCATTCTAGAGCCTCAAGAGTCCCTCTCTTAAACAGTGCATCATGTTGGATCGGTGTTGAACACTGTGATACCCAAATCTAAGAGAGAATGAACTGATTATCTCTTTACTTCTCATTCTCTCTTGCCAAATCTTACTTAAGCCCGGTTCAGACGACGCTCAGCACTCATGTGCCGAACCTAACTGATGGATTAAGAACAGCAAAAGAGAGGCGTCTGAATCAATTTGGTACGGCGGCAGCCGTTTAGTTTGGTGCGGTTCGACATAGTCTGTCGAAATTTTGTCGAACTTATAACTTAGGCTAGGCACACTGTGCGCTGTCTGAATCAGATGTTGCCTGCGAGCAAGCTCTCCTACTTGGGTAAGCGAAGTGAGGCTCTTGAGAACGCGCGAGCGAGGGGCCTTTCCCCTGCCCCTCGCGGCTTCGCCGCTCGCTCGCGCGTTCTCGCGAGACTCCCAGCATCACCTCAAACAAGGATGCAATAAATAAAGAGTGATAAAATGAGAGAGTTAAAAAGGTAACACCGGAAGAACACATACGCTATAACTACAATTTCCTCCCCAGGGTCTTCTCGTTTCCCACTATATCGCCGCCATATTGGAATTCGAGAAGACCCTGGCGACAATGCTTTAATTATTACTTTTGTACGAACGTGCAAGAGATTTTTCCATTAAAACATGAAAAATGCATATCCCAGTTGGTACGACTGTCCCTAGGAGCTTCAGGTATAACACAAGCTTAATGTTAACACATGACGAAACAAATTCTTCCCTAAATTAATAAAATGACAAGTTCCTAGCGGTCTTACTCGGATTAAGCTTCATCAAATTCCCGTCTGCCAAGACATCTGCGTCAGTATCTAGTCGTCAGGGTACTCTGAAAGGTGGGGCTCATATCTTTAATAACCATGTCGGTAAAAAGAACAGGTCCCAGAGCAGTGCCCTAAGGCACGCCTAGATTGATAGGGAGGAATGGAACTATGACACTCCCACTCATATCATTAGCTGACGATCTTTTAAAGAATCGAAAACCCAATTAATTAATAGGCACTTTCTTAAGTTAATCAGTGAATATACTTTGGAAAACTGCGGTTAAAAGCTTTGGAGAAGTCAATAGAAAAACGTTCTAACAAAGCTGGCACTGCGATCAAGCTATCGCAGCCAAGAGATCGGTCTCAGCGTCTCAGTTTAACAATCGTTTTTATAGGGAGTGAGACTCATGGTTTGAATAAATAAAACAAGAAACAGGTTTCGGCTCATTCGAACTCCAGGACTTTAAATGGTCATTAACTGATATCTGTCTATGTTGGCCCAAAGGAGAAATACCGTAAAATTCCGAAAATAAGCCCCGGGGCTCATATTTTTCAAAGGGCCTTTTTGAGGGGCTTATTTTTGGAGAGGCTTATATTCGGAGGGGATTATCTACGGTGGGAAATTTGCGTTTCAAACTCGATTGGGCTAACCTTATAGTTGGAAGTAAATTTACCATTTTTTCTTTGTTTTACGTTGTATTTGAGGGCAACTTTCCAAGTACAAGCCCCTGGGGGGCTTATATTTGGAGGGGCGATTAACGGAGGGTTTTTTGCGTTACCGGTTTGGGGGGCTTATATTTGGAGGGGCTTATTTTCGGAATTTTACGGTATTCGTCATCTTGAGAATAGCCCGTAATCTCGTACCCAGATCTCACTCTGTTGGCCGTGGGAGATCTGGGTACGAGATTAAATAGCCGCCCATTTGCAGTCTTCCGAATCTTGGGTACTCGCTGTGTAGCAAAAGAAATACTGAAAATGTGTGTTATCACGGGTTGGGGGTCCAAGACATTTTCCTTTAAAAAGAGATGGCAAGTCATCATGGGTCATTTTCACTTGCGATAATGCTTTAAAGACAGATGTATCATAAATCACAGGAACGTTATGATGTTCCATAATTTCCAACCGGTAGGTTTCACACAATTCCCCAAGCCTTGAACTGACGTCTGAGTAAAAAGAGTTAAACACCGACTTAACTACCCTGGGTGCCATGCAGAGACTTTTCATGCACAGTCAGTCTGGGTTTGGTCATAGCTGGTCCTAGCTTCGGCTTCGGGAGCTGGCGTACGCGCTAGAACTTTGGGGACTGTGATCTGCTTTACGCCCGATAGTCCACTTTGCCATTAATGAGATACATGTATCCAGAAGACTCGTTTAAAAGTGAATTTGAAAATTTGGATAAGCCCCTTTACCCTAATTTGCCTATCGTTGTGCATGAATTTCCTTTTTCAAAAATTAGTTTTGTTTTAATAGACTTCATTAAGATTTTATTTGACAAACATGTTCTTTAATAAATAGCCTTCATTGTTTTCATCAAAGCTGACTGCCAAAAAGTCGGGAATAATATATTTCGGTGAAAAAGTCCTTTTGACTGGCACCAACTGTGCAAACAAAGTTAAACAAACTACCACGAACCCATCAAGCTACTCGTAGGTTGATCCCGTTCACAACATAAAAACTCAAAACAAAAAAAAGCAATTAATGTCTTCAACAGTGTGTGTTTAAATCTGATAAAACACAGCCGAGGTTTTAGCCTCGTTGTCTGATTTCTTGAACCAGATAATCCGTATATTATTCAAAGAACATTTTGAAACCTGATAAAACTAAACTAAACTAACCTTTACCTTTTAAAAAGATGGGAGCTTGCAGAAAGAGATGATGTTTTTAGCTTAGAAATGAGATTCAATGGTTCAATCCGGATCAAACTTGAACAATTTAATTAAGCGCACAATTTTAAATTAAAAAATATTATAACGCTTCTCTCACTGATTCTTAAAACATGTTGGTTTGCGTGCCATGTAGTTTATTTTCGAAGAATAATACTGCTAATTGCTATTTGGTCATAAAAAGAGTTTTTTTATTTCTAATGACGACAATTCAAGATAAGGGAGACGTTCAGAATAAGAAGTACGACAGTTTGTTTGTTCTGTTCATTAAACTCACTTTTTAAAAGCAGAATAGTTTAAGTTTTTGCAGATTCTACATATTCATTTCAATAGGTTTTCAGTCTTCTTGATAAGTCAGCAAAAATGAGTTCTCTGTTATTTCACCTTCGTAGCTAATGTTATGATGAAAGAGTAGGAATAAAAATGTTCAAGTTAATACAGCGCTAATTCGTCCTCCTGAAAAGCTACTTGAAATCGCAATCTATCTTGCCAGCTTAACAGGTTTTGCATAGTATCGCCCTTGGTTGGGAAAGTGGGCGTTGGCCGGTTAGAGTGAAAGTAGACTTGGGACGAATGTCCTTTCGGTCGGACCTGCGTTTTGTCCATTATAACTAGTACGCTCTTTCCTCCCGAGTCATCTTCTCCATAACTTCCTATTCTGAGGGGTAATAGCCTCTAAAGTTCTGCTAAAACTTTGCTAGTAGGTTTA
This sequence comes from Porites cylindrica, assembly GCA_964035525.1. NCBI lineage: Eukaryota > Metazoa > Cnidaria > Anthozoa > Scleractinia > Poritidae > Porites > Porites cylindrica. The sequence continues at coordinate 29,464,525 of OZ037784.1, read as the reverse complement.
TTGTAGCTGTTACAGTCTTATCATTCCCCTAAAAATTCTCATAGCTCTCTTATTTATCTTGAAGTTCGGTGATTTGTGGTCGTTTAAAGGGTTGAAACAATCACATTGTCATTGTCAATAGTTGTTGTAAGTCACAGATAGGCTAACTCAGCAAGATTGGTTGATGAGAATTGCTATGAATTAAGCAGATGTGACGACCTCTAAGAATACAAACAAGCCAGGCTTGAAATTATATCCTCGGCGGGTATTTACTTGTTCTTTTTGTGCAGCAACTAGCTTAAGACCATGTTATTACTTTTGCTCCAATTTATCCTTCCCAAATCATTAATCAGGAAAAAAAAATGATACCCCAGAAAAACCATTTTAAACGTTGAAAATAAATTATGATAATTTTATCCAAGCACGTCTAGTTGATTAGTTACCGCATTTTAAAATGTCTACGAAAGCTTTTCGCAATTTTCTATTTCTCATACCGTACACGAATGGCCCCACAATGCTGTCCAGAAAGATTAAGTAAATTCCTGCCATTCGAAGATTTCTTGGCGGGTAACAGCCAGATGCATCCATACTGTCCATGATAAAACACGGAAGCCAACAGCAACAAAAAACTAGGACAATCAGAGATATGGTCCTGGTTATGTGAATCTCGTCCCCGCGTAGCTCTCGTGTCTGTTGCGGCTTGTTTTGTATTTCTTTTGTAATGCTTTTTCTAAAATACACGGTCGCAAAACGAGTCTCTTTATTGTTTTCTTCTTTTTTGGTAGTACCTGCCTCGTTTTTCGCTTCAATAATACTAGACTCTTCCGGCCTTTGGCAAACGTAGATAAATCTCGCCGAGATCGACCCAGTCGGATTTCCACTCAAACATGACTGCCAGGCCTGTAGTTTTGGAAAAGCAAGGACATTCACAGCTTCTGTTCGACACTTATTTGAGCTAATAACTTTGTCATTTCCTCGGGTTTCATTCTTTACTGACTTTCTGCTCTTGAAAGCAATTCTTCTACGGTGAGTTTTCACTGCGTGAGCAATTTTGATGTTACAAAATACCACAATGATTATGTCTAGCAGCATGAATGTATTGGCCGCGTATTTAAAAGAGTTACTGGTATTGTCGCTGTGGCATAGAGCTGTGCTAGGATTAAAGCTGAAACGACCCCAACCAAACAGTGGCGGGGTACAGCAGATTATGCATAAAATCCATATACCAGCGATTATTTTTACCACAAGCTTCTTGTTAAATGTCTCGTGGTATCTGCCAGGATAGCAAATTAATATGTAGCGATTTAAACTGATTGCTGTTAGAGTGAAAAGAGTAATAGCAAATAATAGGTAGTTCAGGTACCCGTGAATTTCACAAAACGTCGTGCTAAAAGTCCATTTTCCTTTTATCAGCGTCCAGATAAACACGGGGAGAACTGCAATAGCAAGGAGAAAATTTCCCACGGATAAATTGAGGACAAACAAGTTGGGTATAGTCCGCAGTTGTGTTTTCTTATACGTGACTGCCACCATTAAAAAGTTTCCTAGTGCAGCCAACACGAGGATAACAAACGCAAATCCTACTTCAAGAATAACCTGTAGTGATGATCTGTTTTCCAGTTTCTGAAAAGTGCTTGCTGATTTGACCACTGCTTTCTCCGTGAAGTTCATGTCGTCCGATCATATATCGCTCAGTCATCAGAAGTACTGATTGATTCTTTCTAAAGTCATTATCAGTATGATTTTTGACTTTCCAATTAAAATCTTGTGATATTACACAAGAGCCTGTAGCTGGGCAAATCTTTCGTCCTTCACAGCCTTGACGAAAACGCTATCTCCCTCTCGAGAAAACACGCATTGCGAAGTTGACAAACAGGTCCGTGGTCATAAATATTCAAACTCCCTAATGAAAAATAAAGTGGGATTCCAAAATACGGTTTTATTTCTATTTGAACAATCATAGCAGGTGAAAGTCGGCTTTTATAATCCTCATTTCCTCAGTTAACTTTATGAAATAAATGGAAAGTAGTATACTCTGTCAAAAACGTTGCCTTAATTCAGATTCAGATCGTTATTTGGAATACAGTTGTATTAGAGACGTACAGCTACCGTGGTTAGAACAATAAATCTTTACTAAAAACACAAATAATCAAGGTTTAAATGTGCATTGAGTTATGGAGGCTATTCACTGAGATAGGGTGTTTTAGCAGAAATAATTTTATTTCGTTTTCAAGAGATTATTTTGAAGCCCCCCGCTCTTTGATCACTTCTCTAAACGCGCAAACATACGAGAAAAATTGGTGCTATAAATGGACAGTTTCGTGCATTATTTTTGTAATTTACTCGAAAAACCTCTTAAGAAATCTAAAGTGGGCGAACGATCCAAAAATATATTGAATTATAAAATATTGTTAAAGAGAGTGTGTAATGCGTAAAATATTTCTCCAGTTAAGACCAAAATCTGTTATGGACTTGTTCCTATTAATGTACAGTGAGAAAGTCTGCGCAGTCCCGTATCCGTAAAATTGCTGTAAGGGATTTTCTTTGTCACCAGCAATGACGCAAACGGCTCTACTTTATCATCTACGCGTCAGTTTAGTCTCCGGCTATACGTCGCTGCGTTTATTGCCATTTCCAATTTTGTCTCTACTTTTCGGTATATTCAATCTTTGGCGGAGAGGAAGAAAGGAAGGCGTATTTTAGCCTTAATATTTCTACACGCCAGTTCATTTTAATACTACACATATACGAGCGCTATCAGTAAATTATTCCATAACCAACTTCAAAGGCTATATTTGAACTAACTTGACCATACAATAGTGTTAATGATTACCTTGCCATCTGCATATTACAGCGCAAAATTGTAAGAAGTTAATTCCAATTGCAATTCATTAAATCGGTTGCTTGATAGGTTTATTATTATTATTTTTTTACTGAGAAGCAGCCAAAAAAAGTGATAACTTTCGTGGGAAAAAAAGCCTCCTCAGCTGACAACTCTTTTGATATCGATCGGGGTCTTTGCAGGACGGACAACACGTAAACTATATGGTTTCTGTTGTTGTCTTTCATTGGGAACATTATTTGAAATCTTAGATATAACATCGGTCGTTTATTTATTATTAAGTTAAAACTCTTTAACATCATGAAAATTGGATGTTAAATACTCGCCTTTAAAAATCACGAAATTTAAATACAGGCTGTCGAAAACTAAATTTCCTGTCTCCATTCATCGATTATTATCACGATCATTACCGGGGGGGAGACTCCGCATATGAAAGTGGTGGGGATGCTCGTCGTCTCGCTTAGGGGTGTAAATTTCGGATTTCGGTCTCATTTAGGGTGCTCTGGGCAAAGCGCCATCATATTTAGCCGTGAAGGTCTCGTTTAGGGTTGCACGCGAAAAAATATAAAAAATATATATTTGATATGTGTATTTTTAATTCGTTTTATTTACTCCATTTATATAACCCAAGTTTTCTCGTGTGTCTGTGTTTCAACATGGTCTCTTTTAGGGATCAAAAAAAGCTTGGACCACGCCCAGTTCGGTCTCCTTTACGGGCTTACCTTATATTATAAGAAATTAACGCTCTATGACATTAACGCGAATCGTTAAAATTCGCGTTAATTTTGTTGAGCGTTAATTTCCGCGACGTTAATTAAGTGCAGCGTTAATTTCCCCGCTCTAAATTTCCAGTATTTTAAACCCAATTTTGGAACCTGTCCAGACACCTAAATAACATTAACTAAAAGCTTTCGTTCTTTCCATTTACCCTTTATTTTTCATCTTTGTTTGTTGTCGCTGTCAGAAGTGATGTCAGCTCACTTTTGTTCAGTTTTGAATCTTTTTGCAGCCAGTGTTGAAATAAATTTGTTCCAGTTGCCTCCATCAGCTGTGTCTTAATCGCTTTAATTTCCTTTATTATGAAACTCTACCTCCTCTTTCGCGTTAATTTTCTTTATTCGAAAGTCGTTTTCAATTAAATTCGCGCTAATTTAAGTCGCGTTAATTTCCAATACCTTAATTTCATGGAGCGTTCATTTCCTACGAGCATCCCCACCCCCAAAATTTCCGACGAGCATCCCCACCTCTTTAATATGCGGAGTGCCCCCCCCCCCCCCCCCCGGGATCATTACTCTTGAGATAAAAAGCGTTTGGGTTATTGTTTCAATCCTTCCACTCGATGACGCACGAAATTTATATCAGTTTGAAGATTAGAAAGACACGATCAATCATTCGATTCACCTCATCTTATCTAGCTAAGGACAAATAAGTCCAGTTCAGTTTATAAAGCTCTCTGAAGATCCTTTCCTCAGGGGCACCCAATGACTGTTTTCTGTAAAATGTGGCTGTCCGAAGAAGCAAAAATTGCCTAGAATTTTCTATAGCTGAGGATAGATGACCGTTTCATTCCTTTACAATTTCCGAAGCTTATCTTTTAAATTCTCTACCACTTTCTAAAGTTTAATTTTTCTCATTTCACTCCCCGGGCTAAGGCTAAACATTTCGGATTCGCAAATACGGCGGACAGAGGAATCAGAAAAATTCTTACTTTCTTAAAGCTTTAAAATGCATCTAAAATTTTCGGGAAAATTATACTGTTCGCAAATACTCGAGTTGCCCCAGGATGTCCGAACAGATACAATTTTTATAGCGCCGCTTAGATTGTATACAAAAAAGTAATAGGTTTTTAATTAGATTGGCAAAACAATAACTTTGCCCTCTTTTGTACATATTATTTGCGTCACTGCACAACTACGACGTGGAAGTGCGTAATTTCACGTTTTGTCGAGGACGTGTTCACAATACAATGACTTTCTTTTTCTTTTCCCGAACTTTGAAACCGTCTTTCAGAATTCAACTCCAGAAAAATTTACCAGCAATTGACGAATTGAAGGACATTGAATAAGCACGATTAAGTTTGAAGCAACGCGAATTCACTTTTTAAGTGAAGTCAGTTTCGATTGTTGCGTCTTATGATCAGAAAATGAGCAATCTGGTCTCAAGACTTAAACCCCCAGGAAACGGAGCGGCGCAAATAGCCCTGGGCGCGCGGTTGATCACATGCCGATGATAGACTAACGCCTACGATATGATCCCATAACTTTTCTTGCCTGCAAACAATCTCTTTACCCACTGATTCAAGAGAGCTTACTCGCATACTAACCTCTGGTCTTATTTGCTATTTTTCACACTGACTACGAGACGGTCTCTTCACAACTATAAACAGCATCTCTATTGAGGCTTTACCTTTAAAAGCGATTGTCGGAAGAATAGAACTCTTTGCATTTTAATTACTATTTTCTCAGTGAATAATTAAGTACTAGAAGCACACTGGAATGAGTGTCTGTGACCTCAGTTATCTTTTCAAATTTTTCTTCAAGGTACAAAGGGCAACGTTTAACCCTACATTTGTACTTCTTTAGCAAGAATTGATTCAAAAGAACTCACACTGGAATGAGTGTCTGTGACCTCAGTTATCTTTTCAAATTTTTCTTCAAGGTACAAAGGGCAACGTTTAACCCTACATTTGTACTTCTTTAGCAAGAATTGATTCAAAAGAACTCACACTGGAATGAGTGTCTGTGACCTCAGTTATCTTTTCAAATTTTTCTTCAAGGTACAAAGGGCAACGTTTAACCCTACATTTGCACTTCTTGAGCAAGAATTGATTCAAAAGAACTCACATCCAAAGTTCAAGTGACGTCACTCTCGCCTCAAGAGTCTGAACCAATGGCGAGTATTTTCTCCCTGTAAGAAATAACCGTGCAAGTAAGCTGACCCATGAAGCAAGAATTAAAATGCGTTTGAACTGTTTCTTGCCCAGCATCGCCTTTAGGGTTACTAACACTTTGTTACAAGTAAACGGTAAACTCGCTTGAAAGGTGCTGAATGAAACAGTCCCGCTTGTGACCACAAAGCGATGCCAGGAACATTTTGGACATTTTTACATGATTTTATTTTGATCAGACTACAAAGCAGTTGATTTGACTGATAATACTAAAACTGATCATTTCCACAACTTCCAACAATTGGAAAGCAACACTTTCGAAAATTTAAAAAACACTCCTAAGTGTGCACGTGCTGTCGAGACATACAAAACAAGTCGTCAGAGGCCTTAATAGGCATGATGTGATTAAGCTCACATGACATAAAATAGCGTGAGTTCATTCAGATAGCGTGACTTACGTTTTGCTCGCGTGACTCATTATCTCCTCCCGGGTTTCCTACATCCATAATATGGCGCGAGAAGTTACAGTCATTCCGTATCGTTTTACTAAAACTACAGGTAATGTTTTCGCTATCTTATAAGCACTTTAGTCTTGATTATATAGATCACAAACGTGTGTCCTCGCAAATAAATCCGTCGTTTTTCGTGCCAGTGACTTCTTGATGTATCTTGTAACACGGACAAACTTTGTTCTTCACAGTTAGTTCTGCAGTCGTTTCAGTCTGCCTTCTTGTTTGTATTGTCATAAAGCTTCTTGGCCTCTCTGTTGGTTTTTTACACGTAAGCAAGGCCTTAAACTCACCACGAATGTCCAAATTATAAATACTGTAAATGAGCGGATTGATGGCCCCGTTACAGTACATGAGGAATGCTGAAATTTGACCGTACTTTGGACCAAGGATTTTGTGGAAGCTGAGATATATTGAAAGCTGGTAAATCCAAAATGGTATGAAGGATATGTAAAATACGACTACCAACATTGCCAGCATTTTTATTGCTCTGTGTTTCTTAACTTCAGCTCTTCGTTGGAATTCGCGGAATTGAAATCCAGGGGTTTTTCGAAGCCATATTTTCACACCAATTGCTGAATAAAGAATCAGAGTTATTACGAATCCAGTCGCCAGGACCGCTGTTTGTAAAATAAACCAATTAACAACCTTTTCGCACGTGATGCAAAGATCACATCGATAATTTCCGTCGGGATAGTTTTTAAGTTTGGCAAAGCCAGATGAAAACAACGGAGAGGCGTAGAGCGCACCGATTAGCCACGTGGACCCAACAATTACATAAGATCGTTTTCTTGAGACAAACGTCTTCATTGGAAAAACTATACCACAAAATTTCTCGAAAGCGATCGCCAGAATGGTCAAATTTGAGACCAAAATAAGAATGATGGATAAGAAAAGATCAAACCGACACAAAAAGGTACCCACGTTGCCTTCAATTTTCCATGCTCCATTGAGTAGCAGATGAGTGCAGACCATGGGAATGTTCTCTAAGGCGAAGAGAAGATCTGCTACAGACAAGTTTACGATGAATATATAGTGTACTTGCCTTCGGAGAGTTATTCCAGTCCTTTTAATGGCCTTGATAACCACTGTGTTACCGATCAAGGAGAGCAGAATCATTATGTAGTAAGCGAAGGCTTGTGTCACATTCCATGCCGTGGTGGATTGACCTCCTTCAAGATGTGTCTCTGATCCATCTAAATGCGAACTTAAATTTGAAGACATCTGGAGGCAGAACTTCTTTGCGTTTAAGTATGCAAGTAAATTCACCGAACACTGTCGATTATTCTTGTGGGTACCAGCTTTCTAAGACGTTAGTATTACGAGAAGTGCTTAAAGTAGTGGTGGCTTTATCCCCCAAAGTATGTTCCTGTTTACGACAATGCTGTTGAATTCCCCTCCCCGGAGGTAGTGGGGGTAACATAGTCATAAAACATACGTTTGCGTGCGGTTTCGGAGTAAAGAACGAGGATTGGTCTTTCTTTGCTCCGAAACCAAACGGAAACGCTTGCTACCCAGGCTAGGTGGGTGTGTGCCGACTAGACAAGCATGGGATAGGACAGGGTATGAAAATCAAATAATTTTGCTATGGATAATTTTAATTCATCAGGAGCGACGAGTGTTTCTGACATTTCTTTAGTTTTCCCCGACAATGCCGGTTTACAATTCCGTTGGTAAGGTGACAGACACTTCATATTCGCCGGTAAAAAGTCATTTAAGCACACAAAGTGATGCCTTTGATCTGAAGAAAGGGAACCTTAAAATATTTCGTTGGCTCTTAGTCCCCTTCACTAACTACGGTGGATTAACATGGTTTAATAATCATGTGATCGGTCCTTTTACATTGACTCACGGGGACCATGGATCAACTAAAGATCGACAGCTTTAACCGCCTGTGCCGCCTGTTTAATTAGAACTTGATATTATACGGGAGGGGAGGGTGGGGTGGGGTGGGGTGGGCATGACAAGTTAGTCAACCGGTTAATTTTGCTCCCCACCTCTCACTTATTTGTTCTTTACAGACAGAGTAAATCTTTTGTGTCTTAAGGGACGGACCATTAGAAAACTTATGGGGGGGGGGGGGGGGGGGGCGAAGTACGAAAAAAAATTTGCGCAAGGGAACTTTAAATGAAAAAAATTCATGCACGCCAATTAACCCTAAAAAATATTCATGCTACGGCCTAAAAAAAATTGTAAAAGGAATTTGATAACGAAAAAAAATTCCTGCGGCTCAAAAATTCCCCACCCCCCCATAACTTTTCTAATCGTCCGTCCCTAATACCGTTGGTTTGGTTTTAGATCCGTTCTATTATCAGTGGGATCGTAGATAACATAATATGAGATTTATTTATTTGCCTTACATCCTTTACATCAAATTTCTTAGGGTTAACATGAGATAATGAATAACATCAAGAAACATAAGTCCGGACGATTTTAAGCAAGCTCTATTGAGCTTTTTTAAAAAAAATCTCCCGTACTTGTACATAATTGTGTATTACGGTAAAAGGCGTCGAGATAAGAATGCAATGTATATAAGTTAATTCATCACATTACTTTAATGACAATCCCCGGGTGACAATCCAAGGTCGTGCTTTGATTTATCTCTTCAAAGCTGTTACCGTTAGACGATATAATTATATAAGATCATATAATGGTTTAAAATGTTCTTGCTGATTGATACTATTTCTTAACCGGCTGATTGAATGGAAGATTATTTCGGGTAATCCATGTTGCAATGCAGGTCATCTATATCAACAATTCAGACTCTTCAGGAGACATTTAATTGCCAAAAATAGGCCTATACCAAGTGTCCTAAGAAAATTGCCGAAAAGTGCCTCCAAAGTATGCCAAACGATGAATAAATTATTTGCTCTCAAAAATTGATGCCTATGACCGATATTGATTTAAACTGATGTTTGCTCAGGCTCCGAAATTTAGGTGATCAATTTGCAATCTTATTAGGGCCATCACTGTGATTACTCTTCTGGAAAAAGACAACGTATTGTGCCCCATTTGGTTCTGACGCAGCACATCTATATTTGGAATTAATCATCACAGGATACCTAACTCTACAAAACAGCGTTTTTAGACTTGCAAGATGTTTCCTAAGTTTAGTTGTAGTATCGTCCACAGGAAATGTTAAAAAATTTAAAACAAGAGCAACATTTTGTTTTGATATATCTCAAAATGCCGGACCAAATAAAATCATCTTCAGAAAAGCTGCTCAAAGTTACTCTCTCCCAAAGAAGATGCTCAGAACCCGCTATGAAGTTGCTACTGACTTATTTAAGTCCCCATGTTGATTTGTGTGTGGAGGCGTGCGTGGCCGACCGCTTGACACCTTGAACGCCGGATCTGGAGGTGCGGGGTTCAAGCCTCCCCCGTGGCGTTCACCTTAGACTCGGGGACTTTACTCCACTCTCTTCACCCGAGTGTATAAATGAGTACCGGCGACATACTGCTGGGGGGTAACCCGGCCATGAACAAGCATCCCGTCCAGGGGGGAGTAGCAATACTCCTAGGCATGCTTCCTGCTAATGAAACCGAGATAAGCTCCGACCGTTTTGGCCTTTGGCTGATGTGCGCCTTTACATGGTACTTTACAATGCTGATTTGTAAACGCCTCATGACAGAAGCCCATTACCGAGCATCTTTTTCGCATGGCCTTGCTAGGTTTTCAAGTTTTCAGTTTTTCTGTTTGCAATTCAAAAAAAGTTTCGCTGGGTTTTTGGCTGGCGTATATATAGATTCAAATGCTCGGAGGTTTCGAGTGTCAGTCCTTAGTTCTTTAGAGTGAAGAAGGGCTATCACGTGAACGCCACCGATATTTTCGAACTATGATTCAAACACAAACACTAATCGTCGTAAATGAAAATTAACTGAATTTCTCATGGTCAGTACTCGAAGTGACGCGTAGTGTAAACAGAGTTAAATTGTTTATCAGTCAGTTCCTTTGTTACTGGTCTATCTTTTGAGCGCCCCACCAATATTTTACAGCCGTGACTAGAACACAATTGCTCGTCCTCGTGAATGAAAATTAATTAACTGAATTTATTTGGTCAGTACTCGAAGTGACGTGTAGTGTAAACAGAGTTAAATTAATAATCAGTTTTCTTAGGTAACTGGGCTATCACGCTAGCTAGCTCCGCTCCAATATTTTTCAGCTATGATTAGAACACAAACGCTCGTCCTGGTAAATAAAAATTAACTGAATTTCTTTGGTCAGTCCTCGAAGTGACGGGCAATGTAGACAGAGTTCAATTGTTCATCAGCTTTCCTGGGTGACTGCAGTCGAGACAAGTTCCTTAGTTGCACATCCTCAGTTTGTCTTCTGGTCCTAAATGTCGTGAAGCTTGGTGGCCTTTCAATTGCTCTTCTACACTTAAGCAAGGCTTTAAATTGGCCGCGAATGTCCAAGTTATAAAGACTGTAAATGAGTGGATTGATGGCCCCGTTACAGTACATGAGGAATGCAGAAATTTGACCATAGTTTGATCCTAGACTCTCATGAAAGCTGAAATAAATTGAAATCTGAAAAATCCAAAATGGTATGAAGGAAATGTAAAATACGACCACCAACATTGCAAGCATTTTTATCGCTCTGTATTTTTTCTCTTTTCCTTTGCGTTTTACTTCGTGAAGGCGAAACCCGGGCGTTTTACCAAGCCAAATTTTAATCCCAATTGCAGAGTACAGAATGAGAGTCGTTATGAACCCCGTGGCCAGTAGTACTGTTTGCACAATAAACCACTGTACAACCTTCTCGCACTGGATGCAAAGAAAACATTGAAAATATCCGTCAGGGTGAAGAACGAGATTGGCAAAGTTTGACCAGAGCAATGGAGAAGCGTAGAGCGCACCAATAACCCAGGTGGACACAACAATTACATAAGATCGTTTTCTTGAGATAAATGTCCTCATTGGAAAAAATATGCCACGAAATTTCTCCACTGCGATAGCCAGAATGGTTAGATTTGTGGTCAAAATGAGAATCAAGGATAGGAAAAGATCTAGCCGGCACAAAATGTTCCCAAAGAAACCTTCGATTTTCCATGCTCCATTCATCAATAAATATGTATATGTTAAAGGGATGTTCTCTACTGCAAAGAGTAGATCTGCCACAGATAAGTTGACAATAAAAATATAGTGTACTTTTCTTGTGATTTTCTTTCTAATTCTTCTAACAGTCTTGATAACCACTGTGTTACCGATCAAGGATAGAAGAATCATGACATAGTAGAAAATGACTTGGGCGATTGTGAAGGCGGTTGGCTGACCTTCCTCAAAACCTGTCTTCGAGCCATTTAAATTTGAGGTGTTATTTACCAACGTTTGGATGCTGAAATTCGTCGTGTTTGCCTTTAAATCCATTGCTTTCGCGTATGCTCATAAAGGTGTGACGGGTTTGAGCGCGAACTGAGTGCGAACTCAATCCGGCAGTCCGCCAGGCTCGCGGGAACTGCCCTGCCAGTTTAAGTTTAGGTGTTCTCGTAATGATACGACGTAAGAAACAGACAGCCAGCGTGGAAGCGCTAGACGCTACGTGATATGTCTTATCTCTCCTTTCGATTAGACTCCACTAAACTAATCTGGATGAAAGCTATTTCCTAGTTTTCTTACGAGGCACTTAATTGCCGTAATCGCAGGGCGGTTTCCTTGCCGCCAGGCACTATTTCAAAGCTCCCTGTTTTCTCCACCGCAAAAAGAAAAAAGACTTAAAGCAGTGTGAAATAAAGATTAATGGTAATTGTTCACTTTTATTTTAGTTTCTTTAAATACCAGTCGTGCACTTACAGTATGTCACAGTTTTGTAAACATGTCAGAATGTCAGCTTTAGTTAGTAAAAACGAAAGCATATCTCCATAAATTGCTGTTGGATCCCGAGCGCTCAATTTCTGCCATCCTCCTAGTTGTGTACTGTTAAGATAGAGTCATGATGGTTGGTTGAAGAATTTATTTCCTTTTTAAGCCCTTATTTCGAGCGATCGAGTGGATCGAGTGGTAAATTGAATTAAGTTTGAAGATTGCTTATTTGAGCAGCAGAATAATTATTTATCTTGATTGTGGGTCACTTAGTCACTTTTTAATGAATGTTGCTGGTCAAGATTGCTAGTTCAGTTGCAAAACGTAAAGCGGAAATTTTCTTCTAATGACAATCAAGTTGATCTTGGACGGCTTTCATTTGTGTTGAGAATCATTCGATAACTGCGCAATGCTTTAACTTGAAATAAGAGGAAATAGGATGACCACTTACTGACTTATTTTTTTATGGCTAAACTTTTATTTTTTCCTTGTCCTCTTTTTCCGGTTGCTAATCTAACGAAAGAGTTCAATTTTTTTTATTGTCGATGCAAATAATGTTTCGATCCGGAAGTTTGTTGAGAAGAAAAAATTAAAAAAAATCTGCAGACGAGCCATTTGAAAAAAACTGTCCACGCGCTCAGTTTCGTGGAAAACTGTATGAAACCACTTCCGTTGTCTGCACGCTCAGTGTGAGCAAAGCGCCAAATTTGGCAAGTTAGAGCGACAACCAAAAAAAAAAAAGGGGAAGGCCGGAATTACGAAAACTTTTGCTACGCAGGGCACTTTCCCTGCGTATCTTCTCCATCACACACTCTGACGTAACCAGAAATATATCCGCACGAAATTAATCATGAGTGACACAACAATGAAGAAGACATGGTACAAGACTTGTGCACAAAATGGCGAACAATGGATTCGAAATGTTCAAGAAAGGCAGAGTTTTCTTTCGATAAATTTCTGAAAAACTTTATCAGGTCTTAAAAAAAATACTGGTACATTCTCGATATATCCTAGTGTTTCATGTGAAATGTAGCTAGAGATAGGCCGCACTTTCTAGTGGACGTACTGCGTCAGGAGCCGACCGCGGGTACTAGCCTGAACGCTGACGGGGACTAGCTCGAGGCGGCTATATACAACATAAAGTTACCGTACTAGATTTAGAAAAAGCAATTTTGAGGCTGAAATTCCGAAGACGAAAAATAAGCTCCCTTCCCATTCTCGACGTCAAAATATTTATTAAGCTCAACCAGCGAAAATTCAAGCATTTACTACATGACGCTCGTGCCAAAATACAGTACGATCAGCGTTTTCTCCCTTAATGCTCTGCCATTTTTCGTAAGAAAGAACAGTCCTGGAAATCACTAAATTAATCTTACGAAGGATGAGGATCGTCGATAAAAATGTAGAATAAAGCCATAGAAATTGCATTTTTTGTGGGCGTAGTCATCTCCTTAACAAGTAAGTTGCAAACAAGTTTTTTCACGTGTGAGAAAACGGATACGTCCAATCAGAAGTCACAGACTGTGGACCGTGGTGCGAGTTTCGCGCCAAATTTCCCGCCTTTTATAGAAGCTTGCAGGGCCTTCGCTTTGCGAGTGCTTCGCAGGCATTTAACGAGAAACGTTTTTCTCAAGAGCTTTTCGCATAAAAAAGTGAAAAAGTTCTCGGAAATTCTGGACTAGAATAGTTTCGTGTATTCTCTGTCGATGGAGACAATTGTAGAGAGCCGGCCGGCTAAACAACAGCGGAAGGGGAAAAACAGAACTAGACGTAAACTAAACTTGAGCTGTGTTTTTTTTTATCGGAGCTACTTTGTTTTCTATTTAAGCTGACATAAAGGAGCTGTGTCACGAAATTAAGCCAAATTAGGAAATTACAAAATTTGCCCGTTAAATTAAGAGAAACGTAAAAATAACCGCTTAAAACCTTAGAGGAAGGTTAGAAAAACATAACAGAACCAACAGATGCCACGGATGGGTAAAACTGAAGACGATTTAAACGGATTGAAATTAGGGTTTTGAAAACTGTTCAGCCTAACAGCTTTTCAAAATTGGTCCCTGCTGCTTGCAACTTAAAAAATAATGCTCAGGAGACATATGTGTTTGTCTCGGATCTCTGATTTTGTCATTTACATGTAATTTCTTTGCTTGATAGCGATTGAGGGCGAGTAATTGACAAAATTAATAAACAAAATGAACTGGACTGCCGTGACACAGCTCCTTTTATAAGGTTACAGTCGAACCTCCACTAATAGCCCCCTCTGTACAACGGCTACTTTATTTTGTCCCGGGAGGACAGTCCATACATTGACTCTTATTTAAACCTCTCTACAACGGCAACGGCCACTAAAGTTCTCAACTGCCAACCTCTCGACAACGGCCAGTTTTTTCAGTGACTGATGAAAAAGTCAAGAATGGTCATGAAATTTGATACGTATGGCACTTTGTTAATTAATCGCTGCAACCGTACATTTCGATTTTGTTTCATTTATACTGTTGCAGTAAACTAATTTCTACGATATTTAGAGCGAATGTTGTGCACCTTGCCCGTTCTGTCACTTGAAAATTTGGTTCAAGTTTTGTTTTTGTGTAATTCATCTCTATTATATTATTCTTTTTTGGATTACCGATATGAGATACAGTAAGCATGAACTTAGCACAGTAAGCATGTTTTACTCCCGCAGCAGCAATCAACTTTGAAAAACTGTTAGGCTGAACAGTTTTCAAAAACCCTAATTTCAATCCGCTTAAATCTTCTTCAGTTTTGCCCATCCGTGGCATCTGCTGTATCTGTTGTGTTACTTTAACCTTCTTTTAATGTTTTAAGTGGTTATTTTTACATTTCTCTTAAGTTAACGGGCATTTTGTAATTTCTAGTAATTTGGCTAAATTTCGTGACATATCTCCCTTAACAAACGTTTTTTATTAACAAGCTGATGCATCGTTTTGTTTGTCATTTCGCACTTAGCGGCAAATTAAGCATTTTGGAAAGATTTGAAATAAAAAGGCTGCTAAAATGATGAATGGCTCAGTATGTATATAATAAACAGAATATAACACGGAAAGTGTTTTGTACGGTATATACGCACGAAATGTTGACGTATCAGAAATCTCACTAGTTCGCTGCTCTCACTCGTTCGATTTCTAATACGCCGGTTAACAACTCCTATGGAAATATACGCCCGCACTTTCATGAAGTATTCTATACCAATTTCATGTTCACCACCAATTCGATTCGCCACATGTTGCCGCCATTAACGCCCAAGCTTGTACCCAAGGGGCGCGATCCATTCGACCAAAATTTACGGAAATATCGGTCTAAAACTCAATCAATCTGCTCGGTCCAACCGGACAAGGTTCGAAAAAACTGGTCCACCTATTTAGGTGGAATACTTTTCCCGGTCGGACTGGTCGGAATTGTAGTTGAATGGATCGCGCCCAAGATCTTCAGGCCCGCAAAAGAAATTCGGCAGTAAGTAGCGCACGAGACGCAAGTGGGTATGAGATAAAGAAGAAGATAAGTGAGCGAAAGTGACTGCTACGCAGGATAGGCAGCTCCCTCCTCCCTTCACCTTTGCAATTTTATATTTCATATATTCATGGGCTGGGAAAGGCACTAAATCTCCGCGACGTCTCCATGGTTGCCGTCCGCGATTTTACAAAATTTCGATTTCTCCCTCCCCTTTCCACTGACTAAAAAACAATAGTACGAATTTTCCCCTCCGTAGGGTCAGAGAATCCAGTTTATCCCCATTTTATACCCTTATTCTTTTTGCTTTCTTGCTATCCGTTTTTTCTTTGGCGAATCTATTTCGATTTTTCTTTCTCAATCTCTTTTTCCCCTTTGCATTTCTTTTTTTCTAGTTTTTTTGTCTTTCTTTCGATCGGAATTTTGCCGGCCAGTTTTCCAGGAGAGGGAAAATTTAAACTGCAAGGAGTAATACGTAAACAACAAAACTGGTGGTGAGTTTTTTGCCCAAAATTTTACTTTTTTTATTGTTGTTGTCTATAACTCTGACACAATTGCCTAAAGTTTTCAAAATGAAGTACCTGAGGATCTATATCCTTGCTGAATTTGCTTTTTACAGACTTAAACGCTTAAACTAAACAGTGATCCGAGATTACAGGGTCGAAAATCTTGATTTCAGGAATGAGAGAATTATCTTTTTTAAAAATTACAAGATGCAAAGTGTAGCTAAAGTGTGTCTGTTATCGTGAGTTGCTCCAGTAACGTGTTGTTTTAGGTTGCAAGATTCAAGAATTTCATTAAAGCGGTTTGCATAGATGCTACAAGGGTAGATACTACAAGGGTCATAGCTAAGATCAGGAAGTACTTAAGTGAAGATACCTCTCAAATTTTAGAACATGCTTTCATTAGCTCTAAACTCGATGACTGTAACTCTTTGTTATATGGCCTTCCTAAACACCTGTTAAACAGGTTAAGACTGATACAAAACACTGCTACACGCATTGTTACATTATCTAAGCGGTTTGACCATATCACTCCTATCATGTTCAAACTTCATTGGTTGCCGCTGGATTATCGCATACATTTTAAAATTTTACTCCTAGTTTACAAATGTCTAAATGGCTTGGCACCAACTTACCTATCCGAACTATTACGCTACACTAATGGTCCACAATTACTTCGTTCTAGTTCCCAGAATTTTCTAGCCGTGCCTAGGACTAGGTTAAAGACGTATGGTGATAGGGCTTTTTCCGCAGCTGCTCCTAGGTTATGGAACCAATTGCCCCCTGAACTCAGGAGTATTACATCTGTCGACCAGTTCAGGACGCAGTTGAAGACATACTTATTTCAATTAGTCTACGTTGTTTGATTTTAGTAGCGTTATTTAATTTTTATTTTATCTTATAATAGTTTTTAACTCTAGTTTCTTACCATATTATTGTACAGCGCTTCGAGTAATTAGTGGATACCGCGCTATTATTATTATCTATTATTATTATTAAAAAGTTCCAAGAAAGATGATATATATTGTTTCATAGAGAACGAGAACGACCAAAGAGTCATCAAAGAATTGAAATCAAATTACTGTCATTCCAACAAAACTATCTTGTGTCACTTCACGTACAAATTCTAGAAGAACAATGTTCAGTATAATTCTACAGCTTCAATTACATTCAAATCAGCTTTTAACAATAACTTTAATTCTCTACTCACAAACCCCTTGCATGCATAAAACAACTACCCCGAATACAATGGCACCCAAGTATACGCTGCCACAGCGTCTTGTAGTTAAAACCTTTACCTAGTCCCTGCACGGCGTCTTCCCAGGCCTTCTTAGAATGGGTTGCGGAGCGTAACCACGCAAAACGTCTTCGCTCATCTACTCACTTAGTATGTTCGGGCGGGCGGGCGTAGGGACGGACAGGCTTACGAAGACGTAATAGCCAAATTTTCTCTCATCGATAGGTTTGTAGTTTTGTATTGTAATGAAGGCTCCTCTAATTTAGAGGTCCTTCGATATAATTCTTTCGGTTCATCCTTCTAAGGGCAAGGTTTAACCCGGGGGTTTGACTTATCTTCCGTTGTCGTGTTTGAATTGACCCGCTTAGTGTAAACGGAATAGTGATCAACCTATTTTATCTCAACAGGATTTTTAGCCGATTAACAAACTCAGTCATGATGACCTCGTCACTACGAGAGTAGGCCAGGCGGCCACTCCTGTAATGAAAATCTAGACCTCAAAATGCAAAGTCAATAATACTCTCTTATTAATTAAGGAGACAGATAGATGTTTGTTCTTTTTACCCGTGATGTTTTCGAGTATGACGTATTTCTGTTGGATTCTTGTCGCGCGCCATCATGTATTTTTTAAGCTAGTATTCAACCGATACTACATATAGTAGGTTATAGTTAGGAATCATAATCGGGGTATGGCTCCTGGAATAGTGTAATCTAAGCCCTCGTCCACACGATCCGGATATTTTTGAATCCACAACTATATTTTTCTTTGCGCATTCGGCTTCCGTCCGCACGAATCCGGTGTATCCGGCATACGAACCCACAACGTTTTGAATCCGCAAATGTTTGAATACGCTATGAATCCGGAATCTTGTGGACGCTAAATCCGGGTATTTTTTATCCAGTGACGTCACAAGATCGAGCCCAGTTCTTTACTTCGGTTCCGGGTCTTATAACGTGTGTGCAGTTAAACCTAGCTATGATTACTGTACATTTCAATCATGTCAAACGGCGGCTCGACATTTTGACGTTTCTTTCCATGTAGGGCGGACGAACTGGACGCCGTAAACAAGTTAAACGAGCGAAATAGTGCTTGGTGGGGTAATTTTGTCAGTGAAACGGTTATTGAAGAAGTTTGGCGATAAAATTTTCGCATGAGCCGAAGATCGCTGTACAAATTAGCTGACGAAGGGAGAGTGAATCCGGATACGTGTGGACAAGCAAATTCGAGTTGAATACGGATACGTGTGGACGTGGAAATTTTTGAATCAGCAAAGAAAAATACGTGTGGAGGCGCCTCATTTCATTCATACACTGTTTACTCATCATCCATACACAGTCGGTTGGAGTTTTCCAGGTGTTCGGCCACTCGCTTCGATCACAGCCGGTGTCAATGGTCTCTCTACAGAGTGCACAGTTCCTCTGTTACGGCAGATGGTCTTAGCCAAGACCGACCTGAAACCCTCACGAAAGCTTTCGTTAAATATGTAATAAATCATAGGGTTTATAACAGCATTCATAAAATACAGCACAAGTACAGTAAAGCGGCCATAATTTCTCTTTAAAGCAAAGTAGAAGCCAAAAAGATGAGAAAGACTCAGCATTACAAAAGGCAGGAAGCAAACGTAGAACACAACTACAAGGGTGATCAACATTTTGAAAATTTCGCGATTTTGTTTTTCCCTTCTTGCAAGCGTTGCCTGGGTTGGATTGCCAGGAATCGATCTGTACTGCTATATCTTGAGTCCAACGGCGGTGTAGAGCACTAGCATAATGACAAGAGTTGTAGTGAGAATTCCTGCCAAAATGGTGTACCACAATTTCAAAACGTGTCCATCTGAAAGTGTGCATGTAGTGTAGAATCCTCGTTCGACAAGAGTGGAGTAATAGAGGCGAGGCGAAAACTGTCGACATAAACCAGGTCAGAAAAATAATGAGGAAGCAAATTCGGCGAGTAATGAGCTTCTTGTACGGCATGAACACGGCGAAGTATCGATCGACGGAGATTGCCAGGATCGTAAGATTAGTGGTGACCATAGAAATCAACGAGAAGAAGGCATCCACCTTGCACAAAGCCAACCCAACACTTTCTCGAAGGACCCAGTGACCATTCAAGACAAAGTTGTTGTATGCGTGCGGCAAATTCTGTACAGCAAACAGGAGATCAGCTAGAGACATATTGGCGATAAAATAGCAGTTGGTGCTCCTCAAGCGATTTCGAAAGTTCAGTTTAAAAATCAAAAGGACAAGACTGTTTTCCGCCAAGGATAGAGCAAGGAGAAACATGCAAATTGTGGTTTTTGTGATGATTACCCCAATGTTTTCTGTATCAGTACCACTGCTGGAGAAATTGGTGGCATTTGCCATCTCTCGAAATGTTTTATGTGGCCTATCCCGGGTGCTGATATCGTTTGAAATGAAAACCACGCTTTGTTTGGTTCGATTTAAAAAAGCAAGCAACACCTGCCGTAGTTATACCACA
>OZ037784.1:29412319-29439819 GCA_964035525.1 Porites cylindrica | reverse complement strand
CCAAGTTTTATTTATTGATGATGCAGACATACCAGAAGTAGTGTAAAGGTAAAGAGGGATGTAGGGAGGATCGGAGGTTGGGGAGGGGGGGTTGAAAGTAATCTCCCCTCTAGACGGGGGTGGACAAGAAGTTATTTTAACTTTAATTCAGGGGGGTGCAACTTTATTTTAAGGCCTACTTTGCTAATTTTAGAACCCCCCCCCCTCCAGATAATTATTGCACAGTCCCTTAAGGATTCTACTGAAAAAATTTGAGGATGTTATATGCGCTAGAAGACCTAGAACCTTTCTTTTAAATTTTTTATACACTTGTCTGTAAAAATTGAAAATTATGCGACATTAGATTCTTATACAAACAGTGTAGTTTCTGACACGTTCGCCTACTCGTCAAGATGGCGTCGAAAACCGTGACAAGGTCTATTACGAAATCATAATCATCGCGGTTATTAAGGCTTGGGTCAAATGGGTTTAACTGTGCAAAATGACTTATTCGCTATAACATCAGCACAGATTATGGACCTGAAAAAAATTTGGTACACCTAAATAACTCATCGTCATCATCATCATAATATTGTGTCAAGAAGTCGCGTGATATGTCTCGTCTCTTTATTTCTATTAAAATCTTCAATAATTGACATATTTGTGGCGCGTTTAAAAGAGGAAATCAAGTAATAACATGTTTCTCATTCATATTTTCTTATTTATGAAAATATTTCTAACACTTCACGTTTGGAATGACTGTCCATTGCAAGCTCATTGCACTTCAATAAAAAATTATGAGGGAAAACAGCATTTTAAACGCCTAAATTTTATTTTTAATTATTTAAAACTTTTATTGTAAACTTCGTGTACATTCGTTCCAAACGTAGACAAGAAGATATGTTTTCCCTCGATCAGAGCACAAATTTATTTATCCAAACAAAGTACATTCGCCATCAATTCGCCAATATCCTTCCTTTTTGAATAATTAATCGTTAAGGCACGATAAGAAGACGTCAAGATTTACTTTTGGGGAAAAACTCATTTTGTTCTATGCATCCTAAAGAGAGATATTGCCAATCAGTCATATGCTCTGCCCTTGAGATTTGAGGATTAAAGAAAAAAACCCTTAGGATTTCAACGCGATCTAATCCCATCACTTCCAGGTTAACGTTGCAAACTGAGCAGCAGCTATGAAGTAATAGATCCTCTTCACATGAGCTAAGTTGACCGGCTGGCCCGGTTTACGAGATCTCGCCTTACCTCTAAATCCTTTGTAGAACTTTCGATGTGTTGCTATGAAAGGGCTGGCTGGCTCGGTACGTTCCCTCACATGAGTCCTGTTGACCCGACTGGCCCAGTTACCGGGACGAATCAGTTCCCCATGTGTTCATATGAGAAATTTTAGCCGGGCTTCCGAGATGAGTAAATTAAGAACAAAGATCCTGGGAACCAGTGCTGGTGCCGAATTCGAGAAACAAAGCAAACAAAGGCATGGCGAAACACGAAAAATTTAACTTTCGCGCCTTACATAGCTTCGGCAACTCTTAAAGCTGTATCACTGCAGTTAAATGGGATGCTTATGACGTAGAAAATGCAGCAGGCAACGCAAGAAGATGCCATCCGGACCGATAGAATTCATCCTGCTTGTGTTCATATTGCCTGCTCCCCAGTCTGCCTTGGGAAAGCTTGAGGAGGAGGTAAAGTGCTCGATCCCAACGATCTTACCAAAAAATAGTGGGCTATGAAAAGCCGTCTAAAACAAATAGTACCGTCCTAATTTTTTCACCTAAAGTATTTCGTCTACAGATTTCTTTAAAGTTTAGAACTGTTTATGAAGGAAGCAATTGTTTCCGCATACTAGATTTGGCATAAATAATAATAGCTTAATCCTTTGAAGAAACTTTGACTTTTATATCTTTCAATTGACAGAAATAATTCCAGTGGTCAGTTAAGTGCATGCGCTTGGAGTGATTAGGAAAGGTTCAAAGAAGTTCATCACTGCAACTCAGGAAACATCAGGCACTCCAGGAAATTCAAATGACAACATTGTTGCACTTGGAACGGCACATATCCTATCTATCAAATGACGCTAGAACGAAGAAAAGTTCAGCCCGAAGGCGTACCTCACATTAAATGACGACATATAAATTTATGAATTTTTTATTCCGTTATTTATGAATTTATGTAGTAAAATATCACAATAGTATCTTGGCGCTTTACATGTCCATCAAGATTAGATTTAACGTCTTTAGAAGCTCTTGTAGATACCGTATTTCCTCGAATAATAGCCGGGGGCAGGACTTTTATTCGAGGGAAGGCGATTAATATTCGAGGGAGGCGATTAATTCAAATCTTGCTTACTGGAAGTCGTGCCCTAAACATTTTGTTTTACCATCCCATTAAATAAAAAATGATTACATCAAACTGAACATGAGCTTTTTAAAATGATCGGCGTCAGATCTTGAATCGTTATTGATCAGTTTTGCTAGATGAGACTCCACTACAACTTGACTGGGAGAGGATAAAACAAAGTTATGATGACGAGAGGGGTGAGATAGGGCGATTATTCGAGGGAGGTCACTTAATCGAGGGACGGCTATTATTCGAAGAAATACGGTATCTCGGGCACACAACCGACACCATTAGGGACTTGAAGATGCCACGACGGCGACGAAACCGAGAACGTCAATCGCTTGAATACGGCAAAACAACAACTCTGCACGTGCAGCACGCTTTTTTGTACTTTTCTTTACCGTCAATGCACGTCTACGACGGGAAAATGCCTAACTTCACATTTTATATTAAGGACGACGTAAACAAGTGACGGCTAAGTTTTCTTTCTTTTTCTGACGTTGAATATGGTTCTTAGGAAGGAATTCCGCTCAAAAAGAGTTCCGTTGCATCTGACAAAGTAATTGAGTTGGAGTAATCGCGTTAGAGATTGAATAAAAACAAATTCACTTTTCAAGCGACGTTTGAAAGCAGAGGTCCACGCAACGCGTAAATATATGTCTGTTCGACATAGAGAGACACCTTATAATCAGGCTCCGTCCACACTTATGTATTTCGATGAGTTTACGCCTTCCGTCCACACAAACGCGCTGAGCGTTTTCATCGAAAACGCATCGATTTGAAAACGCTCTTGAAAGTGGATCAAAGCGAAAACGCATACATATCGTATTAGTGTGGACGGACAAAAACGCATGAAAATGAAAACGATGACCGAAAATATCGCAGGCGCGTGTGCTTGTAGCATGCGCATAGAGTTCAACTTACGTCACAACGTGCAATTCTATCGCTTTCTAACGTTTTTGTGTGGACAGTCGAAAACACATCGTAGTGTCAGGAGCCGATTACTCGGCTTCTGGTAGCGTGGACGCGAATTGATCGATGCGCGAGTTTCTTTGACAACGAAAACGCATTAGTGTGGATAGGGCCTCACAGTATCTTTTATGTGCTCATTTCTACGTGATCATCCGAGTCACGTGAAGAATAAATTACAATATATTATAAAGCTAAAACGTGGTATTGAAACTGTTTCTTCACTTCTCTTGCTACGAATATGATGGGCATGGAATGAACTTTTTTCAAATGATAATGCTATGCCAGCAAAAAAATTATTACTGTTAGTGCTAGCTGATAAAGCTGTTTGATATTTTCTTCATACCTCTACAGGAACATTTTTCAGTGCATAGGAAAAGGCATTAAGAGTAAAGACCTTAAACACAAAATTCACTTTCAAAAGCAGATAGTATCCTCGTGCATGACATAGGTCCTTTAATCTTTAGTGGATATCACGGCAAAGGCAGCACTTTCGATCCCAGTCATGTAAAGACCCTGCTGCTAGTTGGTACTTCGGCTGGAGAGCTCTGCAGACCGCCGCTTGGTGAAATAATAGTTTGAAAGAGGTATGCTTCTCTGACTTTGGCATGCAGGTGCTTGTATGTGCCACCAACTGGGCATGATCCACCTTCGGCTACCGCGCCCGCAGAGTTCATTCATGGACAATCCCATAATGCAACAAGACGCCAGTGCCCGTTGTTTTCTTTTCTGTGTAATCCCTTTGCTGATCCTGAAACCATAATATTGTAAATTTTAGGCAAGTGCAAAGGCAGCTAGCTGGAATCACAGTTCATCAAGAAAGAGCTAAATATTTCTACAAATTATAAACGAAAAGCAGGGTTAAAAAACAGTTTTCTTAGGGAGATTATTTGCAACATACGCACGTGGCCTTCGTATTTGCCTGTTAATTGTTTTTATCATTGTTTTCAAGTTTTAAAACAGTGAAACGTTTCATCGGGCAAAATTTATTTTAGTGGCAAAATGCAATAAGCTTTTCATTAAAAAATCAGCTAGTTAAAAAGTGCTATACGATCCTGTCGATGTAAGAACTTCAGTCTCAAACAAACGTCAGGTCTGATGGAGGGGGGAGGGGGGGTGCAATGCCCTTTATATTAGTAAAACAGCGAGAAATAATTTTGGAAAAAGCTATCCATGTTTATGTTGAGCGAACTCACGTCAACTAAGAACGGAAAGAAAATTCATAAGAATCGAAGAGATTTTAATACTTTTAACAATTTAAATTCACATCTATTTCGGACTATTTTTCTAACTCAACAGTACCCATTAAGCCAGCGTTTTAAACATACGTAAGTGTTTAGTACCCCCATAAGAAACTGTGCCATCTTTTTTAGTGAAAATGAAACCATCCTGTGGAGTCTCGGATTTCAGATGTGGGGGAACATAGACAACATGCGCAAAATCCTCTGAAGACGATTCCTTTTCCCATTCTTCGGAAACAATACAACTCCAAATATGGCCATTCACACTGAACATGTGACACTGGTTATCGGACGTTTTGGCGAAAATCATTTTCTCTAAGCCACGTACAATCATCCCAAGGATTATCTTAACTCGCCGGTCAATTCCTAAAGATAAAAACGAAATTGGTAGTAAACCTTGAAGCAGAGATCAATGGGTCATTTCAATCGTGGTCATCATAGTACTCCCTGCGCAGGGCAAAACGCTTACATGATAATTAAACTTCTGAAATAATAAATTCGAATTCGCCAATTGCTCTCATGTTAAATTTAAGGTCAGGTGATATACGTAGCCACCGCGAAACGAAATAATTTTATTGTTTTTATTCCGTTCGGGGTTAATCAAGCGCAGTGAAAGATTAAGTAATGATTTAAAAGCACCTACCGGTCCACTTAACACCGTCCGTCGAAACATAGCATGAGGGATCTAAATCACTAGAAATTGATAGTAAAAAGAAAACGTCATTAAATAGATTAACAGATAACTGACAAAATATAATGAAGCTAATTCAACGTGGATGAGAAGAACTACTCAACATATTCTTGTTAGAGATACTTAGTATACTCATTAACCTACTTCAAAGATCCTTGTTGAAGAAAGAGATCAGGGGGGAGTTGTTCGAAGGCCGATTAGCGCTTAACCCGGGGTTAAAATTAACCCGGGTTTCTTTATCTTGTGTTCAAAAGCATTTTCTCGGATAATTTTCTCTGTTATTTTTAGAGCTTCCAATCATCAACTTGTAGACAAAAAGAATTAAAGCTGAAATGCTTTTTAAGCTTTCAAATCTTAATTCAAATCTCACACTAACCCTGGGTTATCTTAACCCAGCTTTGAACAACTCGGCCCAGGAAATTAAAGTTATCATACTAAACTGATTGTTTCATCTTGCAGACCTCGCTTTTTTGTTCTAAACGGTCTGTCATTAGATCTTCAGCTCTACTTCGCTGAGCCTTGGAAAAGGGTTTCCCCCAAACGCCAGTAATTTTAACCAAATGACCATTTTCGTTGATTTTTTTTTCTTAAGGAAAACGCTGGTTATATTGAATACACAAAGATATGAAAACTGACTGGTTTAATCAAACCACTGAACAATACCTAGCGAGTACTTTACCTCTTTTTCTCTTTACAAAGGTACACTTCATTGGACAGTGGGTGCATCAAGAATCCTCTGGGGGTACCTGACGAACGATGAAAATTAACCCGATTGTTAATACTCCTTATTGCCAATTATGGAGCGTTATCACATGACATCACGTCCGCCATATTAGTGAGCTTTTTTTGAGCGACGCATGTCAACCGGAAGTGGTCTTTTTTCGTTTTTTGCACGGTGGTTTTGCCGAAAGTTTTGGACAAATCGTCTCTTTAGTAGTGAAGACATTTAGAAATACAAATTTAGTAGTGTCGAGGTGCTTTAAAGTGGAAAAAAGACCTCATTTCCGGTTGGCTTGCGTCGCTCAAAAACGCCTTTGCTAAAGCTCCCTAACTATTGGTGTCGTAAAACAATGAAACGGCGGCCATATTGGTGTCCCAAACCACTCCTGTGAGAGTTAAACCTTATATGTACTCTTCTGTTCCAAGATAAATTTGTGTATCGGCTGGCCACGCGAGTGAAAACATTCAACACCTTTAAGCCTGTGAATTGGCACTATTTTGTTTACAAAAGCACGCAAATGAGGTTAAAATAAGGATCAGTTTAGGTGTCTGGGAAACTGCCCACCAGCCCCTCCCCTAAGCCAACATTAACACTTAATTCTTGTTTAAGTCAAAATGTTGATTTAGGGGAGGGGTAGGTGGGCATTTTCCCAAAAACCTAAATTAGTCCTAAAATAAAAGACAAATAATGCCAACTTGGTAAATATACTTACCTTCCTTTGCTGTGAAATTGACTGTCACGGCCTCAATTGAGCCTACAAACATTTCATTTGCATCTCCTGACATGCGCTTTTCGTACATGATGTAGGTCGGTATGGAAAGAAAGTGACCTCCCATTGATAACTTACTTTCCGGGTCAATTTGAACAGTAATGTTGATTTCCATTGAGAATGTCAGCTCAATCTTACCAACCTGGACAAAAAAGGTAGGCTACTGCTTTAGCTGTGCTCTGCACTTGCATCTCTTTCTTTCTCTCTCTTCCCCCTCTTTTGCTTTGTCTTCGCATATGGTTTCTTATTTATTTGTTTTATTCTACTGGCATGCATGTTTTTGTTTGTGAGTCTAGCTACATAAAAAATAGAGAATAATCCGAAAACCTTGCGGTTCTGTAAAAATTAGGCTCTGGGCATTTCCTTCTTTAACTTATACTTACAGTTTTTGTTACTTTTAAAAATCTGTTTTCCAAACAAAAGCAGAAAAAAAAAGCAGAAATATATTTTCGACGAAATCTAAGAGAAATGTAAATTAAGTTATTTTTGTTGCTGTTGTAAAACGGTGTACCCCTAGGTCCAATGTTTTCTTTCTTTCTTTCTTTCTTTCTTTCTTTCTTTCGTTTTAACAGCAGGTTTAAATCCATATCGAAAAGAAGCTTTATATGTAAAGATTTTATTTTAGTTTTCATTTATTTCTCAAAAACGAGAAAAAAAAGGCATCTAAATGTCATCTGTAAAAATTTTACTTTCGTGGAAAATAAAAAATAAATTGGCTGTGAGAGAAGAAATGAAAGTCAAAATCTTTCTTTTCGTGGAAAAAAATATGTCGGGAAAAGGAAGGCAGGAGATAGCAACATTTTTCAGTACTATTCCAAGCCAAACAATTTTCTCATCCACTTAGTCTGAGAAGTTAAGCTTGATATCAATTTAAGATCATTTTAGTGAATTTTATGGAGCAAAGTTTTTACATCCTACGTAAAAAACAAGAAAGCCGTCCACTATATATCCTACCTTAATTTGATACTCTCCAGGGTAGGGATTGGCGATATTTTTCTTGGGTACGTGACTGAGGAAGCGCGCGTAATGAGGTAAGATCCAAACCAATACTACATTCCACGCATGGTCACTTGATAAGGCGTCATGGGTGAGAAAGATTGTAAATGTCACAGAATCACTGAAAAGAAAAAAGTGTCGATTGTGAAAAAACAAAACAAAACAAAACAAAACAAAGCAAAGAAAAACAAAATAAAATAAATATAACACAAACACAGTAAAAAATACACTGCAACATAGGCAGTTGGCACTTTCTGCAGTGTTGATTTTAGAAGCCTTACCGCAATGTTGGGGAGTTTTCGACATCGAAAATCCTTCGTATTTAATTATTCTACATGCTTTCACTCACTCATTCTAGTCATACTTGTTAATTTGGCCGCGCGACTGGGTAGGACAGTTTTGGAGCCTTGGAAATTTGCGTGTTTTAAAAGAAACAGAAAAAAAGTTCTTCAAGTTTTTTGACGAGTTTATTTTTCAGATACAGATATACATATTTTGGATCATTATCAGCAGCTGGCCATAGGGTGTTACATAAATTTGATAAATAAAAATACGTAACTACGTAAATTTATTTAACAGGGTAAAAATATTTATCAGCGGCTGGCATAATGAAAACAAACAGCATTATATAATTTTTTAATAAAAATACATAACTTTAGCTTTAAATCGTTTTAAGACTTAGTCGTTAAATCTATTTAAGCTTAAATCGATTTAAGACTTAGTCTATTTCTTAAATCGATTTAAGCTTAAATCGATGTAAGCTTAAATCGATGGATTTAAGATTTAGTATATTTCGTAGATCGATTTAAGCTTAAATCGATTTAACCTTTAAATCGATTTAAGACTTAGTCTATTTCTTAAATCGATTTAAGCTTAAATCGATTTAAGTTTAAATCGTTTTAAGACTTGGTCGTTAAATGTATTTAAGTTAAATCGATATAAGCTTAAATCGTTTTAAGACTTAGTCGTTAAATGTATTTAAGCTTAAATTGATATAAGCTTAAATCGTTTTAAGACTTAGTCGTTAAATCTATATAAGCTTAAATCGATATAAGCTTAAATCGATATAAGCTTAAATCGTTTTAAGACTTAGTCGTTTATTTCTTAAATCGTTTTAAGACTTAGAGACTTTTAAGACTTATTTACAGTTAAATCGATTTAAGACTTAGTCGTTAAATAATCAATTTAAGCTTAAATCGATTTAAGACTTATTTAGTTAAATTAAGCTTAAATCGATTTAAGATTTCGTTGAATTTAGTTTTGATTTAAGGCTTAGTATATTTATGGTTAAATCGATTTCGCTAATGCCGATATTCAGTCAAATTGATTGATTGTAGGTCTATTTAAATAAGTTGATTTATGGAGTCAATATAAAGTCAATAAAGACTGGGTCGTAAATTAATTTTTAAATATAATTATATTCATCGTTGTATTAAGACGTTTTGAAAAATTGCGTCCCCTTGACATTGTGACTTCTAATTATGACTCTGTTTTATTAGTCTCAAAGTACTTCATTCGGAATACTCACTTTTACCACTCCGAAAAGTACATGTGGAAGAAAACTAAACTTATCTCTATTTAAAAGTCTAAAAGTTATAGAAGACTTATAAAATAGCACTTTTACACTCAGTGCACAATACAGATGAAAACCGAAGGCTGAATCTCTTTATATAACTATTGAAATCTGCTAAATGTATTGATACTTAATTACAATAATAATAGGTGAAAGGTGTTGACAGGCCAAACACGACTCATAAGCTCGTGATAGTGTGATACGTGACCTTATAGTTTTGCTCTAACGAGGATATCTCCCAGCGATTTTGCTCTTTTATATGAAATGATGGGAGGCTCGTTGTATATTTCTCTCAGTAGTGGTTGATCTTGAATTAAGTGCCATTTGCTCATTAAAATGTTTTTAAGGTTCGGCAAAGCAGGGTGGTATGTGGTAACGAAAGGCAGAATTTTCTTTCGCACTTCATTGTTCTTTTGTAAAGCTGACTTCCGTTCGGTAAATTTAACCTCAGAGGTGATTTTTTCTATGAGATTGTGAGGGTAACCTCTAGCGCGAAGGCGTTTTTTGAAGTTGTAGATGTTCTCATAGAAGGATTTAGCTGAGGAGTTAGTTCTCAGAAGTCTAAGGGCTTCGCCCTTTATGAGACCTTTTCTGACCCCGTGGGGGTTACAGGAAGAGAAATGCGTGTATTGAAAAGTCTCCGTAGGTTTAAAATGTGTGCGGATGTCAAGGATTCCTTGGTTGTGAAATCTCTCGCCTTTGTAAACAGTTGTATCCAGAAAGTTAATCTCTTTATCAGATATTTCAGCCGTAAATTTAATTGAAAGGTGATGCCTGTTTGCAAGAGCAATGAATTCATCTATCTCCTTTCTATCAGTTTTCCACAATGAGAAAATATCATCAATGTATCTTTTCCACTCAAGAGGTTTAGTTTTACTGAGGTTCAGTATTTCTGTCTCTACCGCCGACATAAAAATGTTGGCAAAGGCGACTGCCATCTTTGTACCCATTGCGGTTCCGTGTGTTTGGAGATAGTTTTTGCCGTTGAAATCAAACGAGTTCTCTTGAAGAATAAGTTTAAGGATTCTTCTGAGGGATTGTGTGGGGATGGGGGTGTTTTCCCCGTAGAAAGTCTGGTATGCTTTGCATACTGTGTTTATTCCCTCTTCCTGTGGGATATTTGTGTACAGGCTAGTAACGTCTAAGGAGACTAGGAAAACGTCCCCTGGGAGGTTTCTCCTTTCTATGAAGTTAATAAAGTCAGTTGTGTCCTTAAGATAGGACTTTTGTGACTTAGCTATAGGCTGAAGTAGGCTGTCAACGAATGATGATATTCGCTCGGTGGGTCCGTCGTTTCCTGCCACTATAGGACGGCCAACAGGAGTTGGCTTATGAATCTTTGTGAGAGTGTAGAAGACAGGTATTCTGGGTGGGTTAGGTGTCTGTGATAACCATTTAACAGTCATTTCGTCAATAAAACTTCCCTGATGTAGTTCTTCGACTATTTGTTTCACTTTTTGGAAAGTTGCCCCTGCCATGGGGTCTTCGAGGGATGTGTAGTTGTTTCCATCGTCTAATAGGGTCTGCCCCTCTTGTGTTTTATCCAGTTTGTTCATTATGACTGTGGTAGTACCTTTATCCGCTTTCTTGACGTTTATTTCAGAGTTGTTTTTTAGCTCTGTGATCGCTTTTCTCTCATTTAGCGGTAGGTTGGGTATAGCTGTAGGAAATAAGCGTTGACAGGCCAAACACGACTCATAAGCTCGTGATAATGTGAAACGTGACCTTGAGAGTCTGCTTGAACAGTGGTTCTCTTTCTTTTTTCTCTCGCGCGAAGGTTACTAGCACTACACAGTGCAAGAGGTGTAGCATTCTAAACTTTGACTGAGTAAATCTTGTTTTTGCCGCACTAAGTCTTACATTTAGAGGTCACGAAGCAGGTTTGTTACACGCATACTGAGTAATCATTTCCTGTGGTTCATGCTTCTGTACTAGGTGTCCCTGACAGGATTTGATTTCAGATGCGGTTGTCAAGTGTTTTATATCCTTTGACCTCTAGAAGAAATTAAAATACAACTTGCGCACACACCGATAACCAAAGCTATACCCAACCTACCGCTAAATGAGAGAAAAGCGATCACAGAGCTAAAAAACAACTCTGAAATAAACGTCAAGAAAGCGGATAAAGGTACTACCACAGTCATAATGAACAAACTGGATAAAACACAAGAGGGGCAGACCCTATTAGACGATGGAAACAACTACACATCCCTCGAAGACCCCATGGCAGGGGCAACTTTCCAAAAAGTGAAACAAATAGTCGAAGAACTACATCAGGGAAGTTTTATTGACGAAATGACTGTTAAATGGTTATCACAGACACCTAACCCACCCAGAATACCTGTCTTCTACACTCTCACAAAGATTCATAAGCCAACTCCTGTTGGCCGTCCTATAGTGGCAGGAAACGACGGACCCACCGAGCGAATATCATCATTCGTTGACAGCCTACTTCAGCCTATAGCTAAGTCACAAAAGTCCTATCTTAAGGACACAACTGACTTTATTAACTTCATAGAAAGGAGAAACCTCCCAGGGGACGTTTTCCTAATCTCCTTAGACGTTACTAGCCTGTACACAAATATCCCACAGGAAGAGGGAATAAACACAGTATGCAAAGCATACCAGACTTTCTACGGGGAAAACACCCCCATCCCCACACAATCCCTCAGAAGAATCCTTAAACTTATTCTTCAAGAGAACTCGTTTGATTTCAACGGCAAAAACTATCTCCAAACACACGGAACCGCAATGGGTACAAAGATGGCAGTCGCCTTTGCCAACATTTTTATGTCGGCGGTAGAGACAGAAATACTGAACCTCAGTAAAACTAAACCTCTTGAGTGGAAAAGATACATTGATGATATTTTCTCATTGTGGAAAACTGATAGAAAGGAGATAGATGAATTCATTGCTCTTGCAAACAGGCATCACCTTTCAATTAAATTTACGGCTGAAATATCTGATAAAGAGATTAACTTTCTGGATACAACTGTTTACAAAGGCGAGAGATTTCACAACCAAGGAATCCTTGACATCCGCACACATTTTAAACCTACGGAGACTTTTCAATACACGCATTTCTCTTCCTGTAACCCCCACGGGGTCAGAAAAGGTCTCATAAAGGGCGAAGCCCTTAGACTTCTGAGAACTAACTCCTCAGCTAAATCCTTCTATGAGAACATCTACAACTTCAAAAAACGCCTTCGCGCTAGAGGTTACCCTCACAATCTCATAGAAAAAATCACCTCTGAGGTTAAATTTACCGAACGGAAGTCAGCTTTACAAAAGAACAATGAAGTGCGAAAGAAAATTCTGCCTTTCGTTACCACATACCACCCTGCTTTGCCGAACCTTAAAAACATTTTAATGAGCAAATGGCACTTAATTCAAGATCAACCACTACTGAGAGAAATATACAACGAGCCTCCCATCATTTCATATAAAAGAGCAAAATCGCTGGGAGATATCCTCGTTAGAGCAAAACTATAAGGTCACGTATCACACTATCACGAGCTTATGAGTCGTGTTTGGCCTGTCAACACCTTTCACATATCGATTTAACGTTAAATAGATTTAACGACTAACTCTTAAACCGATTTAAGCTTAAATAGATTCAGCGACTATATATTTTTACCTTGTTATATAAATTTACGTAGTTACGTATTTTTATTTATCAAATTTATGTAACACCCTATGGCCAGCTGCTGATAATGATCCCATATTTTAATAAGATTTAAAAACGACAAAAAGTTCGTGTCATCAATGGCTCGTATTTGCTACACTAGGTATCAATCTGCTCGAATGAAAATAACGTAACAATTAAGGTTTGTGGACTTCACTGTCAACTAACTTGAGATTTCCATAACTAACCCTAGTGAAATAAATAACCCTATTTGAAATTATTATCCCAGTTTAGCCAACGCCCACCAACGCCCAAAGTCTCTCCCTCTCTGCGTTTTCTCCGTGTCACAGGAATTGAATTACGGTTATTTTGTGACGGTTATAGTATATAGATGCAGGTCGCTCCTTACTGGTTGTCGCTGCAGTGTCGCTGTATTTTTCTTTTAAGAGGTTTTGGATAAATGAGGAATTTTCAACTCCTATGAATGGGAATATTATGACTTCTATTTCTAGCACTAGTACTTCTATGGTATCAGGGGCACCCAGTGGATCTGTACCTAAAAAATCTGTTCTACTGGCAAATTTTTGCTGGTTGAGAAATGTGGGAAAAAATAATTTGTCCTTGGAAGGAAAGTGTTGCTGGGAAATGGACAATTCAGGGTGTCTGAGAGGATTAGATGTCTTTAATAGGTGCTACGTGTTATTTTTCAGCAACCTCTCTGCCCTCCTCCCCTGCCCCCCCCCCCCCCCCCCCCCCACTCACTGAAGGGGTGAATTTTGCTCTATGTATGACCACACCCAAACTGACCAGTAATGTCTGGACATACGTCTGCTGGGAAACTTCCCAGTAAGTCAGGTTCCAGGTTGTAGGTGCACCTTGCTGGCTGGGAACTTTTCCATCAGTCTTGCTGGGAGTGAGGAACAGATATATGTTTACCAGCAATCTCCCAAAATGGCATCAGAAAGCTTTATTTATGCTTTGTTGTTGTTTTTAAGTCTTTTTTCTCAAAATTTTCCCGTTGGGTGCCCCTGTGTTATAAATACTTTTAAGACTTAAAGGAGAGGCAAAATAAGCAAACACAGATGGGGTGCCTTGTTCATTCACTACTTTTTTATGAATGCTCAGAGATATTATAGTAAATTCCCCTTCGCGACCTAAAACTGCTCTGGGGAAGGGATATTAAGCGGTTCTGTCATTTGTATCACTTACTTTGCAAGCAAATTGCCAGAAGCATTTAGGATTAAAACTCTTTGCTGTAGAATAGGTCTTCGCTCTGAATGGAAAAGAAAAGAAAAAACCGACTGTTTATAATATCGGTTAAATGATTATCCATCTTTCAGAAATGGTGACATCATTTATGTAGGGGAGCTGTGGGCCGCATCGCTGGGCGAATGACTGGACCCGACTTAATTATTGTCTACACGGATAAACGTGTTGTCTGACAGCTGGTTTTATAGTTTATTTGTATTTTGCCTCTTTGTTTATGTCCGCTTTCGCTACTATAAAGACTTCTTTTCAACACGCATTGCGTTCGCAGATTATTATAGGGATTTATCGACCAGTCTGTTTTTCATTTGAATTACTTTTTATGATAAACCTTCCTCTGAGGGCCTCTCATGTTTCGACATGTTAATGCTAGGTAGGAGTTTTCAAATAAAGTTACTTCATATGAGGCCGAACGACAAAATTCGTGCCTATGCCGGTTGTTAGTGTTGGTGTGAGTGGTAGAGTAGTGGTGGTGGGGAAAGTGGTAAAGTAGCGGTATTGTTAGTGTTACTGTTAGTGTTAGTGATTATGTCAGTGTTAGTGCTATAGTGGTTATGTTTACGCCAATGCTGGTGGTATCGAGTCAGTGGTAGAGCAGTGTTACTGGTAGTGTTTGTTAGCGTTGTTAATTTCAGGTTCGTTAGTGTTGGTGTTAATGTTTTTGTTAGCCAGTGTTGTTGGAGGCGTTACTACAAGTTTATGATATTGTCGCTGTATTGTTAGTGTTGGTGATAGTAATAGTGTTAGTCAGTGTGTTAATGTTACTTAGTGTTGGTGTTAGTGATAGTGTGGTAGTGGTAGTTTTACAGTTATGGTTGTGTTTTTGGGAGAGGAATAAGATCTTAAGAAAACAATAACAAACTATTGAGACGTGAACGTACTTTGGCGACTGATTCCCTACCTCTCACAACAAGTTGCACCTCATAGGTATCGCTTCCGGCAATATTGGACGCGTTACACATGTAAAGGCCTGTATCTGACTGATTTAGAGAGGGGAACGCTAGGCTGGTATTTTGGTAAATCAAACTTCCGTCTTTAAACCATCGGACTACAGGTGTAGGATAGCCGTTTGCCGAGCAATTAAGAATGAAAGAATCTCCAGTGAAAACAGTTGGAGGGTCGGTCTTGTTCGCTATGGAAGGAGACTCTGAGATAAAAACAATAAGTAACTGAACAAAACTGTGAAGATAACTTGAAAACAAATCACGTAAATATTTAAATCGTTTGGATCTAACCTTCGATAAAAACTGTCCCAACAACTGATCCCTTGCTTGAAGTGCGACTAGTTTGACATTTATAAGCAAGTTTCTCCTCCATCTAATCAGAAAGAATAAATGCACACACACAATAAAAATCACTAGATTGAACCGATGGAGTGCAATAAAAAGCTTGGAAGTTTGGTCGGATATCGCTGAATGACAGTTTGATTGTAAATTTTTTTTGGATTCTGTTGATATCTGGAATAATCGAGGTCGAGATAACTAAAGTGTTACCAGCGAGTCCGGGCGCTCTTCGTTTTACCAGATTTCACAAAAACCTTATGGACCTTCTTTCCTCGAATAATACTGGCAGGGGGCGATTATTTCGAGGGAGGCGATTATTTTAAATTCTGCTCACTGGAAGTAGTGCCCTAAATATTTTGTTTTATCATCCCATTAAACAAAAAATGATCACATCAAATAATCTGAACATGCCATGGGCTTCCAAATTTGGTCCCTTGATTAACCTTCAGTGTCAGTATCCTAGGCGTCAGAACTTGAATCGTCAATGATCAAATTCGCTGGATCAGGCTCCACTTCAACTTGACAGGGAGGTAATAAAAGGAGAAGATGGCGAGAGGGGTGGGGATGGGTGATTATTCGAGGAAGGCGATAAATCGAGGGACGGCTATTATTCGAGGAAATACGGTAACTTACTAATCTGTAGGTTACGCTGATTTCCGAGATCAACTGTACGCTCTAGCCAATGATAAGACAGGTAATGAGTACAATGTATAATAATTATAAAAATCCGCCTTTTCTATTTTGCGCTCAGCTTTGCTATCAGTACACCGGTGAAGTCATGTCTTTCTTCAACTCTGGCCACTAAACGTTATCTTGGGTGAAAAACATGAGGATGTTTGTTCCTGAACTTCTCGTGTCAAACTAGCCTGCGTGCAGACGATAACTAAACTCTGATTAGTACCGTCTGCGAAGCAGCGCAGAGATCCTTGTTCTGGACCCCCAACGGACTCAACGAATTACCGGAAGTGCGTTTCGAATTCCCCTTCAACCTGATTGGCGATCACGACAAACAAAACAAAGGCCTTTTTTAACTGGCCAATCGTGGCGCGTACTCAAATCTGGGTACACAGCTGGAAGTCCAGAACAAGGATTTCGGCGCTGTTTCGCAGACGGAGTTAACCAGAGTTTAATTTCGTCTGCGCGCAGGCTAGTGTCAAACGTGATGGGTTCTTTTTTGAAATCCTTATCACGTTAAGGCGATGTTGCGTGGGACGATTCGCAACGACGATTTTTAGCGCAAAACGGCATTGCAATGCTGGAACAATGTTGTAACTGTTCAAAACAATGTCACAACATTGTTGCAACGTTGTGTTGCGCTAAAAATCGTCGTTGCGAATCGCCTCGTGTAACATCACCTTTAGAATAATTATTTGTTTCAGACGGGCATTAGAAAAGAGAAAAAAGAAAGATAAAAAGGGAAGATGAGAATGGTAGTGATGATGCTTTGTAATGATGAAAGAATAATGACGAAATTGTGATGATATGGCGATGCAAATGAGGACGAATATAATGATGATGGTATGATGATGATGATGATGATGATGATGATGTGTAAGTGATCGTTAAAAATAAAAAGGGTCAAAAGGTAGCTTTTAGCGCCTAATAAGCTCGAAAATCATGCACGTTAGCGAGGAAAAGGAAAGGAGAAAAAGAAAGAACGAGGAGGAAGGAAGGAAAAGAGCAGAAAAAGACAATGGTTTCACTCTTAACTTTTATACTGCCTATGTTTTGGCCCTTAAAAGCTGCTTGACAGAATAGGTCTATTATTTGGCGGTAACGTTTTCAAAAATTCGGCTAGATCGATTAAT
This sequence comes from Porites cylindrica, assembly GCA_964035525.1. Classification (NCBI taxonomy): domain Eukaryota; kingdom Metazoa; phylum Cnidaria; class Anthozoa; order Scleractinia; family Poritidae; genus Porites; species Porites cylindrica. Next base: position 29,422,543 of record OZ037784.1, on the reverse strand, counting down.
TTTTGAATACTTGATGTGAGTGCATTAGTATGAATACTACCGGCTGATCCCTTCATGATTTTCTCTCGACTGATTACCTTGATGTTATAGGCGCCTACTGTATCAGGAGCAGTGAATATACTGCTAAAGTGATGCGGTGTACAGTCGAACTCTGATGGTGATACACTTGCCAAACACAAACTTCTCCCGAACAAGTTCAAGTACACCTGCCGTATACAACTTGGGCAATAAATGGAATTAGCACAGTGTTTGTAAAATCCTGGAAAAAGGTAAAAAAATATATCCTTTAGTTTATAGCATGTGCAATAATATAGCAAGTTACTGATAAAAGCACAGCTGAATTAAGGGCCATTATATACTGGACAAAATAAAACACGTCTTTCGTAAGAAGCGTCTTTAAAAATAAGGCCCGGTTCACTGACGCCAAAATTTTCGTAAGCCAAACTCTAATTCGAATTAAGGCCGACCGAAATTTTTTAGACCGGCTTGATCCAGACGCAGATCTTAATTCCAGCAGAACTAAATTCCAAGGGAAAAAACTAAAAATTATCGCGCGATATAAAAGTGTAGGTACCGTGTCCTCTATGGGCCACCGTACTACCACTGGGCCATGCGACCACTGCGCCGAGTACATGTCAAAATTAATAGTGTTGAAGTATTTTTCTCTGCTATTCACATTGTTTGAACCTTATGGAGCTGTATTTATCATGAATTCAAAGATACATTTGAGGAAAAAAAGCTCAAACGAGTATTTCAAAACCATTTCGCATTATTTCCGAGTTTATTCACTCTAGTATTCACTCTAGGGCTTTCTATAAGCTGTTAAACCTTCCACGGCAAGGATTTCCAGCCACTTGTCCAACTGGGCACTGTTGTGTTTGCAGCCCGCTAATATTTGCCTCAGAAATACTTTGCGATTCGCCAACGTACAACAAACAGAGGATGAATAAAAAGTCGCTGGCCGTGTTACCTGGAAGCCCAAAATGTACGATGACGTCATGTTGAATGGTGGATTTGTTCATGGCTTGTTGCTAGGCAATTGCGGATACCAAACGATAGAGTCGCGGTTGTCCACAAAGATGTACAATGATTTAAAAGCGCCACAGTGAATATGCATAACTATGTCGTGTGGTGCTTGACATTGAGATTGAGGGTGAGATTGTATTTTGCTACCCTGAGGTGTTGGCAAGAGAAGTTTTTTGTGCGCTGGTTTTACTGATCCGCCCAAACCATCCGGGTGGTATCGCAAATATATAGAGAACAGAACAATAGAGGAGATGTCAGCCAATCAGAAAATACTGACGTCACTATAACTGATAAAACTGATTGGACAATACTGATTCTCTATCTGTAACTGGTTTGTTCGTTGTTGTGATTTGGAATGGCAAAGGGAAGTACCTTCGAATTAAACTTTTGCTGGCCGGTTCGTTTGATTTAAACTTTTTTTAAGAACTTAAAGTACGTTGAAAGAAACGGCATTCTGATTATCGATGCAGACATTCCCAGATTCATTAAACGGCGACGCTTATATTACATCGAATTCTTCGTTGTTTTGGCGAGGCTAGTAAACTGCGTTAATTATTATAAAGAACTAATCGGATATAACCGTGAAACTGTGTACATCAAATCATAATACAAGAAGGAAAAATCAACCACTGTACATGTCCCCTTAGCGGACCGGCGTTCATTTATAGTTTACTGTAACGTTAGCGCTTTCACAGAACGACCAAAACTGTACTAATATTGATAGTTGTTGTTTTTTTTTTTCTTTTGGTGCACACAAAGACTGTTTCATTTAACCACTGATTTGAAGCTAGAGAAGAGAATGACGACGTGTAAACGACGAAATTCAACAACGAGCTAACAACCCAAACTGACGCATTGGTTATCGCCAAACCAAAATTGATTCATGGTGTGTTTATGCTTTTTTCCGAGTTTGTTTTTAAAATTCATAAAAACAAAACATCGAACGTGAATCACAATACCCTTTGTTTTAGAGGAACAATAACTATGCAAATTGTTATTGTGTTTGCGGAAACCGTTCTGACCATTGTTGGTTAGTTGAGGTCGATGGTGAGCTTAAAACAAGACTTACTATTTCTATTTTTTACTCGTTATATCTAAAAACGACCGAGGCAAAAAGACATTCTTTTACTGTCCCTGCCTCAACATTTCTTTAGAGCCCGCAATGAAAAGTTCTTGACATCCTTTCTAACCACTGGCATTAGCGTTGTGACATGGTGACCGCGTACAGTTTTTTTAAAAACTTTGGCGCAACATTGTCTCGTCGGAGCTCAAGCAAAGGCGTTTTTGAGGGACGCACGCGTCAATAGGAAGTGAGACGTTTTTCTTTTTAAATATGTCATGAAGCCCAAATTTCTATTACTAAGTGCCTTTAATTAGTCTTCTACAGTAGAACATCGATAATTCGAACTAGGATAACTTGATTTCTCCGCTAAATCGAACTAAATTTCCTTTGATCCCTTGATCAAAATTTCCCTGAAATTTACCCCGATGACTCATATTCCCCTCTAACTCGAACTGGTTTTCGTTTTCCTTCACAGTTCGAGTTACCAGAGTTCTAATATAGAACGCTTTTCCCGAAAATGTGGGCAGCATACTGCCCTAGCGAAGCATGCAAAAAGTTCACTTTCGGTCGACGTGCGTCGCTCAAAACTGACGTCTCACTATGAAAATGTTGAACCTTTTTTACCAGGCTCTCCCAGCTTTTCTAAATACTTTCACGCAGAGCGTTGTGTTTCCAATTCTCCTTCTCACTTTATCTCCCAAATGTACTTTACAAGCGCTTGAGTTTATAAATGGTATCCCGATAACGCGCGTCTTCATTCCCCCTGCTTTTCTTCTCCTTCGAATACTTGCCATGCAATATATTCAGTGATCTCCATAACGACTGTCCTCTACTTCTGTCCTCCATAACTACATCTCATCTACACATCTCATCTCCACATTACCCGAAAAATGCTTAGCGAATTTTCAGCCATGCATGTTCTGTTAAAGGGGCACTAGCTCGCAATACATTAGAACCGCGGCAACTCGAACTCTAAGAGAAATGAAAAACAGTTCGAGTTAGCGGGAAATTCGAGTAATCCGAGCTCGAGTTGTCGAAGTTCTACTGTACAAAATGAATGATTCTGGTAGTAAGCCCACTAGTAGCGAAAAGCGCGGGATTTTTGGCGGCAAAAAGGGATTAAAGTCTAGCTTTAACTACGATTTCGCTTTGGTCATAAATCTTTCTATTGGTCATCAGGCCATGAGGGCGAGAGGAATAATTGTTTTAGTAAAATCCAACTAATTGGTAAAAAATATCGAGAATAATTTATAGGAACTTGTTATCTTTTTCGTTGCTTTCTTTCGCTCGGTCAGGCCAATCGATGGCACGAGACACCTCGGTGAGAGATCAAATAAGAAGGGTATGCGCAGAGGGTAAACGTTTTTGGACGGCCTAATTGCAAGCTTTACTGTTAGGAAGGAAATTATCCGCAAGGAAATTTTAATTTTCTGTGGACAAAAAATTTGTACCAAAATATTTTAATCCATATCGCATTCTTTTTTACACTTTTCAAGGGCTATTATGTATAGATGGAATTAGTTATCCAACACCAAAGACAATTTCTTACTATGACGGGAGCCCCAGAAAATAAATTCCAAACTTAACAGGAATTGAGAAAACACAGGTAAAATTGTCATGCGAAAGATTTCATTTCGTGAAATTTGAGCCTTTTGAATATTTTTTTCCTGGGCTCCAATAAGAACCTTTTCTTCGGAGTTATTCTATACAAGTTTTTCCATTTATAGCCGTTGAAAAGAGTGAATAACTTCGAGGAATGCAATATGCTTGAAATTATTCTGGTACAAGGTTTTTGGATTTGATCTTAAGATCTTTGGCCTTCATTAGTCCCCTTTCCCTATTTCTTCTTTATTTTATTTTCTTGTTTTCACTTCAAGTGGGCTTATACTGGGCATCAACCCCAGCTGAGAAAAATTTTCCAAAAACGTCAAGGCTCGTCCCAGGAATATCCAAAAGACGTAGAAAAGGGCCGGCAGTGTAACAAGATTTTATTCTGGCTGCAAGAATTTCATTTTTTCCCTTCCAAGAATAATTTTTAGGAGTTTTCTCCTGTAATAAGACTTTCCGATGGCCCTGACAGTGTCAGCACGACTACAAAGGTACTGAAAACACTAAAGCTCTTTATTAATTTTCGGTAAATATATATTTCGCGCGCGGAGCCGGAAAAGGTCGGCGTCTGAAGCAAGGCCGTTCCAAACTCGATCCAAATTCGAAATTCCCGGCCGGGCTAGGCGGGAAGTACGGCTGAGCCGTTCCGAATTGAAACAGACGTTCCTGCTAGATTCAGACGCCGAACTTTCGTGTAACTCAATGTATTAGGTTCTGTTCACGAAACGTTCGGGCGTCTGAACCGCCGGCCTAAGAGACTGAAGTGATGTTCCATATGGCATTGGCGAAAGTAATTATGAGGTGCCCCTATAAGTCGCACCTTAAACAGACACTATAACAGACGTAGTTAATCGATAAACCGATAATCGATATTAATCGATAGTAATCGATTTCAATCATCGATGAATAACGATTTCTGATATCGATCGACAGGAATCGATAGATAAAAAAAAGTATGACTTTGATTAATATCGATGATTTTCCGATAGAAATCAATGACGATTTTTTTATCGATTGTTATCTGTTACTATCGATTCCTATCGACTGTTATCGATTTTGTTAATCGATATTAATCGATGAATTATTTTTTCTGTGACTTCGACTTCTATCGATTTCCGATATCAATCTATATTAATCGGCGGATTAAATCGATTAATATCGATGATATCGATTGATTTCCGATATCGATTTCTATCGATTAACTACGTCTGGACTATAAGACCCCATTTACACGGGTCTAGACAAATTTTTGAACTGACGAATTTTTACCGGTGCAACCGGTTTACACAGAACTTTTGCTACAGATTGCAGTACTTTTTGCCGCTCAAAAACTTACACGGTTCCACGAGAACCGTGTAAACGGAAGACGGATCCGTGCAAGTCTTTGTCCGTTCAAAAATTTGTCCACACCGGAGGGTGTAAACGGCCGGGGCCTAACTGTTACGTGAGTTTGCAAAAACCTGCAATTGCAATCCCTTTAAACTTCTTCACGTTTGTCCATCCCTGCCATTTGTTTATTTTCTGTTAAGTATTTGAGCGATTTTCGTATGACCTTTTATGGTTTCGGTAAGTGTTCGTTATTTGAACCAGTGGATGGAAAGATCAAAACATGGCCGCTGCGTTTTCCCGCCAGAGAAAACCCTAATACTGGAGAAGGCATTGTTGGATTGGCCAATCGTGTTGCAAAGCAAAGCAAAGCAAAGTATCAATTGATTTCCAGAAAGTTCTCGGGCATTAAGTTTTTTCCGAGCGTTCGCTTAACCACGCCAACCAAAGCCACGCGCGTTTGAATCCATTCGATAAACCGATGAAATCGATCTATTTCCGTTCGTTTCTTGTGTCTGTTTTGTTCGCGCGTTTTCACTTCAAGGTCATACGAAAACCGCTCTATTTATACCTTCTTATATATTCTGGCAGTTCCTACTGTTAAAATGGTCATACATTTCGTGACACAGCACCTTTAAATGTTGCCTGATACGATAATACTGACCGGTGACTGTAAACTCTTCGCCGCGCCGTACGCGAAAGTTTGTTGTTCCAGTGAGAGCGCGTTGAGCTCCTAATAACGCCACTGAAATAATAAAAAAAGATCTAGTCAACTGTCTTTTAATTAGGCCCGGTTCAGACGCCGAACTTCTCATTAACCGAACCTAATTTGAATTAAGGCCGACCCAAAATATTTAGACCGGGTGAATTGATTCAGACGCCGATCTTACTTGTAGCTGAACTAAGTTCAAAAGGCGAAAAATCATCTGTTCATTTCGGTCAAACTGCTTACCAAATACGTTATAATAATTTATGCATTAGCTTTGGCTCATGAAAAGTTCGGCATCTGAACCGGACCTTCAGTAGTCAAACACTTTTGCGATTGGCGCCTGAGTGGTCTTAGCACTGTTAACGGCAGAGTAAGTTTCTGGCCTCTTCACATTTCGCGTCTGCCTTGACTAAGCTTTAATTTTCAGTCCATATTTCTTTTATACTCAGCTGAAATTTGAGCGGATTTATCGAGGTATTTTCAGGGAGTCCGGGCGAAGGTGTTATATTGGGTTAATAAGTTCCGTTTACTAAACTGGTAAATTCACACATCAACTTGACAAACGATGTGCGTCGGCGGGCAGGTGCAATAATCCGCAGTCACTTTAGAATGATAAGTTCAATTCTTTTCCACCGTGTTCACAGTAAGTGTTGCACCGTTTTCAGTAAAATTATATTCCAATATACTTTTGCAATACCACGATGTTTGCTTTAATTTCCTTTTTCGCCAAGGATCGATTTTAAAAAAACTTCATACGCGTCCGATCATGCAATCAAGAATCCTTCGCAGTTTTATAACGATACAACACAACATCCAGAAAGATGAAAATGTCATACCGTATTTCATAATCTACGGACCTAACAACCGAAGAGCTAACATTGTCACGGACAGGGCTGATTAATTCGTCAAAAGCGCTGTCACTTTACAAGCTGCTTTAATTTGTTGGATGTCTAGTGATATAGCAAACATTAAAAAACTGCAAAGAAAAAAAACAACGTAAAAAATCGTAATAATGAAGTCGGCCCAAAAATCCAACACTAAGTCCTAAAATTAACAGCAGTAAATGTCATCGATTTAGTAATGCTCGTATAACTATTCAAGCCCGAAAGTGAACTTGATGTAGAATGTCATTCTTCAGCAGAGTGAAAAAAAAAGTTTCAAGTTTTTAGTAAACGAGAGCTCGAGTGCTGCTTGTAAACATCAGTTTTATTTCCTTCTGTCCTGGCGAAATGACCAAAGGCGATTGTTTAATTTTCAATCTAGGACATGGACGTTTGAAATAGCTCAGTAAATTTATTTTAAAACATTTAATAGATAGCTTATGTTAAATTGTATGTAATATAACACAGCAGAATACTGACCGTTTGCCAGGAGCAAAAAAGTTGCTATTGTCTGCCTCCCAGTGTTTTGACCAAGCGCCATGTTACTCCCGCCGAACTGTAAATTGAACCGGGCGATACTTATAACTGAAACTTCCTTTATTAGTAGACCTAATTGCTATCAGCCAATGAGCTGACCGGAGAGATATGAAAATTATCCAACGTTGAAGATGATCCAATTTCCAATATTTCATATTTCTATAAACAGCTTTTCGTAAATGCATGGTAAAATCAATTAGGTGGCAAGCTGAAGATACGAAAAATAAACACAGGTGGCCGAAAATTATTGCCCTCTAATGAAAATTTCTTTCAGATCATAGAAACAATCATCAACAAAAGGTGTTACTCTAGTCAAGTTGATTTTCTTGAAGTTCCAATCAGAATTTTGGCTAAACTATGACTAAATAGCCAAGTTTCGCAAACTAATAAACTTGCCACAAAAGGTTTTTTTTGGTTAGGAAATAATTATGTTTACTTTTTGCGATTGGGTTACTGTTGTTGTATTTTTAATGCTAAAAAAGTACCTTCTGTAACATCGATATGATAACACATCGTTTATACTGTTTTCGATGAAACATAACGTTATGAACAGTAACGATGCAATATTATAGCGGAGAAGTTTCTTCTCTGATGTTCCGTCGGATATTTGCTGTAGCGTTAAATATTAGTTAAAATTAAATGTACCTATTTTATAAGAAAAACAAAAAAATTAATTCGCTCTCGCTCTAATTATAGCTTATCTGGGATGAAACTTTATTCATTGAAAGCGTCACATATGAAACACGGCATAATGCTCCTTTAGAACTCGACGTTACCTCCGCGAACAAAAGATTTCAACGGCAGCTTGCAACAGGATATCCACCATTTCCATCGATTTGTAAACTTAATTTCACCATCTATTACTCGGTGCTACTTGGAGAGCAAGGGATGGCGCAGTGGTGAGAGCACCCGCCTCCCACCAATGTGGCTCGGGTTCAAATCCCAGCGTCGACGCCATATGTGGGTTGAGTTTGTTGTTGGTTCTCTCCTTTGCTCCGAGAGGTTTTTCTCCGGGTACTCCTGTTTTCCCCTCTCCTCAAAAACCAACATTTCCAAATTCCAATTTGATCAGGAATCAGGTAGACGAAGAACCACTTTGTGGATGTGCTACCTCCAAATCATTATTTATTTATTTATTTTATTATTTTACTTGTCTCTTCCGACCACAAAGGCCTCAAAATCGGATTTCGAATTGCAGACAGAATCATTACCATAACGGAAGGCCCATGTTCATTAAAATAGCTTTTCGCCCATGATGTTTTTATTTAAAAACTCTTCTTTCAGCCTCAAGTTGATCTATCGGCTCCACGCATGAATGTCATCCGTCGATCTTTTATTCATTTCAATACCTCACTGATTTTCCTGGTTGGGTTTATTTTCACCCTAACTAATCAATATCCCCTTCTTCTCTCCTTGAGTTTGGTTTATCTGACTAAGGCCTGAGGCGATACTTAAGACCTTATTTTCATGAACAGAAACAGTTTATCAGTTATTAAGCACATCGCCGCGTCTCCTAACAGTCTATAAATGAAGACAAGAAGGCTCTTAGCGATTTCAAGAGCAATATTTTAGTTATTAGATAGCAATACACAGTCAAAACACATTTCGACATCAAGGATATTACATTGGGCGTCATTGTTTTGGTTTTAATTGAGTCCATTCATATATAGTGACTCGATCAGCAGTGGTTCTTCTAATTTTGGCGGCGTTACGAGACCTCATAAAATTTATCGCGGGCTACGATTTTTGCATCACGTGATCTAAAACCAAAAAGACCTTGAAGACGTCTGCAAGGCCGGACCCGAGTGCGAGACAAGGAATGCTTGATAAAATAAGAAAGATTAGGCAAAGACGTTTTTGAGCGACGCACGTCAACTAGCCTGGGTAGCATGGCGGTTTCGGTTGGGTGCGCTAAGTAATATAGGCGGATGGTGAGGCGGGCGAGGGCAGAGAAATCGCGAGGAGATTGGGGCGGGAGCAACGAGAAACCGCCGTTTTCATTTTTCTCGCGCCCTTTCGCGCGCGTTTTTGCGGCTTCGCCGCTCAGTAGTGCTCCTGACAAAACTGCCATGCTACGCAGGCTACACGTCAACCGGAATTTAAGTTTTCCCTTTTATATGTCCTGCGCTACCAAATTTGTATCACTAGCTGTCTTTACTCTTATGTAGACGATTTGCCTTAAAATTGTAAAACCGCTTCCCAAAAATTCTAAAGGAGGTCCACTTGCGGTTGACGTGCGTCGCTCAAAAAGTCTTTATCTTCGCTTTGCACGTAGTACAATGTGAAACGTCTTAATTTCACGTTTTATGGACGAAGTGAACATAAGACAACGATTTTCTTTTTGTTTTTCTGAACTTAGATATAATCCTTTACAATTAAACTCCTGAAAAATCGCCAACAGTTGACAAATTAAATGAGTTGGAAATAAGAGCGATGAAGTTTGAAACAGCGCGAATTCATTATTTTTCGTGACGTTTTCGATGTCGTTGCCTTTGTCGTCAGGGCCGTAGCTAGGTATTTTTTGTAACTGGGGGGCATTATCGCGAGTGCAGAAGACAGGAGCCTTTTAGGGGGGGGGGGGACCAGGGGGTATCCTCCCCCAGATAATTTTCAAGTTTGGAGGCTTCGAAACGCTATTTTCAGCATTTGTCATTAGATATGTCTCCGAAAAATCGACCTCTAATATTAAAATGGCAAACAATTGCAAGTCACTATAATCCAAAGACTTGATGCGTCTGGCTCAACAGGTCCAGGGGGACAGCTGCCCCCCTTCCCCCCTCCCCCCCCCCCCCCTCCCCACTGACTACGGCTCTGGTCGTTGCTTAAGCTCGCTAATAACCCCCGGTAAAGAGAGCAAAAATGAAAAGCATGATCAAGGTTTGTAAAACTTTCAGTTTTCAGCTTACCTTAAATATATTTGAACAAGGCGTTCCTGAACGATGAAAAGCTAAGGACAGATCCAATGCAGTATAGCTGCTACACCCAGGAGAATATCGAAAGTGACTACTTTGTACTCAAAACCAAAGACACTCGTTATAAACTCTCCAGTAAATCACAAAAGAGGTCAGATATAT
>OZ037784.1:29404819-29407319 GCA_964035525.1 Porites cylindrica | reverse complement strand
TTCACCCTTTCTCTGGCTTGTTTATCTCGAAATCTTGCCTTTCTCCCCAGATTAAGTTAATGATTAATGAAACTAAGAATACTTCCGCGAATGAATGGCGCTTTGATGAAGGCTGTGAAAAATCGCCTTCTGCAGTAATTTTAGCTTTCTTCTCCGGTGCGTCTTCGTTGAGAAATAAAATACATGCACTTCAACAATAAATTTAAATCAATATAATGATGCCAGTAAGATTCTGTTTTGAAAATAAGAATATTCTATCATTTAGTTGTACAAAGGAAAAAAATTAGAGCAATCGGTTTGAATTCTGATTTTTTCCACCTTATTTTGATGGTACACTGTTTGTTTACATTTTATTATGCAAATAAATATAACAGTTTGGCGTTTTAAAGAAAATCTATCCTAACTCCCCAACCCCAAAATAGCTCGAAATGAAACGTTATCAATACACCTTTTAAATAAATCCTGGCTCCTGTTGCAAAAAAATCGCATTTATTCCTAAATGATACCATTTTGTGGATACTACATTTGTTGATATGCTAATTTGTGAGACATTTCATTCACGAAGGACGTTGACTGAGACCAGCTTCTCCTCTGTATTGAACCACATTCTTGTTTAATGCATCAGTTTCTGATTGATAATTCTTCCATGATGTACAACTTACATAAGGGGTTCATATGGATACAGTAAAAAGCTCTCAACAGAAGCAATAACAGGCAAATTCATCCATCCATTTGTGTCATGTTTGTTGTCGCATCCCAGCTCATTTGGGTCTTTTAGCAGAAGTATTTATTTTTTGAGGAAACAGCATTATATGCACCCCTTTAAAAACTTCCTATCCTATGTTTAAACAGGCTTTGAAGGTGAACAACATGGTCAGGTTAGATTTATGGAGTGATGGCCCGATTCTCCGTTTTGAATGGATCATTACTGTTATCAAATATAAATTAATAACAAGAAATCGATTTTGGAACACAGGAGTTGTTACTCAAAAGTCACTTCAAAATAGTAGCTTAGGAAATCTCTGTATCTTTTAGAGTTAAAGAAAAATAAAAGTACTGTTCGTTTTTTCGGAGTATGTGCATTCGTTTTGTCTGCAACTGAGCTTATGAAATGCTCAAGTGATTATGTTCTACATAATCACTTGTAATTGTTTCTGTCTCAAACTCAGTCCATTCTTCATTTCCTACAGAATATTTTTTATAAATTTTTCCGCGAAAACTTTCGAAAAACTGTAAAACCCCCATAGATTCCACGTTTTCGTGGCACATATAAACGCTTGTCTTCGCGATCAGTTTAACATGAGACATCGCGCCTTGCGTGGTAATTTTTTTTTCGCTTTTTGTCTTAAAGCAGCGGAACATTGCTACGATGCATTTCCTCCCTGATATGTAAAACCACGAGTTTGGAAATCAAACCATAGAAATGCATTGCTTTGCCAGTGAAAATCAGACTTATACAGGAACATGACTTTTTCGCGTTGAGTCTTGAAAGTCTTTAAAAGGCCAAGAAAGCCTGCTGCTGAAAGATCTACAAGTGAAAACCCGCGTAGAAAACGTCTGACTTTTGTCATGGAGAATATTTTTAGGAAAGTACGGTATTCAAAGTACCAACGAAATGGCTTTTAATGGCGCGAGTTTTCGATTTCCCGCCATCAGATTTGCTGCGCCCACGCTATTGTCGTTCGGCGGATTCACGCATGCGCATGCAAAATGCCCTCCTGTTCGCATGTACTTGGAAAACGTGCGTGAAGAGCTCAATTCTAATACCGAGATACTTTAATTGTTACAGATCGTTTGTCTTGATAAATTTTTGCTCTTGAAATGCCACTGAACATTTTAGAACATTAAAATATTCGCCTTGAGGATAAGCAGATAGGATTCGAATTCCATAATACCGAACGGTTAGCGAAATCCTGGGGGAAAAAATTACAAACGTACGACTGAAATAAAGGTTTTTTTTAGCCAGTAACTCTCAATACCGACGAGGTTGTTCGACTATAACAAGAATTAACTCTATTGTTTCCAGAAATGTGCAGGAAACTTAGTCCACATTAAAGACTTGACTATGACTTGACTATGATAGTGGTACCTTTCAATGAACTAAATCTGATCTCTGTATCCCATCATTTTTATGGTGGTTTAATCACACTCATGACACGAAACGTATTCATGTAGCTTCCATTTCTCAGCAAGTCAAGCTACAGATGTTTTTTAAAACAAAAGCCGATTCTCACTTCACTACTGTTTTGTCTTAGCTCAAGTTTTGCCGCATTCACTGACAAACTTTAATGAAGTCAAACGCAGAGTTTGAAGTTCGTGAGCGTAAGTCAATCGTGCGGAAAAATCACTAATCCTACTTAGGTAAGTATCACACCAACCAAACAACACTGTTTATAACATAACAAAAGTAAATTGCGCGCTCTGATTGGTCAATTAGCCACTACCATTTGCCCGTGGGTGCACGCTAAGAAACTGAGCTAGCGCGGTAAAATTTAGGCAA
>OZ037784.1:29359819-29399819 GCA_964035525.1 Porites cylindrica | reverse complement strand
TTAAGTAAGTTCAACTTCTGTGTTAATGACTTCGCTTCCCGATACAGGCATTTAAGAGGCTTGTCTATCTGGACACCTAAGCATCTTGTAGAAACAAGCTCTTCGATATAAATAAAACAATTATTTCACTCGCGCTTGTTGGGTATAAATAAGGCTTAAACGCAATATCAGACAAAAACAAAACTTAAGTTGCGCAGAGCAATATTAATTTTTGGAATTTCCGGCTACGTCAACTTAGTTACGTTATACTGTCACGCTAATTTTTTTTTTTTTTTTGGCGGGGGGAGGGGGGGTGGGGGGGCAGACGGATTTAGGGAGGGATGGGTGAAAATAATGCTAATCGTTTCCTGCTTAAAATGGCTAACTTGCTTATTTACTCATAAATGGTGGAATTCAAAAGCTCCAACTTATTATTTTATAGAAGAAAAGGAAAAATATAATGATATTTAGCGTTCGCAGACCTTAGTATTCTATTTCTCATGCAACGTCTCAACGGTCACCTGTAACGCGACACCGACGCTCTTGAGAGACAGTAAATCTACATTCCACACTCGTAATGAGTGGGCTTAGGACGCCTGTCGATCTTTATGATTTCTTTTAATAAAACAATTATTCCGCAAGATTGCATTGACAACTTGTTATGAAATCCAGGGTAAACTAGAATCACGAAAGCATAAAAATTGTCAAATCATAAAACAAAGATATTGAAGAAATTATCGAACCTAAAGAGTAATCTTTCGTGTCCAATGGCTTACCGCAACTCAGGCTAAACCTAAAAAATTTCCGTGAATAAAACAACTGAAGTCTAAATATAAACTGTCAGTCAATAAAATCGGGGGACTGGAAATCAATAAGAACTCCGCTCAATGTTAAAAAAAAATTAACACATCGCAGCGTAAGTTGCAATAATTTTGGCAGGAATCTTTGGAATTTAGACCAATTCTGATATAGACACTGAGAATTTACCGACGTCAACTGAAATGTTCCAAACTAGTACACTTTGATGACACTCGCCTGCGGTTTGTACTGCACTTGAGTTTTGAACATTTTGACATCATTTCTGGGGGTCTATAAGGTCCTATAAGAGTTTCTCCAGTAACTGAGCGATTTCTCGCGCGTTGATTGGTCGAGAATCTACATTCTTGCCAACTGTAGATACTAAGTCAATGAAAATGTTTAAATCTGTGCCACACTTGCGTGAAGCCACACTTACTTGCGGCTCGTGGTTCCACTTGAGTTCTTAACATTTTGACGTCTTTTCTTCTTACGGTCGGTGTGGACAACGGAAAATTGTTGCCTTTTTTAAAACCGTGCCATCCCCACGTCATTTCATGGTCTTGATTCTCTCACAAACCATTCCCGATTTATCGATATTTCTCTGTTATTGTTAAAACTGATACCACGGAAAAGACGTCAAAATACAGAATCACGAAAGATTGTGACGTCGGAATTTAGACCACGGCAAATTGTTGACGGTAAAAAGATAAATGAAAAAAACATCGCCAATTTTTCTAGTCTATTTCTGACGAAGTTTCTTGGAAAATAGCTTCCGAGAGACAGTTAAAAATATACTGCGCCATCGTCACGTTCTTGCCATGGTCTACAATAAAAGAACGCTTGATTCGCGATAATCATAAACTTCTTGTATACCGTATCTGCAGGAGGTAACTTTCTAAAATATTTATAATACTCAAAGAATGCTTTAAAGCCTGATAACAAAGCCCGAAACTTGGACTGCACGAATCTTTTGGGAGATAAATTCCTTCAGACTTAGAAATTTCTAAATTATAGAAATTATATAACATTTACCCTCAAAATCAATATTGTTGTATCTTTTGCGAATTTGATCGTTGAGTCATTCTCCCATAACCCACGATCGTAACATATTATGTCAGGATATTTGTTTTTTGTGTTGCGTAGGGAAGGAATTGTGATCAGTATCTGTCAGCAGGTCACTTAATATCACTTAAACAATTTGTCTTGCAAGGTGTTCAGTTAAGCCGGCGTGTTGGAGCTGTATAGAGTTATTACTGACTCTGCCGACCTTGTGGATCAGAAATAACAGAACAGCACGGACTAAAAAGGTAAGTTCAAATGCAGTAACTGTATTATAGTTTTTTAGGCGTTACTTAACAATTCCATCAATAAAAAAAATAAAGGTCAACAAAGTCACATCGAACACGATGGAAGGGCAATGCCACTACTACAGCACGAACTATTCTATGATTTCCTTTTTTAATAGAACGTCGAAATGAACAGAAATTGATGAGAAAGAATTACGGTAACGAGGCGCTTAAAAGACTGATGGATGATGATAAACGATATAAGTAAAAAATCCAAGCCGTAGTATGAGTAAGATTTATTATAAGTATAAGTGTCGGGGGCACCCAACAAGGATATAGTTCAAAACCACTTAAACATAGCATTGTTAAACGTATTTTAGAAATTAAACCGTAGATATAGGCATATTTTTATCCGTTAGAAATTTTCCATCTGTTCGGATTTCCTAGCTGAAAGTCTAGTGATCCGAAAATTATAGGGATCAAAACTTACCTCTCCGAAAATTTCAGCCAGAAAAAATGCTCCCGAAAATTCAGGGTGACCTTTTAAGGGTAAAAATCCGTTAAAAATGGGCAATTATACCATTTTTTAGATGTTCGAAAATCCTAGGAGAGGCAGGCAAGCAAGAAATTTTACAACAAATGTTCCGAAAATTGTAGATCGCAAATCGTCTTTGGAACAGATATTTTCCGAAAATTGTCGTTGGGCGCCCCTGAAGTGTTTGACGATCGTTGTTAAGCGATGCCATAATAATTCCGTAACACATGAAGCACCTGTAAGTAGAAGCCGCTGTTTTTTGAATCCAAGACATCTAAATCCTTTTTCCACGGTGTTCCTCTTATCAGGGTCTGTCACTATCAATGCAATATTTTCGTTTCTTCTTCCAGCCGTGAATCAATACAGTACGGTCCAGCGGGAGCAGTCATGGAAAGTCAGGGTAAAGGTGCGCCGCCGAGGCCATCAAACCCTGACCCCCGGGGGGTACTGCTGGGAAATCTTGGTGGGGGTGTGCCACCCGGTTCTCAAAATCCTGACCCTATTTCAGACCAAAAATCTGTAATTTTCCATATCCGTTTTCAGACCTGGTCTCTAAGAAATTATGTCATCATTACTTAAATTAGGCGTTCCATTAGAACGCCAAATAAAACCCACTTTGAATTCGTATATTACTCTTTCTTTCCTGTTCATTTAGAATTGGAACGACAAATACCTTCATACACTCCCTTAGTTCCCTCGAAAACTATACCCGATTCCAGACCAATAAGGGCAAAATGTGTACCCGTTTTCAGACCGAAACGGCGGAAAAACCCTAGCTACCTTTTGGGGCACTGCATACCTATATTGCTTATATAAGGGAGTACCCCTCCTCTCGGGCCACGACCCTGTTTAAGACTTAAAGGAGCTGTGTCACGAAATTCAGCCAAATCAGGTTATTGCAAAATGCCCGTTAAATTAAAAGAAACACAAAAATAACCCCGTAAAACATTGAAGAAAGGTTAAATAACACAACAGATATAACAGCTGCCACGGATAGGCAAAACTGTTCAAGAAGACTGAAACGAACTGAAATTAAGGTTTTCGAAAACTGTTCAGCCTAACAGTTTTTCAAAGTTATTCTCTGCTGTTTGCAGCTTCAAAAAAAAAAATGCTTAGGGGACACATTTGTTTGTCTCTAATTTCTGATTTTGTCATGTTTACATGTAATTTCTTTGCCTACTTTAAGTTCCATAGCGATTGAGGGCGAGTAATTGGTAAAATAAAACAAAATGAACTGGCCTGCCGTGACACAGCCCCTTTAGGACAACCATCGTTCATTTCGCCTCCCTGTTTAAGACAAGAGGCCTTATCTAATGACCTTGATTCATTTCGTTTCCCACACTAACATCATGAAATCAGCTCTTGTTTTGGAAAAAAAATTGTTAGTACCACAAAAGTAGACAAGAGAGTCACCGCCAACCTTCACACTTTTTCAAAGGGCTCCAGTCCAAAAAGACACCCTCTCAGTTTAACTAAAGACGATGCATACCCCGTTTAAGACTTAACAACCATAAAACCCTACCCTGTTCAGTTGTACATGGCCGTTTGGGCGAAATAGGGGAGTGCCCCACCCCCCAGTTGCGTGTATTAGAAGCAGTGATTTGTTTAACGGTTCATGCGAGCTGGTACCCTGGTCCCAGAGGTTTTTCTTGAGTTTTCTTCCATAACGAGAGAGCAAGCCGCGAAGTGGCGACATTGCCACTTTCGGCACACTTTGTTGATCTGAAGTGCAGAACATCTGGTTTCTGTTTCATTGCTATGCTGTTATAAATTTGAAAATATATTTGATGTACCCTAGTCTGCCCCCCTAGCCTGGTTCTTGTTGCCTGTGTTCCCATCAAAAATTGCCTTGTGTCCCCATTTTCCCTGTTATACCACTGTCCGCACCCTACCACCCCTCCCCCTCAAAGAGAGAAAGAATTCTAATTATGTACCAACGTCTTTGTCATTGCGATAGCGCTGCGCGCAGTTACTATTTATAGATCCGAAACTCAGAAAAACAAACTGACATTAACATTGGCGAATTCCTCACTTTGGCTGACTTTTGTCATTAAAATGTCATGTTTGTCGGTCTTTTGTCACTAAAATGAGAAAAATGACAAAACTCAGACAAAAATTGCAAAATAGTCACTCTGACGTCATTTGCGCGTTACGCCACTGAGAATCAATCTCAAATATTCTCCTCTATCTATCTCTGAATGTTTTACTGAGTAATACTGCCCGCTGACGCTTTGGATAAGGGGGTACCTAAAAGTAGTCGAGAAAGCGTTATATCAAAATAAAAGCAGCGGTAGTTTACGTGTACGCCGTTTTCAGTGAGATTAGGGACGGACCATGAAAAGTTATGGGTGGGAGGCGGGGAATTCTCGAGCCGCGGGAATTCTGTTTCGTTATCAAATTCCTTGTATAGCATAAATATTTTTTTAGAATTGATTGGCGTGCATTAATTTTTTTTCATTTAATTTTCCCTTGCGTGAATATTTTTTTTGTACTTTGCCTCCCCCCCCCCCCCATAAGTTTTCTAATGGTCCGTCCCGTAGTAAATGTATTGCTCTTATTATATAACTCTTATTTTCAACAGCTTAGTGACCATTTGCTAATCTTCTGATGGCTCAAGTTGGCGTAGCCTTCTCAGGCGGCGGTGTGAGGTCAGCGGCCTTCTGCTCTGGTGTCCTGCGCAGACTGCTTCAAAAAAACGCCAATCTGGATTACCTGAGCTGTGTGTCAGGGGGTGGTTACACAGGCTGTGCCTACATGGACTGGAAGTTCCGTCATGGAAAGGAAGACAACAAGGAATGGCATTTCAAATTCTTTGATCATCTCCGCAGAAGAAGTGGAATTTTTTGCGACTGGCAGAGGCCTCTTCATGGTTTTCTTGACTCTATGGTTCTGTTCTTATTACCTCTATTTGTTGCGCTTGTGCTGCCTTTGTTCCTGTGGGCGGCTTACGCATGTCCATTTGCTTACGTCATAGATCTGTGTGCAGGCAGCGTCCTACGCGGTGGAATCATCACAAAATGTGACAACACAACCTTGAAGTTACACGAAACAGTCCAAGATTGTCAGCAACGACGAGAGAAGAAGGCTATTGAGAGATTTCTTCTCTTTAGCGTTCCACTCTTTGTTGCATTTCTAGCTCATTTCCTTGGGTCGTTTTTCCCTAAAATCAAATGTGCCTTAGCTTTCATGGCCACGTCTTGCGGAGTTATTTTTGGTTTGTTGTTTCTTCCTTGGTTTTTTCACGATGTGTTGGAGTTCATTCCAACATGGATGAAATTTCTAATAGTTGTTCCCACAATCTTGCTGTGGTTTGCTTTCCCGGTTATGAGGACAAACGCTACCCTTGTAGTGATTGTCTATTTCTACTCATATGTTGTCATGTGGCGAGTTTACAAGGACACCACCTTTCCACATTACACCCATACGTTGTTTACACAATTGATGTGGCTTTCTGGCCTCATACTGTTTGTTTCTCCTTTGATTGGTACCATACAACAACGTCTTGGTCACATTTACAATAGGTAGGTTCAGCTCTGTTCTAGTCCATTTACTTTTCATATAAACGTGAATGAATAAAATGCAAGGATTCGCATCAATACACCTTTTCGCCACTATTGCTGGGTGGTCAATACAGGGGCAACCAACGACGATTTCTTCCTAAATACGTTCAAAACACTTTTTACGTTATCCAGAGTAGTTTTAGATCCCTAGAAATACATTCTAAGCGGCGCTATAAAATTGGTATCTGTTCGGTCATCCTAGGGGACTTTGAGTCTTTTCGAAATTTCGAGGGTTTCAGTTTTATTTCCCGAAAATTGAATGGATGAATGGAACGGTCATCTAGAAATTTGTAGCCGTCCTCAAGCAATTATAGAAAATTCTAGCCAATATTTGCTTCTCCGAACAGATATTTTACGGAAAACAGTCGTTGGGTGTCCCTGGCGATAGCCTTGGAATAGTGTTTTCTCCCTTTACTGCTCCCTTACAATGGTGATCAGGTGTTTTTTCAAAGCCTGTCACTAAGAAACAGCTAAAGAAAAGGCAACTATCTACAAATGTTTGAACTATGAAAGTTTTCCTGAATATCCTAAAGACATGCTCAGACTTTGCGTCAGTCTGTATACTCTTCTAGAAGAACTAATATTTTATCACTATGTAAACTGGCTACTACTACTTATGGCCACAACTCTTTTCGTTACTTTGCGTCTAAGAAATGGAACTCCCTACCTAATAATTTAAGATCTGAGCCTACTTTATTTAGTTTTAGAAGACTCCTGAAAGCAATCTCCTTTCAGACATAACAATATATCTAACATTTTTCATGTATGTAAATAGATTTATTTTTTTTCTCTCCAAGATATTAGGCTTTCAGAGTCTTTTCAGACTACTCTGAAATTAACTTCAACTTCAACTTCCTTTCACGAGTCAAAATAGAATAAAATTAAATTAAATGTATTGATTAACCTCAGGACGTGACAGACGTTTCACCAGATTCAAATCCTTACGATAACCTAGCTGTTTCATTATGGTTATTCAACAAAACATTTACACGGGGAGGCTTCGCCCCGAGATCCAACCTCTTTTTTGGGCCCTATTATATACCATCTTTGCCAGAAAAGGTAGCTCTTTCGTATAGCTTCTATTGACAAAGGGTACCTCTTTCAGAAACCAGTTTGGAACGCTGCATCCCTTTTAGCTGTTGCAAGTGCAACGTCTAAATATGAAAAATAAAACTAAACCAGAAAGCTTTGTTGCCATTCTCAGAGCCGAAAAATGCGCCTGTTAGCCCTTTTAGGTCCTTTCTTAGACTGCAATGACAGACTTCCCCACCCATTCCGATACAAAGGTACCTCATTGGGACGGAGCCTCTCCGTATAGAAGAATCCTTGCTGGCGTCATTGTTTACATTTTTCGCCATTAGCATACGACTTAACTCATAGAAGCCGTGGTGGTTTATACCAACTAAATTCAAAAGTTGAAGGAGCACATTACCTTGAACAATTTGCGCAATTTTCAGCTCTTTCTAAGCAATACTGAAGGAAATATCAGCCATCAAAAACTGCGAAATTGCTGGGTGGTAAAAAAGTTAATGAGCCATACATAATTTGTTAAATTTCGAGTTTTTAAAAGAAAATTTCTTCGAAGCCATTCGGTATATCGAGCTCAATTTTTCAGAGATAACTGAAATTGCTAGGCTCTTTCAATATTCAGCCCGTTTGGTTTGTTAATAAGGCAAAAAATGTAAAGAAAGATTCGCCTATAGGCAGGTATGGGGAGCAAGCCCGCGGGGTTTATTATATTTTCTTTCAATATTTTTTCAGATGGAGGCTCCAGAAAGCTTTGTTTTCCCCTACAAGTGTTGGCAGGTGTGGTTGTGCTGGTATTTCCTATCGCGATTGTTTTCTCACTTGTCCCACCTTCAAAGACACGGAACCTTTGAACACTGATCCTGACAGACCTCTGACTTTAAAAGACCTTGATAATGTCAAACCGATTCTTATCAGCAACTCAGTTATCAATAGATGGCGTCGCACTACCTCCCCAAGGGAACCTGACTATGAAGTGCTGTCGATGTCACCGCATGGAATTGAGAGGCTGGACCGTCCATCTGACCAGCAAGAGTTCGAAGGTAAACTGATGCCGGAAGATATTTATCTCTCTGATGCCATGGCAACCTCAGCTGCAGCTGTGGATCATCATATGGGTGCCCTTGAAGGAGGCGAAGAGTTATTTAAAGACTTGAAAGTCACGTTGGGGATAGCCATGGGTACCTCACTTATTGGGAATCCAAGACAAGAACGGAAAGAAAGCAAGTTTCTTCAGGTACTTTAACGCTGAATATACTACTCACTAACTAACAAGATTTCCAAATTCACTAATCCTTTCACTACGAAATGTGGCCAAAGGCAAATTTCGACCAAAGTTCCAAATTTCATTCACTAAAATTTTGAGAAACAAATGGCATCATGTGAAAGTACAGGTAGAGAGCTTTCATTTGAATGGTCACATCATAGGACTTCGTCCATAGACTCAAGAGTTAGAGTCACCTTACAAAACCCCCTCAAACACTCTGGCAGTAAAAGGGCTAAGAAGTCGGCGGAATTTTGATTGTTAAGTGTATATTACCTGTTCAATAACTTGGCAGGTCGGTGGACTGATGTCAGGTTTTAAGACATTCGGCTGCGCCTCGTGTTTGACCCTTCATATGAAACACTCCGCTCTGGTCCATTTTGAATGTCATATTTCACTTTAATCGAATGCTTCTCCGAGGTGTAAAAATAAGTTTGGCTTGTACCGTGAAATAAATAAGTCGGATAATTCAAGTACTTAAATAAGCTAAGATATTTGATTTTGCCCGCCTTTTCTTAGCTTCCTAGGGCTTAATATCGATTGGCAGTTTGTCATATTTTGAACAGGAAGCTGACAACTTTATCTTCTGTTTCTTTTTCGGTAGATTCTTCCTTTCTTCATAGAGATTTTCCGAGTGTCTCCTTTTTTGTTTGGATACACTTCTTATCACCTAACTGGGAAGGAAGTGTACTTCGACATCGGCGTGCTTTTGTTCTTCTTACTTCTACTGCTGTTTACTATTGTGGCCCTCGTTCCCACAGGAAGTGCCAATCCAGGCAAACTGGAGAAGATCGCCAGGTATAACTAGGACTACTACAGCTGCTTCTGCTGCTCCTGCTGATACTTCACTGCCACTACCTCTACCACTACAAATATCACTACCGCAACCACTATCACTACCACTACCATTACAACTACCATTATCACTACCGCTACCACTACCAGTACCAATACGACCATTATGATCAATAACAACATCACTACCTATTTTCCGCTATCACTACCACTAACAACTACCATGATCGCTATCGCTACCACATCCACGGGGTCCAGAGGAGATGTGTTTGTCGTTAGAACATCCAAACCTCTGAATTATAGATTATTTTGATCGCGTTACAGTTTCGTTACACATCCTATATACCACAAACCAAGAGAGAGACTGAGGGCTCGCAAGTGTTGTTTATATTAATTTTTGATTACCAAGTATTGATAAGAAACTTAGAGGTTTTTTGATTAATTTTGTTCATAGATACTTTGCAGTCCACGTGCCATATATTAGCTTTGTTCGTAAAACAATTGGAATACTTAATCACGGGCCGAATCCGCCTCCAGTTCTACGGCTCAGCGACGGTGGACATGTTGAAAATCTCGGTATCCTCCCTCTCCTGAAGCTGCGGCTGAAAAAGATCATAACGGTGTACGGAGGGCGAGCGTCTTCGGAACAAGCATTCTGTAACACCCTGTTAAAAGCCCTAGAGATGGCAAGGAGGAAGTTGAGATGCTCGTTTACAGGTCTTGATGGCCGTGATATCACTGAAGACATTCGAAACAAACTGGTGGAAAAATCCCCAGGAAATCAACCGAGAAGTTACAGGTTGGTGAACAGAAAAATTATCTTTTTTTCAGAAGATAACCCTTACCGCATTAGGATTAGCTCAGTTGGTAGAGTGCTTGACCTCAGAGCGGAAGGTTAAGGGTTCTATTTCCGGGACGCATCAATACCCGGGGTCTTTAAATAACTATAAAATGAAGGTACTGCCTTTGCCCTGCAAACCGCCACAGTGGCCTTAGAGTGACTCCGGGATGACCATGTTAAATGGCAATTCTGTCTCCAGGGCCGAATTGTTCAAAGCTGGGTTAAGATAACCCAGGGTTAGTGCGCGATTTGAATTAAGATTTGAAAGCTTAGGGACTGTGCAATAATTATCAGGAGGTGGGGGGGGGGGGGGGGGGGTTGAAAAACTAGAGGGGGGGCATTACATAAAATTGCTGCCAAGATAGGGGGGCTCAATGTAAAATCACTCATTTGACGGAGGGGGGCCTTAAGTTTTATTCGAAATGTAAATAAAATTAAACGCAATAAAAGATTCTCAATACAGGTATCATGATAGACTGTAACAAATATCAATACGAACAGCTGATAAACGATTATTGAAAATATTCCGTCAAAATGAAAAGCAAATTCACAACTGATCAATTTTAACCCGTCCCTTAATTAATTGAGCTGATCCTATGTAAAGCAAAAATCATGAACTTGTTTTTCAGCTTCCCCCATAAAACAATGGGAATCAAACAGATCTCGTAGACAAGCTTTGTTGGTTTTTGATGTGAATAAAAGTAATGTTTCTTCATCGACTGAATCGATTTGCTGAATTCCATTAACAAAGTTCAACAGGCTCTCATCCCAAGGATCTAAATATAATGCAAGCTCTTTTTCGTCTGTTATTTGAAGCGTTCAATCTCCTGTTCTTTGATTTTTTTTTCTCTGCTCCTTTCTCTTTCTGGCTTCAGAAGTTTTAGATTTTGAGCCAATGTGGTAAGCACCCCGGTACTTAGCAAATGCTTTGTCTAAATCTTCAATCAAGCGATCAACATCCTTCTCGATACTAGATGCTACATAATAAGGTTTGTCATTATTGAAGCTGTGATGGCAGCTCAGTCCAGTTTTGAGTTTACCAGTGTTTTCAGAGAAGAGGCTGTCGTCGTGTTTTGATATCTTATCTTTGATGACTTGAAGCTTAAGCTTGATTTCATTTGCCTCATTCTTACGTCTAGTGATATTACTGTCATCATGTGGGTTTGGCTTGTAGTCATCACAGAGAAATCTGGATTGTCAGGCAATAGATACTGAAACCTATTTTCCAGCTGCTCAATGTCAACTGTAATGTTATACTGTCTGTCCCTTTCAGCAATGAACATTCTTTTCATCAATGAACATTAGCTCCAGCCCTTACTTTGAAGCTTTCATAAAAATCTGACAAAAGCTTATTTCCGAAAAGAGAAATTCTTCTTTTAGCATCAGGGACGATGATTACAGTAGCTTGACAATGGGCGCTTTCCATTTACGAAAAAAACCCGGAAATTCCGGTGGTAGCAAAAGTGGAATTTCCGATTGGTAAAAAGTTGTTCCATTTGGTCGTAAACCCCGGTACGTGGCCGGGTGCCCGACCGTGGACCTGGAAATGGTACAAACTACAAGAAACGTCAATGGAACACGACATTCCGTTCGGAAATTCCAACCGGGAAAACGGGACCACTTTTTTAGATTTTCCACTTTTTCTGGGAATTTTCCAGTGGGACGAACCGACGAAACGTGTTCCATTTACCGCCGAACCGGAAATTCCGGAAATTTTGACTAAATGGAAAGCGCCCAATATAAAAGGTATTTACTTAAAGGCATCTATGGTAATGGTGGCGGTGAGGGGTGTGTGTGTGTGGGTGGGTGGTTGGAGGGAGGGGGGTGCGACGTTATTTTTAACATAACAGAGGGGGGTTAGAGCTAATTTTGGAGGGGGGTACTGTCTAAGTTTTTGCTAGATAACTCTAGTTTTTCAGCCCCCCCCCCCCCCCCCCTCCTCCTGATAACTATTGCACAGTCCCTTAAAAAGCATTTCAGTTTTTTTTTCTAAAAGTTGATGATTGGAACCTCTAAAGATATCAGAGAAAATTATTCGAGAAAAAACTTTTGAACACAAGAAAAGAAACCCGGGTTAAATTTAACCCCGGGTTAAGCGCTAATCGGCCTTTGAACAACTGGGCCCTAGGAGACGTAAAAAGTAGTGTCTTCAGTTAGTACTTTCATGCTACATTTATTCGTGACACTCGAATAAAGTGCATATTTTGCCGCGTACTTAAACGTTTGAGTGATATATGTGTGAAATCCAGAACTTCGACGTTTGGAGCTAAATTATTCATATGGTGATTAACTATATCTCAAGTGTAGCGTAGGCGTACATTTATACGTTTATACCCATTGCAGCAATGTCTTAAAAAATCAGAAGTCGGAAAAAACCTGCTTTGACTCATTTCTCTTTCAGGTTTAAAGTCCATTACTTCGACAAAGACCGGGATGAAGACAAAGACCACAAAGTTGGTGAAGCGGAAGTGCTTTTCATTGCCCCGAGACATCCCAACAAGGGCATCAAGATGGAACAACCAATGTCCTGGAAGGATGCTCTCAGCGATGTTTGCGAGGATCTTGAAGCAAACAACTGGGGATCTGGACCTGAGCTTACCGCGAATGAAGTTGACCGACTGACATTTTGTTGCTGTCAGTGTTGTCATGGTAACGCTTGTCAGGGATTTTCCGAAAGCATTTGCGGGGCGTTTCCTCAGCATTCCACTTGTAATCAGTTTTACACTCCTGCGATGTTCACTTCCTATCACAGAGAAGGGTATCGCGCATGCTTGGAAGCTCAAGCCGCCGAGTTTCTGACCGAACCAACTTGACAAAATGAGTATAATTCTCGCTTAGAAGAAGTTGTCAGTCAATGAGGTGGCCGCAATAATCAATTTCCGCCATGTGGATCCCTCAGTTTAAAGACAGGACAATAATGAATGTCCCGAAAATACAATTGACGGATTCGTGGAAGAATGTCTGGTCTTTACTACAAAGACAACATCTTGGGGTGATAGTTAGGGCTCACTAATGTGTGTCTGCAGATGAAGACAGTGAGTAGAGTCCCTCTCTGCGTTCATGCACTGTATCAGTAGAAAAAGGATCAAGAAATTAGGACTCCGCCCAGGTCATCTGATTTTGCTGTTTTTCTTTTCATAAATCATGCATACATGTGTTCGTGAATGCGGTGCGACGAAATTTTAAACAGTTTGTAGACATCTGTAAAGAGAAATATGACATGACCTGCCTGGGGAAAAAACATACAAGCTAAAAAGGCCTGGAAGCGAACTGAATAACTTTTAGTTTCCAATATTAGGTAAAGGTTTGCCTAGTCGCTGTATTGCGTCTTCCCAGGCTTTTTAGGTCGATGCATTTCGATAACGTAGCCGAGCGCTCGGACCTCGTGACCATTAACGCTCAAGAAGCGGTGAATGATGAAGCCTGGGAACTAGGTATAGTGAAGGTAACGGCCATGAGGCCCACGCCTCCCGAGGCTTTTTCCGCTATCAGTACAATGAAGCCCATACCCCTTGAAGGCACGTTAACCCATTGCCATGTTAACCCAGGTGACATGCCGACTGCACCTATTTATTCGCCTGGTAAAAAGAAACCAAGCCAAGTCAACGTTGACGTTTAACGTTTTATGGAGGACTAGAACACGCGAAGACGTATTTTCCTTTCTCTATTTAAAGAACGATATAGTCCAGTAAGAAATCAACTCCAGGAAATTCTCCTCCATTTGACAAATTGAGGGAGCCAAATAAACGCAATAAAATTTGAATGAAGGAAAATTGATTTTATTAGTGACGATTTTATTGCCATCCTCCTTGTGGCTACATAAGCTCCCCAAACACGGCCGGCCTTTAGGTACCATTCTCCTCATGGTGAGAAGGTAAAGTAGTAAAATGAAATGCTCTACTATAATAGAGACCTTTAGATTCGAGGATAAGGTCGATTACGTGGACAAGCTATTTTGACTTAAAGTTTTTTTTCGCGTATCGTCAAAAACATTAAGACCGCGGCATTTTACTTTTTCAACCAGAAAAGTTAACATGGTTATTTTTATTGAAAGAGGTTAAGCCCTCTATCGATCGCAAAATGACAAAACTTTCAAGTCTTCTAATATCTGGTAACATTTTCGCAAAAACCCGCAGTAGAATGACGACGGCTATCGCTTTTTCCCGCCAAAATGACGTTGGATCACACGCGCGCGCTACTTAGTATCGAGAAAATCTCGTTCTCGTAGTCTTCAAATGCAAACGTCGCTTTCAGTAAATGTTCACATGATACAAAAACATCTTTCTGGTACGCAAATGACGTAGAGCAAGGGGGAAGAAAATTGAAAAGATTACATTTACCAAACATGCTAATTTTCTTTATTCCTACTGCCTGTTCAAGGCGTTCAGCTAATGGAGTGTGGCGCGAAGTCAGAGCTCAACCCCTCCCTGTTTTTCCTGTTCATATCTTTTCGCTCCGTCCTCAAAATCTAAACGCCTAAAACAGGCTATTTTTTAAGGTCTTAATGCATCATTTTGCGTCTCAGAAATGCGGTCGGTGTTTTCGTACCACGTGACTATCATCTTCGAAGACCTAATGCGCCCACAACATTCGTTCACTCCTAAAAAACATATCCAGTTTCGTTAAATGGATAAATAACGAACTCGTGTAGACGCAGAAAACCCGTTTTTACAAATTTTGGCAATATTCACTCGCTTTTCCACTCACAAACTTCTGGGCTTACTCTATCCACACGATATTTATCTACTAACGTCCACGATTAAACTAAAGCCACAGACGAGTAAGTTTGTGTGGGTTTGACATATAACAACGAAATAAACTGTTGTAGACACCTCTAATAACTTGCAAAAGTGACGTTTTTGTTTACTTACGACCAACGGATTTTACCTTGCACATGTGTTACGTGGCTTTTTTGATTGCTTTCATCTACACTTGTATTTCAGTCATTTCGCCTACGTTGATTATATGGAGGTTTAGTCTGCCACACAGCCGTTTTTAGTGTCGTCAGGTAACGCTCCTCCCAATAACGAGCGTTGCGTGACGACACTAAAAACCGCTGTGTAGCAGCCTAAGGGAGCTTAAGCAAAGACGTAATTTTGAGAGACTAACGTCAACCGGAAGTGTCTTTTGCTAGACCGCGAGCGGTCGACCTTCTTGCGTCAGAGCCATGGCGGTGAGCGAAACAGTAAAATTAAGCATGCAAATTAAGAGTAAAAAGGAGGAGAGTTTAGGTTGGAGAGAGGAAAAAGGACGCCCACGGAGGTTTTGTTGTATTTTGAATTACCCTTTTAGTTTTGTCAGGTAGTGTGGTTTGCCCAAATTTTTGGGCCGAACATTTCTATAAGATTAAGACGCGATCATAATACAAGTTAAGTAGGGTCATCGTATATTAAAGGCAAAAAGACCTCACGTCCTTTGACGTCAGTGACGTGCGACTCCTCGCTCAAAAACGTCTTTGTCAAGCTCCCTTATATTGATTGTGGGACTTTCCGTCGCACATTGAGAATGATAGACTGAATTCAACCATGGATAAAATATTTTGTTTCCTCTACCACTGCCGCAGCTTTCGCCGGGAAAAATTCCCCGGCGGGTACTCCCTAAGAAGTGGCCTTTACAGGGACGCTCCGCCATAAAGGGGCCGGGGTACCTTTTTCAGGATTCAGGGACATGAAAGGGAAGGGATATCGTTAGTTGAAGTAAATGAAATGGTGGAGAAATCTGTCATTTCGGTTTCTTAAGGAGCCAAAAGGCCTAACAGACGCATTTAATGGCTGTGAAGGAGACAAGAAAACGTCCTAATGTAATAGTTACTTCATATTAAAACGACAGTGCATTTGTTTAGGTAATAGCATGATTTGTAGTGATATTTAGCATAAATACCACTAGTGATATTTCAAAATTGTTGTACGTATAAATGTTCACGATTTGTTAGGCGAGTGAAATTGAGACAATTTTGAAATATCGCGAGTGGTATTTATGCCAAATATCACGTACGAATCATGCTATTATTTGTTTATACTACTACCCACGAAAGGTTTGTAATTTTCACATTTCGGTATTTCAAATTAAGATGAAATACCACCGCTCTAAGCTAATCAAATTGCAGAAATTTCTTATGTAGTAATATAAACCGCAGTTAAAAGGGAATGCAGTGTTCTAAACTAGCTATGTTGGGTACCATTGGTCAGCAGAAGGTATACGAAAGAGGTACCTTTTCTGTAAAAATGGTTTATAAAAAGGCAAGGTTGGACCTCGATGGGGAGCCCTCCCTTAAAAACTTCGTTGAGTACGCCAGTCCCTAGAGGGAAACATTCCTGAAGAACACTTTCAAATCCCGGAATGTTGTGGTTCGTTGTTTTCTGTCACTAAATTGCATAAGTATCAGCGGCAAACAACGACGTTTTACTTCTAAATGCATTGAAAACACTTTTTAGTGTACCCAGAATACTTGTAGATCTCTAGAAAAGCATTCTAAGCGGCGCCATAAAATTTGTGTCTGTTCGGTCATCCTAGGGGAACTTGAGTCTTTTCAAAATTACAAGGGCTTCAGTATTATTTTCCCGAAAATTATAGAGGCAATTCGAGGCAATTCAACGCATTACGAAAGTGCGAATTTTTCTGATTCCCCTCTGCATCACATATTCTGCATATTTGAATCCGAAAATTTTAGCTTTCCTCTTTCTTACGAAAAATAGCCTAACCTGGGATGTAAAATGTTAAAAATTATACTTCAAAAAAGCGTAGGGAATTTATAAGGCAAGCGTCGAAAATTGTACATGAGTGGAACGATCATCTAGAAATTTTTAGGCATCCTCAAGCTATAGAAAATTCTAGTAGACAATGTTTGCTTCCCCGAACAGATATTTTTCAGAAAACAGTCGTTAGGTGCCCATGAAGCATTGGAGCATATCATGTATTAATTAAGTAACTATTCTTCAAAAATATCCTTGCAGCTACCCTCCGAGTTTCTGAGTCTCTCGTTTCATCAGATATATTTGTTTTTAGATTCCATTACTTCTAAATATTCTCACGGGGGTTCCTAAGGCTGTAATTATGAAAGATTCAATACTTAAGCCGGTTGATATGCTTGGAATTCACTCAACCGAAAAGAAAGACGCAAAAAAGTTGTTTTGTTGAATCGGCAGGCGTCGCAGGGAGCAGACTCAAAAACCGGTATTGAGGTGAGTTGACCTTTAAATTTGTTTTCATTTAGGACGTTTAGATGTGCAGAAATATAAACTAGCCAAGGAAAACAAGTAAAGCTGCTAATATTTCTAAATCTTATCTTTAATCAATTCAGTCATCGTTTCTCACGCTATAACGCGATGAATGCAGTAAATCAGCTCTAGGCAACAATAAGTCGAGCTGGTTGCATCATCGTACCCATCGTCCTGAAGAGTGAATGATTAAAAAAGCAAATACTGCGGTTTCTTGCCTGGATTTAGTTAACTACTTTTTACATTTAAAACCGGCCTCGTTTAAACGTTATTGCAACGCTTCATCAAAATATAATATAGAGTGTATTATTCAGTATTATCTATACAGTCATGATGTGAGCAAAACTGGCGAACAACAACCTCATTACTAAAGAGTGCTAGAGTGAACGAATGAACGAACTCGGTCAAATTAACCGATGCCTTAACACAGTTAACACATGTCGTATTTACTCCACTTATATAAATCTTAAGCGAGCATCAACCATTGTAGTGTATTTTGAATTGACACCGAAGGTATTTGCATATTCGATCTTTGCAGCTGCCAAACATTCAGGACGCACATTTCCATTTAATCCTTTCACTGCTAAATGTGGCCAAAGGCAAATTTCGACCAAATTTTGCGAATTTCATTTTCTCAAATTTTGAGAAACAAATGGCATCGTGTGAAAGTACAGGCAGAGAGCTTTCATTTGAATGGTCACATCATAGGATTTCGTCCATAGACTCAAAAGTTAGAGTCACCTTACAAAACTCCATCAAACACTCTAGCAGTGAAAGGGTTAAGCCATACCAAGAGCCATCACTTGGCCATACAAGTTTGTTGAAACACTCCCCCCCCCCCCCCCCCACACTTGTCAAAGGGAGACGAAAGCTGGGCATTTTTCATGTGACATCTTCTCAAACGACTTATCTATTTTTTCATGTTTGTACGTATTCTCTTCTACTCCAATATCGAGTCTCACTTGTTTAGCTACTAGTGTCAATCGAAAATATGTAATTCAACAATCCATAGCTTGCGATCTTTTTGGTCAGCACGGCCGAGGCGGACGCCATCTTTGAGGTACTTCCAAATCTCCCCGAATAAAATTGAGGGAAGGGGCGGCCAGGCTAAGACGGTATCAATAGATATAAAAGATATCTGTAATTATAGATAGATGTGTGAATTCAAAATCTGAATAAATGGCTTTATACACATCTGAAAAGTCTGTCTGGTACAATAAACGTTTTTTTCTTCTTTATCGGTCTTTCTACAGAGAAATAAGCTACAACAATCTATTACGTTATGGCCAAAGTTGGATTAGCATTCTCTGGTGGTGGGATCCGGTCAGCGTCATTCTGCTCCGGTGTCCTACGCAGACTACTCCAGAAGAAAGCCAATGTAGATTTTCTAAGCTGCGTGTCAGGGGGTGGTTACACAGGTACTGCGTACTTGGACTGGAAGTACCGGAATGGCAAAAAGGACTCTCCAGAGTGGCATCGGGAATTCTTCGAGCATCTGCGAAGTCGAAGCGGTGCCTTTTGCAATTGGCAAAGGCCCTGCCAAGGAATTCTGGATTCTGCCATATTGTTCACGATGACAGTATTTGTCGCCTTAATCATCCCCTTTCTATTGTGGTCTTCTTACGCATGTCCACTAGCTTTTGTGATCGACTTCTTGTTTGGAAAGATTCTTCGTGGCGGAGGTAAACCTTGCCCAAAGGTGGTCCAAAAGAATCCAAGTATGACCATTAAAGAATGCCGTGCAGAACGACTTACCTCCCCTATTATTTACAAGCAATTCGCCCTGTTTGCGGCTCCTATCGCAGTAGCTGTATTATCCAGTGTTATCAAAGGTTTATTTACCAAAGGAAAAGGCCTGTTCACCTTCCTCTCTACGTCCGGTTTCGTCTTTTTTGGTTTGGTTTTCATTCCTTGGTTCATTGACGAATTTCTTCACTTGATTCCAATGTGGATGAAATTTCTTATCATCCTGCCCACATTTTTTCTTTGGTTTTCGTTTCCGCTCATGCGCAAAAATGCCACTCTTGTTCTTGTGATTTACGTCTACTCCTTTGTAATTAACTGGAAAGTTTTCAATGGTCGCGTATTCAGCTTAGAGTACAATGACGAGTTGTTCAGTACTCTGATGGGTGTGTCTACTGTTCTTTTGTGGATTGCGCCTATTATAGGAACAATACAGCAGCGCATTGGACACGTTTATAATAGGTTAGTTTCGTTAATTGTGATAATTAATAATTTCAAACTTTTTTAAGATTAAGGGAAAAATCAGCTTTGGCCTCGAGAAAAAAGATTATTTTATGTTTAATTTGAGATTATTAGAGGAGGCCTCATATCTTTAAGTAGAGACTGGATCAGTGCATTCTGGAGCCCATAACTCCGGAGAGAGCAACTTACGTGCACTCGTGTCACGGCGTGTTCACCGACCAGTTTATTTTTAGAAAGATACAGACCCGAAAATAATATTTTTTATCTTTTAAGGACGTTTAGTTTTCCTATTTCATATCCTCATCTTCAAATGCCCTCATAGAATCCTTTAAATATCCGTTAAGAGTCCTTAAAGCAAGCATAGAGCATAGCACTAACGGGGTTGAGTTTATGATTGGGTGAATAGAATTTTTTTGACCAGTAGTGGTTTTAGAGGCTAATTTCACCAAGACTGAAATCTTAATTAGCTAAAACTGATCACCTGACGTTTCTTTTCCTGGTGAATAAAATTAAATTGTAATAGTATACGGGATTTGTTGATCGAGCGCTAACGTTTTCCGCGAACTACATAATTAATTGACACAGGTGGCGTATCCAAAGAGCTTTCTATACACCGTCAAGCGTAGGTACATGGGGCTGTGGAGGAATATCATGGCGAGATCTGTTCTTACGTTGCCCAACATGCAGTCCACACATGCAGCGCATCAACCTCAGTCGAGCACTGACCTTGGAGGACCTTGATGACGTAAAGCCCATTTACATAGGCGGGATCACAGTCAATAAATGGCGACGCACCACCTCCCCTAAAGAACTAGATTATGAACTCTTAACGATGTCGCCAAATGGAATTGAACGACTGGACCGACCTCTTCACGAAAGTGAGTTTGTTGGCAAGTTGATGCCTGTGGATGTGTTCTTATCTGACGCCATGGCAACGTCAGCTGCCGCTGTCGATCATCACATGGGAGCCTATGAAGGAGATGACGCATCCTTTAAAGACTTAAAGGTTATGCTTGGAATCTCGATGGGGACGGCGGTCGTTGCTGACGAGAGGCACGAGGGAAAAAGGAATTGTTTAATCCAGGTGGATAAATAAACTTTTTTTAATCTAGAAGAAAATGACTGATTGACTGAAGATTTGACTTGCCATTTTTATACTACTTCATTTATGTAGCTCTGTGTCACGCAAAAGACATTAGGGAGCTTAAGCAAAGACGTTTTTGAGCGACGCACGTCAACCGGAAGTGAGGCCTTCTCCCTTTTTATATGCCTGGACACTACCAAATTTGTATTGCTGAGTTTCTTTTCTCCTATAAAGACGATTTACCCAAGGGTTTCAACCAAACCACAGCCCAATGCTGCAAAAGTCCACTTCCGGTTGACGTCCGTCGCTCAAAAACGCTGTTGCTTAAGCTCCCTATTACAAAACAGTGCCGGATCCAGACCCTAAGAAGGGGGGGGGGAGGGGGGGAGGGGGCAGTCGTCCAGACCCTTAGATAAGTGGGGGGCCCGTTCTCCCCTCCGGGCCCCTCCCCTAGATCCGCCACTGCAAAAGTAGCCTGAAAAACTGCCGTCTCTCCTCGCCTTCTCCTCCTCTCGGGTGGAAAAACATCCCTAGCTGCGAGAAGTGTAGCCTCCCACGCAGGCGTTTTTAGGGGAGCTCGTTTTTCATCCCTCCCCACAAAAACGAGCTCCCCTAAAAACGCCTGCGTGGGAGGCTACAAGGAGTGAGGATTACGGCGAAACATTCAGAGAGGTGTTGCGTGACATCGACGGCAGGCTTTTGGGGACCTGGCTCCGAGTAATGGCTGTTGTTGGTTTAGAGCTCTGTTTGATGTACTTAGCGTAATATATATAGATTTAGCCAAGACTAAAAGCGAAGCTCTCGTTAACATACTTATAGTTTACTCAACGGAAAAGTTACATCGTGTCATGCTCAGAACGGCGACGGCAACGAGAACGGCAATTGGTCTGATTAGCAAAAACACAACTTTGCACATGCAGCACGCTTGAAACAGTGACATAAGACAGATAAAATGTCGGCAAATGGCTCAAACATGGGTGAAATCTGCGACAGCAACGATGAAATGCGCAAAAAAAAAAATTAAAATTGTAAATTGCTTGCTTAACCACGAAGCACATAGGAGTTCATATGAGCTCGTTTAAACGTGTTCGTGCGTTCCAGATCGAATTGGAATTTGGAAGTGTTGGTTTTTGAGGAGAGGGGAAAACCGGAGTACCCGGAGAAAAACCTCTTGGAGCAAGGGAGAGAACCAACAACAAACTCAACCCACATATGGCGTCGACGCCGTGAGTTGAACCCGGGCCACATTGGAATTAGGCGAGCGCTCTCACCACTGCACCACCCTGCGTAAATACAATTGTAGTAAATACCGACAGGGACATGGCTTCCTCCTCAACATAAGAAGCGAGAGCTTTTGAAATTCAGACTAGGGAAAAGTGAATCCCCCCACCCTTCCCCCCAACAAAACCTCATTAATAATTTTTCTGTTTTTAATTACTTTTTCTCAGTTCTTGCCGCTTGTTATAGAAGTACTTCGTATCCTGCCACTGATGCTTTGTTTGATTCTCTACTGGCAAACTGATCGGAGAAGGTACTTGGTTATTGGAATCTTGACGTTCTTTGGTCTGCTGATATTACTCACGCTCACCGCTCTAATTCCCACTGGCAGCAAAAATCCGGGACGACTGGAACGGATTGCCAGGTAGATTACTTCGTTCACTTGACAAATGACATTGAAATACTAACTTGTTTTTAAGTTTTGAAGTTTGTATCATGACCCAATATATTATAAACACAATGATAAAATACGAGTTAACCCACGGAGGACGTCGCCCTTGGCCTATAGACAATTTTAGTTCAAAAGTTGAAAGAGGTGGATACTAGGCAGAGTGTTTTATCACAGTCAAAACGGAGATACAGGGTGCTAAGATCCAGTGGGCTGGAAGGGGGTTCTCCCATATTCAAGCTAATGGAAATAGGTATGTGCGTACCACGGGTATAAAAGAGTATCATCGATATCAAGGAACCCAGTTTTTAAACAGGCTCTACTTTTTAATCAGGATTGTGGTCCCATGACAAGATACCTATAAGAGCACTAAACCAAAGTAGTAACTTTCATGAAACCTCACTTACCGGGTCATTGTATCTTATTTTAAAAAAGTCTTGGTTAAAGAATCATAAAAAGCAACACCAATAACAGCTGCAGAGACATACACAATCTGTTTACGCAATCTTGCGCCCAGTTCTGTTTTTTCTTATAAATATAGGGCATGATTTTTCGATTTTCCTTCCCTCTAAAAAAGTCGTGCTGAATAAAGACCATTCCCGGTACTTACCTTTCCTGAATTGAGAGAACGGGTCAAATGTTATTAAGCTTACTTTTTAACGACTAACCAATCGCTTCTTTGTAGGTGGTTCACCATAAACGTCGCTTACGTCAGCTTTGTCCGTAAAACCATTGGTGTGACGAATCTAGGTCCCAATCCTCCGCCCGTCTTACGTCTGAGTGATGGCGGCCATATTGAAAACCTTGGGATCCTTCCTCTTCTCAAGCTAAGACTGAAAAAGATTGTTGTCGTCAATGGTGGACGCACAATTTGTGACGAGGCTTATGGTGCAACGTTATTGGCCGCTTTGGATATGGCCAGAAAAAAGCTAGGTTGTTCATTTTCGGGAATGGATGGACGAGACATTGCGGAGGATATACAGGATAACTTTGTTAATCAACCTCCAGGATCACAGCCAAGCAGTTACCGGTAATTTGAAAATGAAAATCTTTAAAAGTGTAGAATTTTGTACGGGAAATATATGCAGCGAGAAGGTTCACGCAATGGCGCTTAAAATCATCAAAATGCGAATATTTAATTAATTTGGGATGGGTAATACAGTGTCGGACAGTTGAACCTTAACGTGTGACAATCTCTAGTAAGCGACCACCTCCCATAAACGACCACTAACATAAAACACCAAAATTTGCCCAGTCAAAGCCTTGTTGGAACCTTTTGTAAACGACCACTTATCATAAGCGACCGCGGTTATTTTTTGGGATGGCGATTTTACTATTCTCCATTGTTTAAACCTCTTTCCATTAAAGTAAAAAGTAGACTGCTCTTGAAATCAGTTTTTGCGCCGTTTCGGGGTCTGAAAACGGGTATGCAATTTGTCCATTTTTGTCTGGATTGGGGTATGGTTTTTGAGTGAACTACGGGAGTGTATGGACGTATTTATCGTTTCAATTCCAGATAAGTAAGAAAGAAAGACAAATATGCGAATTCGAAATGAATTTGAAGAATGTTTTTGTGTGCACTCTAATCTAAGTAATGATAACAGAATTTCTGCCTAAAGGCCATGTATGAAAACGGGTGTGGATTTTAGAGGTCTGGTCTGAAAACGAGTGTGGAAAATGACATTTTTTGGTCTGAAAACGGGTCAAGATTTGGAGAACCGGGCGGCACACCCCCACCAAGAATTCCGCGGAGTACCCCCCCCCCCCCCCCCCCCCGTACTGTACTACTCAGAACATCAGTATATACGAAGACCTCTCAGTGATAACATGGAACTAACCATATCGTAACTTAAAAAGAGTCTTAACATTGCGGATGAACACTTACGGGAGGTTCGACAGTCAGTTATTTGCTTTAGTCCTGCCTCCCTCCCCCCCCCCCCCCCCCCTCCCCCGGGGCTTTAGTCCGCTTTATTCCCTAGCAAGGAACCATTCCTTCTAAATCGCGTATACATTTACCTTTGTGAAATGAGAAGTTGGTAATTATTTTTTAGGTTTAAAGTTCACTACTACGACAAGGATCCCAGCGGATATGGTAAAACGAAAGTTGGTGAAGGTGATATACTTTTCATCGCTCCCCGACACCCCGACAAGACAGTGCAAAAGAAGGGAAACGAAACTTGGGGAGAGGTGTTGCGTGACATTGACATTGATCTCGAAGCTGGCCGTTGGGGACCTGGTCCAGAGCTGTCAGGAGAAGAAGTAGATCGTCTGACGTTTTGTTGCTGTGAGGGTTGTCATGGAGTCAAGTGTCGGGGATTGTCAGAGTGGATGTGTGGTGCGTTTCCCCAGCATTCAACAGCAAATCAGTTCTTCACACCTGCCATGTTTACAGCGTATCACAGAGAGGGTTACCGCGCTTGTATGGAAGCGAATGCAACTGAATTCCTTGCTGAATCCCAAGGACCGCGAGAAGATGCGGCAAAGGCGTATGCGACATTGTAAAATGACCCATTTACAAACAGGTAAATCTATACCACTCTGCTGTCGGGTGATCTATGGATTTTATTGAACGGTGTATGTGGAAAATAAATGACAGTAAAATCGAATTACAAGAATAAATAATCAGAATTAAGTTATTCTAAATTACATAAAACATAAGGGCGTCACCAGCTTAGGAATATATCTATGCGATGAGCATTCCACTGAGTGAAAAGCTGTTGTAGTTGTCAGGTTTATATTTGGTAAGCATCCTGCTATCCGTAAGATTTAAGCCACAATGTTATTGTAACAGTAAAAGACAGAATATAGTCAAACAAAGTGATAAGCTTCAAAAATAACTTTTCAAAAAAAGTTTCGGTTATAGTGTAGCGGTATTTTGGAACAGTTAACCATCTTCACCGGACTCATAATGAAGGTATCGTCACGTGCACCGACTAGTTTCAAAGCACTAGAATTTGTTGTCTCATTTTCCTAGAGTACCGTAAATCCTCTATTGAACCCCGGGGAGCTTACTTATTTCAAGCCCATTTGTGGGGGGGGGGGGGGGGGGGCTTATTAGAGACGGGGAGCTTTTTTGAGAGGGGGCTCATTTAATTTAGAAACGACGATGGTAGCGTGACCTTTGAGTTAGCTTTCAATATAAACAACATCAGAGGTTTTCCTTCTTTTAAGTAAGCAAATCTAACTCTGTCGCACTGAGTCTAACATTTAGACGGTCAGTCATGCATACTGGGCAATTATTTCCTGCGGTTTGTTTCTGAAAGAATTTGATTCCAGATGCAGTTAAGGACTGATTTTCTTTGACCTCTGTTACAGCATTAATCTTTTTATTGCGGATAAATAACCTTTCAAATGAGATTTTTTTTACCTTTCTGGGCTTCCATAAATGATCTCACTCGCACACCTTCCTTTCACCTTACCGTGTCGTCGTCCATGCCTTCCTCCTGTCCCCAACCTATGGCTGTTGTTGCTGTTATTCCAAATCGCTTGAGCTTGGTTTCGTTATGGCTACGAGAGGCGCAACGATGATGATCGTGGAAATTGACTCGGCAACTTTTCCTTTGACTACGTTTACTATTCGTGGAAAGAGTAGAAAAATGAAGGTCTCCCAGAGCCCGTTGAAAGAATCGCGAAAACGTCCTGGCCTTGAACGAGATTCAAGCAAATTTTCTGCTCTTCACTTAAAGATTCCTCATACAGGAAATGCTCGATTGCAGTTGTTTATAGTTGCTTCGGTGTACGCGTGATTCAATAACAGATGTCTCTCTCCCTCCATATTGCATTCCTCATCAATGTCACCAGTGCTCGAGTGTTAACAGAAGGTGTCATAATCGACCAATAAGAGGGTATGCTGGAATCCAGCATACCGGAACGACCCTTTGTTAACAATGTTTACAGGCGTTCTCCCGCTTTCGCCCCACCCCGTCGTTTTCCCGGTGTACAACTTAACTCGCTCCCCACTTACCGCCGCGCTCTACTATCTGAACGCCTGGAACAGGCTATAGGTCATGCAGCCGTAGCCTGCGTAGCAAGCGTTTCCGCGCGAGTTCGTCGTAACTTTCGCGCAATAACTCGATTGGAAACGCTTGCAATAATAAGGAGAGGAGAGGGGGGCTTATTAACTTTCTTACCCTGAAAAGGGGGAAAGGGCTTATTAGAGGGAAAGGGCATATTTGAGAGGGGGGGCGGGGGGGCTTAATAGAGGATTTACGGTTTGTTCCCTTGAAAAGACGCGCGTACGTCTTCATATATTCCCCTTTAATGTTCAGTTAGAAAACGTTTTGTATTCAACTGTACAATATCATTATTGCTAGTTTTAGTTTTGTCTTGTTCTCTTTGTAACCACCTTCAGGGATTAATTACCAAATACAAACAAAGTTACCAAAGTCTATTTTGTCACGCGCATAAACCACGCGCGACGTTTTTCAAGTTTTATAGTAGGCGTAACAACTTCAACGGCAAAGAAGTTAGTGACCAACAATTTATTTTACATTATTCCAATACCAAACAGCAGCAGTTAAATATTTATTAAACTTATAGTGTCTGCTATGTCTGACAACTCCTTTTCTGATGAACTTAATAAAATTCATAGTATAACCGGTAGGCGAGAATTATACCATTACATTCTCAGTAGTTTATGCCAAATGCACCTAGACATTATTTCCGCCTCAGTCAATTCGAAACTACCGTAAAATTCCGAAAATAAGTCCCGGGGCTTATATTTTTCAAAGGCCCTTTTTGAGGGGCTTATTTTTGGAGGGGCTTTTCTACGGAGGGAAATTTGCGTTTCAAAATAGATTGGGCTAGCCTTATAGTTGGAAGTAAATTCACCGTTTTTGCTTTGTTTTACTTTGTATTTGAGGGCAATTTTCCAAGTACAAGCCCCCGGGGGGCTTATATTTGGAGGGGCGATTTAACGGGGGTTTTTTTGCGTTACCGGTTTGGGGGGCTTATATTTGGAGGGGCTTATACATGGAGGGGCTTATTTTCGGAATTTTACGGTACCATTTCTGTGCTCCTTAGGATGCATGTATTTATATACTCGATGGTGCAAGGAGCCCATAATGGTGCTAAAACATATCATTTTTTCTGGTGTGGACCTTTTAAGCAGTGAGTGTTTCAGTGTACTAAACCCGATCATTTTGCGTCATATTTTATCCTTGCAATATAGCAGTTTCAGTTTATATATGTTCCACAGTGGTCCATTGACTCTTCACTGTTCTATTGTATCTATTGCCCTTCAACGTCTATTTACACTGATGATCTGCTAAACCTGATATAGCCTGCGTAGCAGGCGACAGTTGTTTCTGTGAGGGCGAAAGAAGAAATCCAGGTTAGAAAAGGAAGAAATCCAAATCTGGGTGAAATCTAAACGTAATATAACCAGTTATCGGTAAAAATCGTGAAATCTTTGTCCGGTAGTATCTTGGTGTTGCGAACAGATCCAATCGCCATATGACGTAAAGCAAAAGATTGCAAATACACTGACAACACCCACACCAAAAGACAAGAAGCGAACCAACAATAGTTTCCCTAGCAACAAGAAACAGCTCTTCACAGCCGACTCTCTCTTAACTGACAACTCTATATAAGACTCACCTCGTGTAAGGCAATTCGGA
Organism: Porites cylindrica; assembly: GCA_964035525.1. Lineage (NCBI taxonomy): Eukaryota > Metazoa > Cnidaria > Anthozoa > Scleractinia > Poritidae > Porites > Porites cylindrica. The sequence goes on along the minus strand of OZ037784.1, from coordinate 29,371,945 downwards.
TTCCGGAATCCGGCAAATTTTTGCTTGTGGAATCCGAAATCTGGGAAAATCTTACTAATGGAATCTGGAATCCTGGGTTTTGGGATCCGGAATACAGCTCAGAGAATTCGGAATCCCACTAACGATTGGAGTTCAGAATCCTATATCTACTGACAAAGACTGGAATCCAGTACCTGGAATCTGGAATCCAGAATCCAAGTCTGTCTTGGATTCGCTTACATGTGGCGTATAAGACGGACACGACGGCAAAACGTCAGTACACCGATAGTTAGGCCCTGCCTTTCTTTACTCCCCATATTTGACTCTGTATAAGATGGACATCACTCTCAGACGGACACTTAATGCTGGTCCCAAAGGTGTCCGTCTTAGATAAATGACTCAGTTAGAATACTTAGCACAGTGGACCCTATAACGGACACCTCTATGAGACAGACACCTAGAGTTGGTCACTGCCTTCCTTTACTCCCTATATTTTACTACGTTCTGAAGATGGACATCACTCTAAGACGGACACTTAATGCTGATCCCAAAGGTGTCCGTCTTTGAGAGAGTTGACTGTACCTGGTATTACATGCTGACCCGCTATGAAGACACTGGTTGGCTTCCCTTTTTCGATAGCAGCCATACATGACATGTTCGTAGGCAAGGTTTATTGCAAGCGCAAGTTAAAGCACTAGAACTGAGCTCTCTAAATTAATTACTGAGTGTCTCAAGCTAGTCAAATGTCACTGCACTTCCCAATTGCAAAACCATTCGAGAAAGAACAGGAGTGAGCTGCATGTGGATAATCAACAACTCGTTGGACGTTCTTCACACACTTGAGGAGAAGCAACTTTCACTAACTGAGATGAGTACCTGGGACTTTTCAACTCTTTATACAAGCCTAAAACATGCCAAACTTAAACAGCAACTCCATGAATTGTTGGAGACAGTCTTCAACACCAGAGAGGAAAGAGCTTCATCGCCGCTAATAATTTTCACGCTTTCTGGACGAATGATCATGATAGGAAGTCTTATAGAAGCTACTCTTACTTCTCCTGTAGGAAACTTTGCCTCGCTATTGACTTTCGTATCGACAACATCTACGTCCTCTTCAGAAACTTCGTTTTCGGGCAAGGTTAATATTGGTATACCTATGGGCACTAACATTGCACCCTTGTTGGCCGATCTGTTTCTTCACACCTTCGAGTATGACTTTATGTTAAACACCTGGAAACAAGATATGACAAAAGCTATTCAGTTCAGCAAAACTTTTCGATACATTGACGATTTATTGAGCGTTAACAATGAGCAATTTGAAAATTACATCAGCACAATTTACCCTTCGGAACTGGAACTAAAGGACACTTCCACACCAACAACTGAAGTGTGTTACCTCGACGCAAGGATCAAGCTTGGTGACAACAACTCACCTTTCCAGGTCAGCGTCTACGATAAAAGAGAGGACTTTGCACTCCGAATCGTCATTTTTCCACATATGGACAGCAACATCCCCAGTAAACCGGCCTATGGTGTTTATATGTCTCAACTGGTGAGAAATGCTAGGATTTGCAAGTCAAGGCACAGGTGGCCCAAGCGTAATAAGAGTTTGTATGGGAAATGAAACTTAGACGAAATAAATGAACTAAAAGCGATAAAAGTTATCAATAAAGTGTAAATATTAGGGCCATTTATACGAGGAAAAATAAGACGCGTCTTATATAAGACACGTCTTAAATAAGACGCGAACTGTACCATTTATACGAGCATGTCTTATCTAATAAGACGCGTCTTAGCCAAGCCGCGTCTTATTTTAGACGAAATGTGCCGTTTATACGGAAAGTTCGCGTCTTATTTTTCCTCGTATAAATGGCCCTATTGTTACCCGGTGTAATTGTCTTTGTTTTTACGAAGTTTCAGCGCGATTTGAGTACTTTTACATCACCTGTCCTGACAGTGTAACAATTGTAGCTTAAAGACGAATCTGAGTTTAAAGAATAAGCTGAACAGACGCATCAAACAATTCTGATCATTTTGCACGAAACTTTATTCCTTACTTTCCCAGTACTGATGATTCGTTAGACAACAGAAAAGTCTTCTGACAGGTCGAAATGAACCCACTTCTAGAGAACATGCGGTTGTCAGTAGAATGCGGGGTCGGGGCCGGGGCCGGGGCCGGGGCCGGGGCCGGGGCCGGGGCCGGGCCCGGGCCCGGGGTCTATCACCCTAAGACTAACCCCGGCCCCGACCCCAACTCCGAACCCGCTGACAACCGGAACATACCGCCTTGATTATGCTATACGGTGGGGGTAGTTCCATTTGGTCTGAAGATCGCACCCTGCGAGCAGTGCCGCCTTTTTGTCTCCTTCGATCGAGGAGGAGAAAAGGAAGCTCTGCCTGAATCGTTTCAAGCCTTTCAAGTCGACGCAGCTCGAACTTCTGGACCTGTCAATCTTGTTTTCGCTCGATGGTCAAAATGTTTTTTCGAGTGCGTGGATCTGTGTACTGATAAACCGATTGTCTTAATTAAGCCCACTGTAGCTATCGCTCGGCTATTAAGCCTGGGTCTGAAACTGTACATAAGTATTCTCGTCTCCAGAGCCACTGCGCTTACACTTGACCAAGAAACGACGGGCTCTGGGGACGAGAATGGTATCCAAGCAACATGCAGCGCATGCTCAACAAAGATCTTGCTCGACATATGCAGAGTCTATCTCAAGTACGCTAAAGTCGAACACGCGAAACCCGCAAAGCTCTGCTGGCAGAGTGATTTGGTAATTTCTTTGCGTTTAGTACATATTAGGTTCGGTTACACTAGACCTTTTCCCAAAAGCTCCCTTGGGGAAACAGCTTGGAATAGACTGGCTCTGGGTTTTGGTCACTTCCGTGTTTGCGGTTACACACCGTTTATTTCGACAAGATTGTAGCCGCGGACCTACATGGCCTCTTTTTTTATCTGGGCTTTAGCTCTCAGTTCCTTTTCACTAGCACTATGTACTGATAACCTGGAATAGACTCACCCTGTATTAAGTAACAGTAAAAGTTTCAGTTTTCTTCTCAATGTTTTTGTAAAATAAGCCGTGACACCGGCGAGAGCTTTGTGGATGTCACTTATAACCTATACAACAGTGGCGTATCCAGACCTTCAGATAACGAGGGGGGGGGGGGGGGGGGTCATCCAGACCCTGAGATAAGGAGGGCGGGGACTGTCTCCAAAACTTCGGGCCTCAGTTTGGCCTAAAAAAAGGGGGGGGGGCGGTCTCCTCCCCTGGATCCGCCACTGTACAACGTCGTTATAATATTGGCTAACAATTTTTGGGGGGAATTGCTTGCAGTTTAGGCAGTAGTGGGATAATTGTTTCCTCATAAGAAACCAATATACCTTAAAGCTCTTAATTATCTGGCTCCTGACTATCTATCCTCTATGTTCACTGAGCGTAGTAATTCAGGCTATATCTTAAGGGACTCTGCAAATAAATTAAATGTCCCTTTACCAAGAACTAACTACTTAAAAAATAGCTTATTAGCTATAGAGGTGCAACTCTCTGGAATGGTCTAACCTGCAATCTTACACAAGAGAGATCTCTCAATCGTTTTAAGTAATTGTTAAACCGTGTTAAAATAAGGATTTGAACTATTGATTGACTGGTTGATACCGAATACCTAAAAGTGACTCGTCAGGTTACTTTTGGTGCACTGTAGTCAGTCATGCACGTTTTCCATTTCGTCCTTTGTCACTAGATTGCGAACTTCTGTTGCAGGAACATAATTATGTATACCCGTTTTACCCGAACAAAAAGGACCCCAGATACCCGAATAACCAAAACCCCCTGGCCGGACCTTAAAAGGTGATGATAATTTATATTCTTACAGTTGTTCTTGCTTCATTTTCCCAGAAAATCAACAACACGCGCTTCCATGCATGCGCGGTAGCCTTCTCGATGATAAGCAGCAAACATGGTGGGCGTAAAAAACTGATTGGCCGTTGAATGATTAGGAAACACACCACAGCACGATCCTGATAAATACTGCAACAGAGATCGGTGACAACAATCACAACAGCAGTACGTCAAACGATCCACTTCATCCGCTTCCATTTCCGGTCCACTGCCCCATAGTTCATCCTTAATATTGATATCGATTTTTGCTTCATCAGTCGACTTGCCCCATTCCTCGAGCTCCGCACTCACGCCATGTCCCGGATGACGGGGAACAATGTAAAGTACTTCCCCTTCACCGACCTTCTCTTCTTCACCTTCGTCTGTGTAATCGAAGTACTCAACTTTAAATCGATAACTTCTCGGCTGCTTTCCCGGTGGCCTCTCGATGAATTTTGCTCTAAGGTCCTCGTAAATGTCTCGTCCATCCATACCGGTAAACGAAATCCGGAGTTTTTCTCTGCCTTTTTTGATTGCGGAGAGGAGATCTGTTCCAGGCCCGCCTTCTCCCTCCTCGCCTCCATCGATGACCACTATTTTCTGTAGTCTTCTTTTCAACAACGGTAACAGCCCCAGGTTTTCAATATGGCCGCCGTCACTCAGCTGCAGTATTGGAGGGGGAGTGGGACCAACGTTCACAACTTCAAAAACTTCCCGGATGAATCTGACGTGGTGTATGTGGACAACACACCATCTGCAATATTATAAGTTATACGTCATCGAGAGGGGATAGGTGTCAATTTGATGTTTGCATAGCTAGTTTGTGTGGTAGGCGTCGAAAGGGGCAGGAGTTATTGCATACCCAATACCATAACTGATTCTGATTACTTTTTCAGCTGATTACTACAGACTCTGATTACACAAAACAGTCAAAAAAAATGTCGGAGAGCAACGTGAATTCTATTTTTAAAACATGCAGTTTGAAAATCTCATACTCATCATCATGACCTACATTATCACCATACAGCAGGATCGTGGGTGATTCAATGACGCTAAACGTTGTTAGGCCATTTGCACGATGACGTCATTTTACTACTACCACCAGAATCCTTCAGGGTATTGCTTTCTTGTGCAATTTAAGCCTTTTGTTATTTAAAGTGCCCATCACCTAAATTTTTATATTTTCTTATCTGAAACTATACCTTATTAAAATAACTTCTGCGAAAAAATTTTGCCATTTCAACAAAACGCGATTTTTAACCAATTTTTGAAGTCCACATTTTTGCGGTACACCCGCGCCGCTGATCATTCAAACTAGCAGACTCATATATGACGTTATGTGAGGTAAATTAAGGAACTCGCATTACCTTTCCTTCACCAGCTGTACACAAAAAAGATCAATTACAAGTAAGGATTGAATCACAATGTCTTCGCAAGAAGAAAATTTCTCGGAAACAGAAAAACCTACCGGAACTTTTAATGTTTTCCTGTCGATAAAATCACGTGTTCCTTAAAGTACGTCATACCCCGAAAGAAGTCTAAGACGAATGGTGTGCCAAAATGGCGGCAAATTTAAACGTTTTTAAAAAATTCTAAAAAAATCGTCTTTGGTTCAAATCGCAAAATTTTTTCGCAGAAGTTATTTTAATAAGGTGTAGTTTCAGACAAAAAATAAAAAATTTTAGGTGATAGGCACTTTAAACCTCACTGAGACTACCAAATTTAAATATGAAAGGAGAAACAAAATGAATTCTGGTCTTAGTAGTAACAAGACGTGATCATGGTGCAAATGGCCCATTGCATCCGGAAATATTGAATATTTAGTAAAATCCAACTAGAAGTGGTCTGTTATCAATGCTGCGTTCTGTTGGTTGAGCTACTACTAGGCTATATGTTATAGCCTACTAGTAGCGAAAAGCGCGGGCTTTTTGGTGGCAAAAAAGGATTAAAGTCTAGCTTTAACAAGCTAAATTTTTTTTATTCTCGATATTTTTGACCAACTTGTTGGATTTTACTAAAACAATTATTCCTCTCGCCCTCATGGCCTCTGAGTCAATAGCCCATGAGGCCTTCGGGCTCGAGGAATAATTGTTAATTATCCAGTGAGTTTGCTTTAACTTCCCTATCCCAACCTTTTTATTACAATGTACTTTTTATTAACTTAAATTGCGAAGAATTAAATTAGCCTATTTTCTTTTAAAAAATAAATTTAAAAAAAAACTCAAATGTAAGTATTCAAAAATACAAACAAATGTATTAATTGAGACCACCTTTACATACCTCATTGGTGGGGAGGACATGGGATGGGGGCCCGGGAGATTGGGAGCGCGATGGATAAGGGTGTTGGAGGAGAGAGGGAGAGGGGAGTTCTAGAAGGGTGGGAAGTGGAAGAAATGGGGAGAAACTATTCAACAGGGCTAATTAGTATTTCGCAATCGAAAAAGGGACGGGAGCCGGAAAGTTTAAACGCCCTGTCCCTCAGTGTAATGTCTCTTTGTTTAACAAAGTGAGACAGTTTATTTTCATCAGGCCTCTTAGCGTGTCATTTTCTTGATGCTATTAGTATAGGTAATAGCATGATTTGTAGTGATATTTGGCATAAATACCACGAGTGATATTTCGAAATTGTTATACATAACTTCACGAGCCGTTAGGCGAGTGAAATTTGAGACAATTTTGAAATATCGCGAGTGGTATTTATGCCAAATATCACTTACAAATCATGCTATTATTTGTTTATACTACTACCCGCAAACGTTTTGTAATTTTCACATGTAGGTATTTCAAATTAAGCTGAAATACCACTGCTCTAAGCCAATCAAATTGCAGCAATTTTTCACGTAGTAGTATAATCATGATTATTGCTTTAGGGTCTTCTTCAGGGTTATCAGGAGCCGATTACTTAATCGGCTCCTGCTATTGAATGTCTACACTGAAGTTTAGTTGTTAAAAATGATGAATCAAATACCTGACAAACGTCTCCAAATATCCGGGATTTTCTGCTCCCGTGGGTAACAAGGCGATAAGCGTTAGTAAGCAGAGGAAAACCACAAAGAAAATCACGGCTCTCTGGTTCCAGGCCTCGCTACCACCTAACAGTGGAATTATGGGAAGGCCAATGATTGGAACTACCAAAATCAGTTGAATAAGGATGGTAATGATCTGTAAGGAATGGCAATGTGTTGTAACTAAGAAAACATCATATTTTTACAGAATTTACCTGAAGGATCGGAAATTTGGCTATCCCGCGCGGGGCTTTGGACATGCATGCGGTTTCCCGACTCGAATTCTAAACATGGAGGATTTTATCGTAAAGTACTAACAGTTCGTCGCCAATAAGCTCGGACAAACGTAAAGAGGTTGAAGAAGTATCAAAAGGTAGTTTTCTTTTTTATCACATTAATTTCTTCACTGCTTATCAAGCTACAACATGACCTGTCACTATACGGCGAAAACTGCAGCCAGTGTTTATGGGCACGATCCTGCAGGGGCTGGGGCATTTGCCATCTTCTTCTTTGTCCAACCTTGTCCCTACGGGGGGGGGCAGCTTCATTAACAGGGGGGGGGGGGAATGCTAATGCCTGGGGTTTGGCCTGAGGAGAAATAGTTTAGCTGGACTTGTTCGATGCATTATGATGATGAAGACGAAGACAACAAAAATGGTGATGCCACACGTAGTTAATCGATAAACCGATAATCGATAATAATAGATAGTAGTCGATATCAATCATCGATGAATATCGATTTCTGATATCGATCGATAGAAATTGAAAGAGAAAAAGTTGTGACTTCGATTATTATTGATGATTTTCCGATAGAATTCGAAACGGATTTTTTTATCAATTACTATCGATTCCTATCGAATGTTATCGATTTTGTTAATCGATAACAATCGATAAATTATTTTATGTGACTTCAATTTCTATCGATTTCCGATATCAATCGATATTAATCGGCGGATTAAATCGATTAAAATCGATGACATCGATTGATTTCCAATATCGATTTTTATGGATTAACTACGTCCGGGGTGATGATACCAACGATATTATTGATGAAGATGATAATAATAAAGATAATGAGCAAAGTAAATTTACCAAGGTTGATCCTGGACACCGCTGGGGCTCAGCGACTATGGATTTTCCCATTCCTAATCCAAAAATGATCTGTAAGCTTTGAACTGGATCAATGTCACTCTCATACTGACCCATGTGGAATGAAACAGCTGCTGCTGAGGTTGCCATGGCTTCGGATAATTTAATGTCATTCGGATGTAGGCGGTTTTCAAACTGTTTATTACCCCGAAAATTATCAATTCGTTCAATTCCAGAGGGTGCCATCGTAAGAAGTGCGAATGAAGGCTCTCTGGTGGGAAAAAACGTATATGGTCATCGATAACAGGAAATCAAATATTAGTTTCATTCATTACCAGTAATGATACTTTTAATTCAAACAAATAAACAGTTAACGTAGCATTAAACTATAAAAAGTCCATGTACTTAGTATTTAGTTATTCGGTTGGGAATTGGCATGTGTTAAAGTGCTCTCTAATTTTGAAATCGGTGAAGACAATCAGGGTAGTTACAGAAAAGGTACTTTTTCATATACCTTCCATTGACAAATGTCACAAATGGTACCCCTTTCACACACCTTGTTTAGAACGTTGTATCCCTTTTAACTGCTGTAAATGCACTGTCTTTTTAATATGAATAAAGCGCAAAGCCAGAACGTTTTCACGACTTTTTCACAGCCATAACATGCATCTGTTGGCCCTTTGGGGCCTTTTTACAGACCAACACGACAGATTTCCCTACCCTTTCATATATCTGAAGTCTGAGAAGGGCACCCCTTTCTGGCGGAGCCTCCCCGTGAGGTTTAAGGTTTAAGGCTTGTTTATAGTGGAAAGTGCACTTAGCTTATCCAGCTAGTTTACAGGCACTCCACACAAATACTTAGAAACAAATAATTCAAATGCAACATAAGAGGATTAAAAACCCCAACTGGCAGGAGGCAACCAGTTGGCTATTTACAATCGTGGCCGAGGATTTGAACTCGGAACTAACTTTGAAAAAATCCAGCCATTGGCCAGAGCGTCGGGACTCGAACCCGCGGGACCGCCGGATTGCGAGTCCAACGAGCTGACCACTCGGCCACGCTGCCTCCGTATAGGTCATTATAGGGAGTACCCGCCCCCCCCCCCCCCCCCCCCCTTAGGGGTTTGGCTTATCGCGGGTTGTCCTATTTGATTTGAACAAGTCTCATATTACGGCGCAATTGCTTACCTCAATGATTGAGTTAACCTCCATTCGTTCACAGTTAAATTACAGATGTATTCTGGTGACATGTCAGACAGATCCTCCAGGGTCAAAGGTCGATTCAGTTTCTCAGCTGGTGACTCAACGCATTCGCATGTGCACAGAGGAAACACATCCTGACAAGTGATTCCTGAACAGCCTGTAGCTCCAGTGCTCTCAGGAGAGTAAAAGGATTTCTGGAGGCGCCATCTACAGAGGAAGGAATAATCAAAATGAAACGAAACACCTTAGACTTCACTATACCACGCCAGTTGTATTAATAGTAGGGATAAATTAATTTTTCTTTTGAAGTGGAATCTCTCAGTAAGAAGTGGAATGCAATGACACTGATGATATCATACCCTTTTGTCTTTATCTCATGAATAATTGCTGTGGATTGTCTTTATTTTATTTAATTTTTTTTTGTATTTCTAACACAATTAAAAAGATAAACTCCTTAAAGGGAACCTCCACTTCAACAAAAAGATAACTTTAAATCACAGGAAATAACTGTTACAGTCAAGTCAATCTAAAATATTTTTAAAGAAAGCGTTTGTATCCGAAAGAAATAACTTTTAGATTCGCCTATTTCTGTTTTCAAATTTTGCGGGCGTCGCCATCTTGAATAATTGTGACGTGTAATGGTTGCCCTATTGTTATTAAACAAAAGCTCTTTGTGTCAGAACAATAGAGCAACCGTAACACGTCACAATCATTCAAGATAGCGGCGACCGTGAAATTTGAAAGTGAAAATAAGCGATTTTAAAATTCGCTTTTCCTGATATAAACACTTTTTTTAAGACAAATTTCGAACAAATTTGTTTATCAACATAATTTTATTCGATTTAAACTTATTCTGTAGTAAGAGTGGAGGTTCCTTTTAACGCAACTGGTTTCAACCTGATTGTCATCGGCGTTAATGTGTTTCACCTCAGTTAACTAATGGTATTTCACTTGAAAAGGTTAATTTCATCCCTACAATCATACTACTTACACCTTGTAGTGTAGCTTCCTTAATCAGCGCTGTCTTTTTGTTTAGCAACTTATTTTTCAATTTAAAACAAAAGAGTGCCTCCCCTGCACCACACCACCCCACTCCGAAAAAAACAGCAACAACAACAATTTAACAAGAGCAAGTCGCATACTACGAAAGTAGACCCGGTTGCAATAGTTTCGTCTCATGTTTCAGTTGATGTATGTTTAGTTTATACCTTATTTGGTTTTGTGAGGTAAAGAAACACGAGCTCTTATTCAATAACTTGCAATTTTATGTCTCCGGATGAGAACATAGACTGCAACCAAATTACAACTAAAAAATATACAGTCCTAACTACGTCTTAAGTGATTTCTTGGCGGAACACCTTCACTGAGGTTCCAGGCACTCGATGAAAATTTTGCAATATTGCCCACGACGATGCGGGTTTGCATGTTAAAAGAAAAAATTCTTGTATTATACTACTACATGAGAAATTTCTGCAATTTGATTGGCTTAGAGCAGCGGTATTTCAGCTCAAAATACCTACATGTGATAATCACAAAACTTTTGCGGGTAGTACTATAAACAAATAATAGCATAATTTGTACGTGATATTTGGCGTAAATACCACCCGTGATATTTCAAAATTGTCTAAAATTTCACTCGCCTAACGGCTCGTGAAATTACGTATAACAATTTTGAAATATCACTCGCGGTATTTATGCCAAATATCGCTACAAATCATGTTATTACCTATACCAACATCAGTATTATATAATCTTATTAGTGATTACCTGTTGTATGTGTGTATAGCATTCATCTGTAGCATTACAACAAAAGGATTCAGCCATATTAATATTGCTGAAATCCACATCAGCAAAGTGAACCTCTGTTCGCTGTACTCAATGGAAAGAACTTCTGTTTTATAAACCCTCCACTTAACAGCATAAGCATAGAGATAGACAATCAAAGCCATTGATGCTTTGTCTCTTAGAGGAGCTATGCCCATCCACAGGAGAATACTGAGAGCGATGATCAAAGCATTAAGCCACAGAGGTGTCACTACTATATATTCCTCAATAAACCATGGGAGAAAGACCATTGCAAAAGTAAACCCTGACAGGTTATAAAGAACGTTGGCGAACGGTTTTAGCAATGGCCCAGCTACTTTGTTTACCACATAGAAGAGGAGAAATAAAAGAAAAAGAATTGCGAACGTGATGAAAGTGATGTATACATCAGGACCAAATGTGGGAACACATTCTACTTGATTGGTCATGTTGGAAAGAGCAGCGACGTTGCTGTTATTGGCAATCTCCGATGACGAAAAGTTTTTCGTCTTCTCATCAGGACAAGTAAATGGTTTTCGCATAATATCACCAAAAAAGTAATCGATGATATAAGCTGTTGGAAAAGCCAACCCTGACCAGTTAACGCAAGATAATACTACAGAAACAAATAGAATAACAGTAAGGAGAATAAAAGTATCAAAAATTCCTTTTAAAGGATTGCGCCAGTTGCAGAAAAGGCCAATATTCCTCCTCATGTTATCAAAGAACTCTTTATGCCATTCAGGATCATCTTTCTGTTCATTGTGATACTTCCAGTCTAGGTAGGCGGTGCCTGTGTAACCTCCTCCTGAGACACAGCTGAGGTAATCTGGGGTGACATTCTTATGTAGCAGTCTGCGTAGAACGCCAGAACTCAGTGCCGCTGACCGAACGCCGCCACCGGAAAATGCTAATCCAGTTTTATTCATTTCCTTAGGGAATTGGCCGATGAATGTCTCTGCAAAAAAAAGGTTTTGAGTATTCGTTATCATCACGCATTAAACAGAAATTAGCTGTACTACCAACTTTCAGAGCAACATATTTTGAAGAGCGAAATTGAGCCACCACAAAGGCGGGAGAAACTTTTGCATGCGAACGCACATGTATTTTCAATCGTAGCTTCCTTGGTTTTACAGGTGAGGATAAAACCTTGAGAAAAAAGACCCAGA
>OZ037784.1:29319819-29357319 GCA_964035525.1 Porites cylindrica | reverse complement strand
TGAAGCTTTGTTGTTAAATTGGAGCAAGTTAGCACTTATCAGTGACTTATGCTTCACGGAAAATTCCATTGTATCAAAACTATAAACGTTAGAAATTAAAATGTTGTTCGAGTAAGGCCTTTATACGGTGGCCCATATCTGCAAACACAACAAACAGTTCTTGAAACACAAAAATATATTCCTGGAACACAACAAACACTTTTCCAAACACAACAACTAACGCTGTTTACCAAAATACAACACAATATTTGCAAAACACAACACATTTCAGGGACCGCGGAGACCATTTTAAAGTGGTAGGGCTAAAAACTCTGGCCAGTATAAAGAAACATTCAGGTCGGTGTTTCGCCATTTATCTTGCATTTGCGCGCCATCTTATTTACCACCTCAACAAATATAACATAAACGTCCACACGTGTTATACTATCCAATATAGCCAATATGTTAAATAAACCTTCTGAGGTTGCTACTTTTTGAAGTTGCGCGAAGTGCCAAAGCTTCTCTTGCGATTCTTATTGCAGGAAACAAACTCCTGTGTAGCTATAGAGACACTGTCTATTCTCCGCTTGTGACCATTCAACACTGCTAGGTCACCCATCCTGGATAGAAGTCACGTCTTCAGACGCCGTGCAGATGAGAATCAATGCTCGTCAGCAGCGCTGGTTGCAGGATTTTGCAGGCAGCTTACAGATAGTTTGGGCTTTATCTTAGTTTTGGAAACTTTGACACCACCAACAGGATTTCGTCAAAACATGCTATCTTCTCCTATAACATAACTTCCAAAATACTTAGTTGCATGCCCAGGTAGCGCCCCTGTATCAACATCTTCTCTGTATGATGCTTCAAGAAACTTGAACTCTGCCTCATAGTCGTCACCATTAGCAGCTTTAACCAAGAGGGTCTCCATCTGGGCGTAGGAGCTGAAGCTTTCCTGATAGATAGCACTGACGATAAGATCAACAGCCTCATAATAGACCCTTCTAAAGTGATCTTTGGCAGTTTGGGGGTAGCTTGGTGCACCAGCACCAACCTCCAGTCTGGCCGAAGTGCATCGCTTTCAGTGGAAGCGATGGTTTACCAACCAGGCCTTCGCTCTTGCGCGAAATATTAGCATAGAAATGGTCGAAGCTTTGATCACATGGGCATTTTTTTGAGCGTCTCCTTTGTTAGATATGCCAATGTCAGGCCTTGTCCACTGACAGCAGCCACCTTAGTACCCTTACGATCCTTAGATAGATTATCGGCGTGGGAATGAAGCCGCCCTCCAAGATGCAAACCAAAGAAAAAGTCAAGTCGTTCCATTTAGGTCTTACATCCTATTATCCTTGCACGCACATCGGGTTATAATCGTTCGGACAAGCAAATATCCCACTCTTCCATAAGAACTGCATAGTTCTCAAGGATTCGTCGAAAACAACTGGCTCTAACCGTCCACCTTTAAGGGAAAAGTCCAATAATTCCACAATAACTTTTTCCAGGTCAACTAGAAAATAAATCCCAGCAAAAAAGTGGTAGGGCTATAGCCCTACCAGCCCCTCCCCCTCCGCGGTCCCTGCATTTTTCCCAAAGCACAAAACAATATTTGCGAAACACAAAACAAAATTCTCCGATTACGTAATGCAGGCCTTTGTTAATATATAAAGCATAAACCCATCATTACTAAACCAATGACATGTTATTTGCCTTGCATTGTTCGCAAACTCCCGCCATATTCTTTCAACTGGTTATCCCTTCATGTGGCAATCTGTCGCGATGGATGTGTTTTTTAAGCGCTTGAACTACTGGGAAGAGCTCGAAGGAAACTCTCTAATACTGCTCTACATGTAGAGAGGCCGTAGACAAAGAGAAAGGATCTCATACGTTATTATTTTCAGCGTGTGTTTGGTTATGGTTCATGCACAAGGTCGTAAGCGACGGGTCATTAGAAAACTTATGGGGGGCGGGCGGGCGAAGTACAAAAAAAGAATTCCCGCAAGGGAAAATTAAATGAAAAAAAATTCATGCACGCCAATTAATCCTAAAAAATATTCATACTATGGCCTAAAAAAAATTTATACTAGGAATTTGATAACGAAAAAAAATTCCTGCGGCTCGAAAATTCCCCTCCCCCCACCCCCCCCCCCCCCCCCACCCCCCATAACTTATCTAATGGTTCGTCCCTAAACTAACCAAGGTCCGAATTTTGCTTGGCTAACCCCTCATGGAATGGTCTAGTAAATTTCGCCATCGTTGTTGTTTGCATTCCTTCTTCTTAATCCATGTACTCGCGAAGCCTATTGTGCAAAATACGCATAAACATGCTGTTGCATGCTACTTTTCTACAAAGAGTATTATAACCGAGTGATCAAACCCATGCTGAAAATAATAACCTTCTGAGAACCTCCTCTTTGTTTAGGCTGCTCCACATCTAGAGTAGTATTGGTAAGTTTCCTTCGAGCTCTTCTCAGCAGTTCAAGCGTGTAAAAAGCACATCCATTCTTGTGACAGATCGTCATATGGATAACAAAGAAATGAGGGAGTTTGCAATTAAGGCGGATATATCAAGTTCAATTATGCCTTGTACCGTGTAGCACGAAATTTTTGCGGGAGTTTATTTTTGCGGATTGGTGATTTTTTGTGTGTTGCGGGAACTAATTTTTGCGATTAGAACAGATTGGTTTTTCTTGCTGGGAATTAATTTTTGCCACTTTCAGACAGTACCCAGTACCCAGTTTTGAGAATATTTTCGTTTTTATTGAGTACGTGCATGCAATAGAAATACTGTTAACATATTTTCAAACAATAAACCAGTATTTCGTTTGTTTCTGAATGAAAGAGACAAGTTGTGATTGAACAGACACGATTTCTTATTTTTGTGTAGCGAATTTAAGTTAAAGAATATTTACTCTGAAGTAAATTTTTTCGGAAAAAATGTTTGCGGTAATTCTTATTTCAGTGAGGGAACTTATTTTCGCGGATCGCTGGCAAAATCGCAAAAATCGCAAATTCGTTGCAGTCCTTACGATAGTTTAGGGCTGTTTCAATGTAAATCGAGCTGCAAAGAACACGCTGGCTGACAAAAATCTCTTGAAAGGCATAAAGATGGTCAGTCTAAAACAAAAGGTCTGCAAATGCTCTGTATTCCTTACGGCAGGTGAGGACTGGCTCAATGTAAATCGACTGCGAAGGGCACGCTGGTTCCGATAAAACTTTGAGTCAGGGAGTGATAACCATTTTCTATTCTTTGATCAGCTACCGCTTAAAATTCAATTTACAAAGGAAAAGAGATCAAAAATTTGAGCGTACAACCCCATTCCTTGATCAGCTTCTGCTTTAAACGAAATTTATAAAGCAAAATAGAGCACTAATGGCCCTTTCAAACAAGAAATCATATCAAAGTTTGCTCACCTGTTAGGTCCTCTGGAACAGATGACGATTAGACGATTAGTTACAGGGTCAGTAAAAGGTCTTTGAGTCAGTACAAAATGCAGACTGCAGACTGCTGAAGACCATCGTTTTGACAATGCAAATAAGGACCCCCAACCCTGAAAACAACGATCTGTGGTCTGCATTTTGTACTGTCCAATTGGCTACACACTGGATCCACGACTTGTAAATACAAAACCATGCCGCCATTGCCCAAATATAAGGTCTTACTTACATCAAATTAAATATGGTAAAAAAAAGAGGGTTACGCAGAATTTGAGGAATTTTCCAAAACATTGCGTCGCATTATGAATTTACCGCCGAGGCAACCTGGCTGGCAATAAACAATTTCTTCTAAATTGTGTCAATGATATAAAAAGCGTTTTTGCTGTCTTGGTAAAGTATATATGGTAATGTCCTGCATCAGGAGTAAAATATTTATCTTCTTTACATTCTACATTAATAGTAAGCTCAGATGTAAGCATAAAATGCGACAATGGCTATCGGTCCAATAATGACTTCCATGATGTCGTTTTCTTTTCTCCTACTACTATACGCCCTCAGACAAACGATTTTCGGCTTAAAACATGTCGGGTGCCCAAATGACACGCCTTTTTAACCGAGTCGTTCATTTCAGTTCCCGTTTCAAAATTATTTTGCCTTTCAATTAATATACCAATTCAGTCAAACCATTGTAAAGGAAATTCTACATTGCATTTAATTACAATATATTGTGGATGGCAAAACAGTCAAATGATTTTCAGGGTTCTCTCACTGTTTTAGTTGTGATTTTGTAACACAGGCTTTGTTTATTCCATCCACTCATGGCCTGTCGCTACGTGTACCTTTCGTTCAACGTGCGTCGATCGATTTCTAATGAGCAAACACTGCTTTTGTTAAACTCAAATATAACTCCAATATCCCTGCCAGCGCCCTAAGTTTCATCTCTGTCGTATCATCCTCTGTTGTGAATTGATGTAGAAACCTTCATGACCGTTTTCTAAAACCAGCAAAGGGAAAATAAAGCTAGAACTTCCAATTTGTTCAAATTGAGTATGCCTAGAAAAATCGGGCCATTGACACTTTGTACCCCAGAATCGTGAAACTGTCTCTTTTTGTGAAGTAAGGCGAATCCTAATAAATTTCTCTGTTTATTATATTAAAATAATCTTCGATAAACTAGAAAACCATCCATCTTCCTGCGATGTATCAAGTGAACGTACATGTTTAACCTCTATATCAAAAGCATTCAGATAACATGATGTCTTACGTTGTGAAACAGCCAGTAGAGTATGGCCTACAGTTTTTTGGCTTGGTCATGAAAAATTACAAAATTTCTATTCAGACAAGTAGAGGATATCGTATAAGACAAACTTAAAAGAAATCTTACCTTATATTTTGTAAGTCAGTAGGGAAGCCACGATGACTAAATTTTGAACCCCTTTTGCACGACCACAGCGAATGCAAATAACTGCCTTGGTTACTAATGAGCAATGTATTTATCATGGGTTATGTAACCTTTTCTTTGGGGTGTTACATGGTATGCTGTTCTGTTGCTTCATTAGCGGTAGGCTATATATATTTGAGTTGTTCTCATTTATATTCATTCGCGTCTTACGACCGTCCCTACGCCCTCAAAATTAAATACCCAGTGATCAGGGGTTTCTCTTAGACGTAGTTTTTTGCATGCTGCTATATGAAAGGTTTAGCACGTTTTGTATCACTATGTTTACTGAATGATTGTTATACGAGCATAGTTTAGATCATTTTGTTGGGTTGTTTTTCTTGCTGTAATTTTTTACATTTCCGAGTTTTCATTCTGTTTGTTGTATTATTTCCATCCATTCTGTTGATGAAGGCATAATAAAGAGGGTCGCACACGGCTCGTGTTGACACACCCCAATTGAGGTTACTTGTTACATGATAAATGTTTTATATTCGTTTGAGCGGGGTAGCGAATTAGAATATAATGACAATTTTTTTTTGGAATTCTAATGGTAACAGAAAGGTCCGGTGGAAAATTGACTTTAATTAATGCATCACTTTGAAGCATCGCTCTTTGAATTACATACAGGAGAGTTAGATTACCATAGCGCCGGCGGTGTGTTTTACTCACGTATACAGTGAAACCTGCATTAAGCGGACAGTAGCCGAGGTCCCCAAATTTATTTCCCTAATTTACTTTAAATGAAATCTTTATTAAGCAGAAACGGACACCTAAAAAGTACCTGAAATGGACGGTCATTTCTAGTGTTGCCAGCCTGTATTAAAAGGAACACCTGTAATTAAACTCCACCACCTAATATTGCCAGATATTATGGACAAGAGAACCTTACGCTGGCCACTTAAAGCAAGGCAGCCAACATGCTCCAGAAAATGAAGTTTAAGGGTTAAGATGCTCGAACAATCATGAAATTGATGACTTTGACTTATGACTTATGTTCATTGCAACAGTGAAATAAACAGCATAGAAAAGGACACAGTTTATATTCAATTTTATGATTGTTTGTACAAATATACAGCTTGTTTTGCTCATTTGCTCAGTCTCACGGTATGCAGTATTGTTTTCTGTCTTTCTCATTTAATTTCGTTTTGTTTAATTTGTGTAGAACTTATTTCACTCATCTGATTTCTTCAAGACCTTCAAAGGGTGAATTTGTGGTACAATCTTATGTTTATGGTACTATGATAAATTGGTCCCCTTAAAGAAAGAAATTAATGTAAACGTATATTGTCGTAGTATTTGCATTGGAGTGTTCCAAACGTTTCCACCGTTCATTTGAATGGTATTTGACACCTCATATGACGTTATCTTTGGAAACCTGTATTTGGCGGACACTAAAGCACTCCCCGAGGGTGCCCGCTTAATACAGGTTTGAATTCACTATACCTTCAAAACTGATACCTTATCCAGTTTGTCCCTTTCTCATTTAATTTATTTGTACACAGTCGAACCTCTCCACAACGGCCACCTTGGGGCCTGGGCCAGACGAAAGTGTCCGTTGTGCAGAGATTGCTGTTATGGGGAGGTAGGGGTGTAATATGACAATTTTTTTCGAAAGTACAACACGTTTATTGTGAAACACGAATAATGTTTGAATCAACATGTTAACGTGACAAAATGAGCAAGGCTCGCACCACTCGCTAGAAGTATTTATGCAATTTAAGCACACTGCAGCTGCAGTATAAATGGAACACAGCCAAAATACGACTGCATGCCGCGCTCATCAACGCGCCATACTGATCAAATTTAAGTATTGTTAGTGTGGTGACTAATCACAATGATCTTCAGGACAAGCGAGCAAACCTCAAAACCACAAACTAATTACCGTTGCTGTTTGCTGTTTAGTTTTCTCGAGTGCAGCTAAATGTCGTGGGTCGTGGGTCGTGGGTCGTGGGTCGTGGGTCGTGGGTCGTGGGTAGAGGTCGTGAGGCGTGGGTGTGGGTCGTGGGAGTGGGTTGTGCCTAAATCATACCGTCCAAAAGGACAGCCTAGGAGTACTAGGAACGAGTTTCCGATTCGGGCCGACCTCGGAAATTCTCGAAAACATCCAATATGGCGGCTCAAGTGTTGTGAAAACTGACAACCAAAGGAGCCGTTTTATCGCCAGAGAAGCGTGATTTACGGTATTGTTGACGCAGTTTGCGTTTATTGTGAGTTTTGAAGTGTTCTTGGTCCTGTATAGTAAGCAATCCTTTTATAAATGTCTTCTCAATTTGTCTTGTTCCGCTGGCCGGTATTTAATACCGAAAAAAAGAAGTACCGTCCAACGGGACATCCTAAATTAAAGGGGCGTATGGAAAAGCCGGAATCCGGAATCCGGAATCCGGAACCGGAGTCGGAAACGGAAACGGAAACGGAACCCGAACCCGAACACGAACCCGAACCCGAACACGAACCCGAACCCGAACCCGAACCTAAGAAATAAAACTTGGAGACGTTTCTGTCTTAAGAGTGTCACTAAGAATTATTGCTCGATCAAGACTTTTCATCCCCACATTATATTTATTTATTGTTATTATATTTTTTACTGTCGCATTTTTTGCGTACGGCGCAAAATTTTTCTTCGAGAATTTCATATACGCGTAAGCGTTGCAACTTGGGATCATGATTGACATGAGTACTCCTCCTCCCTTTGCCGCCTTTCCCTCCCAATGGATGAAACACGGATCCCTTTTAAGAAATGAGTAACTTAGGCTCCAGAGAAGGAAATGAAAAACACAGCGGTCTTAAACATCCCATACCAATAATGGCTGTTTTTCGCAGTCAATCGGCTTCTGATTAGTTGTAGTCTCGATCTGTCGAAAATTGCTCGACCTACAGCTGCAGTCACAGTTTATGACTGCCAGGAATAACAGTAGGATGCACTTATCTTTTTTTTTGCAAGTCACTTTCCGAATGTGAGTATACCTTTGGTATCACGATCACTGTGCTGAAAATTTCTCAAAACAATGACAACAGAGGACGCCATGTTGAATTTTATTCCCACACGGGTATGGAGAACTGGTTTCAGTACTTCCCAGTTTACCCTGGTCTCAACTTAAGTTCCGGTTCCGGTTCCGGTTCCGTTTCCGGCTCCGGTTCACAGGAAAAAATAACGGATTCCCATTTTTGGATATTTTAGGGTATTTAAAGAATACCCACAAAAATCCCAACTTTGGAAGAGTGAGACAAGTCCCAATCTGGTAACTTAGTTGGGAATTCCCTGTTTGGGACTTGTCTCACTTTGCCAAATTTGGGATTTTTTATGGGTATTCTTTAAATACCCTAAAATATCCAAAAATGGGAATCCCTTATTTTTTCCTGTGGTTCCGGATTCCGGATTCCGGCTTTTCCATACGCCCAAATTATAGCAACATTTGTTGGCATGTACATCACCTCTAGCTTTTATTATTAAACTGTGTTGTAGGACTGGATTTCTACAGGTTTCTACAAGCTTAGGATAACTCTATGGGAACATTTTTATTCATAAAAGTGGCCTTGTCCTTTTGGCCGTTATTACCGAAGAAAATAGTACCGTCCAACAGGACATCCTGAGTTCTAGCAACATTTGTTAGAAGGTATATCATATCTAGGTTTTTTATTTTTAAATGGTGTTGTAGAACTTGATTTCTGTCGGTTTCTACAAGCTTAGGATAACAGTATGGGAATATTTTTATTCATAAAAGTGGCCCTGTCCTTTTGGCCGGTATTACCGAAGAAAATAGTAGTGTCAAGCGGGACATCCTGAGTTTTAGCAACATTTGTTAGGAGGTACATATCATATCTGGGTTTTTTATTGTTAAACGGTGATTCTTTAGGTTTCCAAAAGGTCAGGGTAACTAAATAGGAGTGTTTTTTTTTTCGTGAAAAATTCCTTGTCCTTTTGGCTTGTACTATTTAAGGAAATAGTACCACCTAGCAGGACATCCTAAGCTATGTCAGCAGTTGCTTGCATGTATTACTACATGACATGCAGCTTGGTATTGTTACATTGTAGTACATACCTTGCCCTCTGAGGGCTTTTTCCTGTCAGCCGGGGACAGCTGGACAAAGATAGTTTTATTCATTCCTTGTTGTTGTTATCACCTAAGAATGTCCACCCAGGGGGACAATCTATAGGAAGTACTCATAACTGACAGCTAGAGGTGCCGTTTTATTGCCAAGGAAGCGTGATTTTACGGTATACTTTGCGATGTTTTCTCATGTTCTTTGAAAAATTCCTAATTGATCATATCATCAGTCCATTATGTAATAATGATATCCTTTCATTCATGATATACTTCCATCCTTACTACATCCAGGAAAGGCCAGTTAGATCTATTATTATCATAAATATTATTGTTATTGTTGTTATTATTTAGTATTGTTATAGAATCATTGTTTTTTCCTGTCCTCAGTATTTGTGTGTTGTTTGACTGGTCAGTATCACTCAGCAAAAAAAAGGTTGGTACAGTTGGCTGTACTCTCTGGCTGGCACTATCAAAACAAATCATTTTTTTTTTTTGTGACAACAAACTTATTCTCACCCCCACCCCCCTCCCCCCCACCTCTCCATACTGAAATTGTGGTCCAATTTTATCCTTGGTCTAAATTTTATTTTCTTTTGTTTCAAACTCATTATCATATATTACCATACCCAAAAACCTACCTACCGTAGCAGGAACTAACCTTGGTTGTTGATTCTGGAGACTCTATTTTTAACTTCCCCCCTCTCCCCAACTGTCAACAGCCCCAATAACCCCACTACCGGTCGGAGAAGTAAATCAAGTAAACAAGATCCTCGCGTTGCTTTGTGCTGCTCACTAGTGTTCATTTAAAACAAAATGAAAAGAAAAATTGAAAAAAAAAGTTAAAAACTTTGAAGAGGAAGCTTTGGCTAACTAGACAGTACATTGTAACTGTCTACCAATTTCATAACAAGATATGCTTTGTTCTTCTTTCATGGACGAAATTACAGAAACTCATCAGTGACAAGTTCTGTTCAATTTCTACATTACAGATGTACCACAGCAATTAAACTCAACTGATTGTGGTGTCTTTGTCTGTATGGTAGGTTTTGCTATTTCATCACCTTTGCAATGAAGATTATTGAATGGAAGGTCATTCATTGTGCAATTCCATCAAAATAAATATGAACTTTTAAGTATTATCCTTCAAAACAATTTTCATACATCACTACTGTTACTGATTAGTTTGGAGAGTAACTCAGCAGGGAGATAATACCCAATAAAAGTTCAGACACTGTTGATGAAAAGAAGTTAGTTTCACAGTATTCTACCCCCTTTGAAATACAAGTGTATTTTTACTCTAAGACCTTGGATATTAATTAATACTCTTTTGTCTCTACTCCTTTATCTTTTCAAGATTTCCAAAACGTGATCAAGCAACAACGGTTGCAAACGTTTTTGTAATAAACTTAAAGTACCAGGGGCAGATCCACGATTTTTGAATGGTGGGTTGATGATACTAATCGGCCATCAAACTATACGTTATTAATTTTAAGTTGTTGCACTCTTGTCCCAAAGCATGCCGATTTAGGAAGGACGATGGTTGGTTGGCGTCACAAGCTTTTTGCCTCCCACGCATTTCCATTTATTTCCCCAAGTATTACATTTTTGGGGAGACTGTTCTAAAAACGGGTGGCTAGCCACTCAATCCACCCCTCCTGGATCCAAACACTGACACATGTACTACCAATTCCTGTTGATGAGTGGAGAAAATAAAGCTTGAAAGCAACTCCAAACTCATCGTGCTCCTTAATAATTGAGTAACACAAGAAATCTAACGAGGAAATTATTTTATCTCAGGTAATTTTTGTTCTCCATTTGTTTCAACGTCATTAGCGTTCATTACCATACCCCAAAACAAAAGAAAAACAAAAATTACCTGCGATAAAAAACAAACTTTCAAAACACTTTCAAATGAGATAAACCATGAAAAATTAAACACAAGCTTGCTGAGCTAATTTAGGACGTCCTGCTGGCTGGTACTATTTTCTTAGCTTATACCATTCAAAAGGGCTAGACAATTTTCAAGAATAAAAACCACTCCTGTTTGGTTATCCTTGGATTTCAAATGTCAAACCAGAAAAAGGGTTTTGCACGTCCCCATCACTGTTATACCTGAGTACTCCCTATAGAGTGTCCCCCTGGGTAGACATTCTTAGGTGATTACAACAACAAGGTATGAATAAACTATGTACTACAATGTAACAATAACAAGCTGCATGTCATGTAGTAATACATGCAAGCAACTGCTGACATAGTTTAGGATGTCCTGCTAGGTGGTACTATTTCCTTAAATAATACAAGCCAAAAGGACAAGGCATTTTTTATGATAAAAAAAACCACTCCTGTTTAGTTACCCTGGCCTTTTGGAAAACTAAAGAATGACCGTTTAGCAATAAAAAACCCAGATATGATATACCTCCTAACAAATGTTGCTAAAACTCAGGATGTCCCGCTGGATGGTACCATTTTCTCCGGTAATACTGGCCAAAAGGACACGGCCACTTTTATGAATAGAAATATTCCTATACAGTTATCCTAAACTTTCTCGATCTAATCTCTAAGCAAGCGAGACTGAATACGGCTGTAAGCGCGTTCTTGTCTTTTATCAAATAATGGCACGACGTTAAGGTCTCTAAATAAAGGCCCCAAGGGGGTGTCTCATTTTTTGTCCAGGATTACTCTGGCGCATCGTTTCTGTAAATTGATTACGTCTTGGACGTGCGGCTTCGGTTTGCTTCATGTCCCCAAGACAATAACCCCCGTAGTCAATTATTAGCTGGATATAAGTGAGTTGTAAGACAAACTTCTCAGCTTTTAGTCACAGAAATGTATCTGTTCTTTTCAAAAGGCGAAGTCGCTTTCCTATATTCGATACCGTTGTATAAAACAGTTGTCTATCTTTATGCCAGGTAGTTTAGTATCGGTTACAGAATCAAGCTGAACCTCAACTGTTGTCACATTAAGATTTCTGCCGTTCAAGCAGTCAGCCCAAACTTATGCTGTAGACAATCGCTTGCAGGGACGAGAATCATCAGCAAAAGCAAACGCAAACACAACTTACATATGAGCTTCTGGGAACGAAAACTCGAACTTACCCTATGCGGAAGACGATCTCAGAGCACTAGCCTAATCACCAATTAACCGACTGCTGCTTCAGCCACGAACACTGAGATACACTTTAGAAAGTAGAAGTAGTTGATTATGTAACTGAAAAGGAAGCAGCGTACTTTCCACGGAAACTGCGAGGTACTGTTCTCTGTGACGCAGCCAGCAGTCAAATGAAAGTTATGCTGCTTGTTAGCTCTAATCAATGGTCAATTTTCTGTACGAGTCATAGAACCGTGAAATCTCGACATTTTGACTCTTTTCCAATCGTGAGGTAATGAACCGTTCCGCGCTAGATCATTCTTTCTGTTAACATTTGCTTGAAAAAACGATCTTTGATCCTAGCGCACTTGTAAAACGGATTAAAGATAAGAAGGCAGTCTTTGCCAAATCACTGATATCGTATCAGAGGATTATAGTTTTTGTTTGATATTAGTCAAAAGTAAATCAACTGCGGTAAACTGAAGATACAGTCCAGTTCAGAACATCAGGTTAAACTTTCAGAGCTATTCCCGGCGTTGGTTAGCATTGGTCACACAGTGAAGGCCCTTACATAATAGAGACAGCAGTGGGGGGTATTCATTTTTAGAGCTTATTGAAAGCCATCTGTGCATGATTTTAAAAAAAGCCATCGTTTTTTCCATGATTTTTCCAAAAAACTGTTATCATTAAATAGTTTGGAAATGAATAAACTGACGACGAATGGCGAGATTTTGAATTTTAGACCAGACGTCACATTTCCATGAGTTAAGAAAAAGACACGTCATTCATGTTCAATGAACTGGGAATGGACCCGAATGACGCAGGTGTTTTGTAGATAAACTTCCTTCGTGGAAACAATCATATCGCTGGGCCGAAAAGTCCCAAGTACATATTTACTGAACGACTTGCCATTTCATTGACTTATTCTAGTTTTGGCTTTAAACTAGGGATTTTTCTTACTCATAATTCCGAATAGATTGGCATCTCTGCGGTAGCAGTCACCTGAGTTTGACTTTTGGGAGCCAGTTACATAAATCTCAACGAGACACACCAGCTAATCCGTATTTCAAACAGTACAAATTATTAGGTAGAAATGCGCTACTTTTTTCACCACTCTTATATAATTCTATCTCGTTCCAAATGCGCATACTTCTTCAGTTTTCAAAGAACTGACAAAAGTAAATAGAAATAATTTCTATTTACTTTTGCCATCTGTTGAAAAACGACTCATCTTTTCCACAACCTTAACCCGAGCCTTTAATACGGCCGATGGAATGCAGACGAAAGCTGGTTTAAAGCGATCAAAGAAGAATTAAATTCCCTGCAACTACTAGAAAGTATAGCAGGAAGCGGCCAGAGAAGTCAGAGAAAGCGTTTCGTCGTGCGGAGAAGATCTGGAAAAGGTACACCTTGGTCG
This sequence comes from Porites cylindrica, assembly GCA_964035525.1. Classification (NCBI taxonomy): domain Eukaryota; kingdom Metazoa; phylum Cnidaria; class Anthozoa; order Scleractinia; family Poritidae; genus Porites; species Porites cylindrica. The sequence continues at coordinate 29,343,917 of OZ037784.1, read as the reverse complement.
TGGATTACTGAATCGGGGAAAATTATAATGAGGGATTCGTTCGAGAAGCAATATCGTATGTTTTCCTGACGGTGGCGGATGACCGTCGAGTCAGAAACTCGGGCATTCACGTAGTTGTTAATTATGTATTAGCTTAAATGATTTTTTTTGAGGGTCGCTGACTGGATTCAGTTCTACGGTGATGCCCTTCAGTCCTTCTCAATTTTCTAAACATCAGTCGAAGCGGGGTAAGTCTATTTTGGGTTCCTTTGTATCATCTTCAAATGGATACCTATTATTGTTTTAGCACAAAAACGTGTTATGCTCCATTTCATACTTCATACAATAATGTAGGTGAGCAGGTACCCAAACTAATTTGCAATAAGTGACAGTGGGAATAATACTCGTAAAGTAAATAGACTGTAAGGTATCCTTTGTTATAAATACTTGAGCCTTTTTAGCTGATTTACTTTCTGGCCAAAGGACCTATAAATTAATTCAATATGGCTAAGCCAAGACAACTGATTGTCAATAATAATTCCTAAACACTTAGTGTTCATTATCACTACAGTAAAAACCCGCGAGTAAGAACCTGAAAATTAAGAACCTGTTAGCGTAAAATTTCCCATTTATAACCCCTATAAACAAGAACCTGTTTAGCCTAGAAAATGAAAAACAGGCTCTTATTTTTTAAAGTCATATTAGTGAAATGCAGCTGCAAAGCTGTGCAAGAATCCTGGTTGGAGAATTAGGAGCTTGGTATTGCTGTGCAAATAAAAGTGCTGATTTATTGATGTAATAAAAACTGAAATAAAGAGGTTAATATTGTTGTATCGCATTTTAAAACCGACAAACACGCAGATTACCATCTCGTTTTTTAGCTTGTTTTTTTCGTGTTTTTTTTTTTTTACAGAAATAAGAACCTATTTAAGAACCTAAACAGCCTAAAATTGTGTTAACTACTATTCAAATAAGAACCTGTTTAGGCTAAACTCCAGAAAATGTAGGTTCTTACTCGCGGGTTTTTACTGTACACGAAAATCGGTAGTTTCATGCCAATTCTATCCATTAGAATTGTTTTAAACTGTTTTTATCTGTTCATTTCTCATTTTGAAAATTTTTTAACTTGAATCTCACGTTTACCGTATCTCTCTATTATACCAAAAAAACGTGCCTCACAAACGTCGCGAATCCCATGGCTCACCTAAGTTACTCCTCGTTGGGCGAGGTTAGGCATTGGATGGATAACCAGCCGCGAATGTCCTGTTCTATAGGCTTGTATTTCTATTTCTTTCAGTGTTTAACAAAACTGGGTTCTACGCCATGCCCAATATTGGCCAAAACTAAAACTAAACGTTGTCGTTTAAGTTACCGTCGGAACGGTGTATAAAACAGACATTTTTTTCATCACTACTGTTTGTTTCACTGTATTGACACCTGAGATATATTCACCGCGGCGCCTTTTTGGTTACTTGTATGAGTATTTATACAGAAAATGCGCGTTAGAACTGATTTAATTGTTGTTAATTTTTATTGTTAATGCTGGTCTTTTCCTAGCCTGTGTAAAAACGCCCCCTCCCGCACAGGCTAGTCTTTTCCAGGTGATGAGTCAGAATAATCATGTCTCAAGTCTACAATGGGTTTGAGCAAATACATCATTTTCCACAGTTAAACTGGTTTATGCGGTGGAAGACGCTATCCAACTTTTGAACACTGAACTGGAATCAGATATCTAAACATTGTTTACTGTTAAAAGCAGAGACTCCGGTTTAAGATACGCCGTTTCCGCGTAGGCCCGAAGGGTATGAACCGTAACCGTAAATACGGGTAGATTACTTCTTCCCGCTGAGAAGAGGCTAGGAGCGCGGGTAGTTTACGCGTAGAGGTCAATGTTGTTTGTCACATATCTGACATAAAAGAGCTTTACTTCTCAAAACAGTAAAACGCATGCTTTTTAGGCTGTTTTGTTGCCTTAAGTTCTGATTTATAATCTAGAAGCATCGTTCCAATTTCACTTGACATTTCTACGATTGAAATGTGTTTAAAATATTCATTGCACAGTAAAAACTGGTTTTTCCCTTCCTTCCGGCTGTTTACTTCGAGCTCCCGTTAACTCGAACGGCTCCCGATACGTTAACTCTTACCTTTTTCTAGTGTCCTTGAAGGTTCAAGTTATCGGGAGTAACCTGTTACGTACTTAATTTCATAGCCTATGGCTATCACAAGAGCCCTATTGTCTGTTATTTCTGCTCTTCCGTATAAACGCTCTTCAGCCTTTTTATTTTAATTTTCGGCTGTAGTAAATTATTAAAAGTGTTCATCGTAATAAACTTAAAAGAACCAGAATAAAGATGTATATGTAGATACTCTCAGTCTCCTAACATACCCTAGCTTGCGTAGAAGGCGTCTCTGCGGGAGTTCGTCGAGGAAGCTTTTTGTTTTGCTCTCGCTACCATCGGTACAACTTTCGTGCAGAAGCTCGATAAGAAACGCTATGCTACGTTGACTATATACCCACATAAGCTAGCCGGACACCTACATATCATGTTCAATGCCAATAAAGGAAACCAAACTGATATACACCTAATTTGCCCCACGAAAACAGACCTTCAGTCAGTGCTTTGAAAAAAGGTACATAGTCTTTTCCATAAGTTACGTTCTTATTTCTAGTCCAATCATCTGACTCACCTCAGAATTATTGCTCCCTCGACCATCCAGCAAACTTGACAGTCTGGTAACAGCAATCTTTGCCCTGTACTGCCTATTTAACACAATTTAATTTTCATCTCGATGTTTTTCTTTTTTCTTTTTCGTGTAACCAAGGACATGTATTATCGTCTTCTGTAACCACGGAAATACGTTGCTCTTTTAAAAATCTAACACAATCGAAATTAAATTCTCTGACTCAATGAAAATTAATATTATAGCACTTGAAATGAGTAATGATTTACAGTGAGACTTTGTGTTTTTGCTGGTTTCAAAGGAAAGAACACGGAAAGAAATAATGAGAGACAGCACCTCGTAAAAATATCCCTGTGAAAATTGCTTAACACCACTTTTTTAAACGTCACATGACTTAAGCATTGAATGAGTTGTTTTTGAGTCGCATTTTCAGCCACTCTCATGGTTACCTGAGTGTGGATTACCTGTCTCTACATACAAAGATCCAGAAGCACGGACAGCGGAATTACCTTAACTTTATAAATTTTTGAAAGCAGATTATGACCGGCAGAAGTCGTTTCCACGAATAGACAAATACAATAAGCGTTGCAATGTCAACTTCCTAATTTTGATTAAAAATAAAATGTCTCACAATGAGTAAATCTCACATTCATCAGTTCTCTTACAGTAACATTAACAAGTCTTCACCACTAACGTATCTGGGTCGTAACTTTTATGTTTTTTGTCTCTGAGAAATTTATCCTTTTTACATGGGAGATTCTTTTGCTCGAAAAACTGTTGACATATGAAACAAGTAAATGGGGTATTGAGTTTCCGTTGCTATGGATCATTTTTCGCAGTTTAATCGGCCATTTGCACGATGACGTCGTTTTACTACTACGACTAGAATCCTTCAGGGTTTTACGTTCTTGTGCAAATTAGGGCTTTTATTATTTAAACCTCGCAGGGATTTCCAAATTTAAATATGACAGGAAAAACGAAAAGCATTCTGGTCGTAGTATCAAAATGACGACATCGTGAAAACGGCCTATTCCGTGAACTAGAAGTTTCTGTGCTTTTCAATACATGCAAACCCTAAAAAAATAATTTAACAAACGGTGACGATTTTCGCTTCATCAGGAAAATTAGCACAATTATTTTTAAAGAAGGATTTTAAGCGCTCCCCCCATTTCAAATTCTTCTCTCCAGAGTTTCATCCATGCACAGACTGTCAGCTCACATTATATCCACACGCCTAAAATACAACAATAGACTCGGAAAGAGGTCACACGCAATACGGTAATAAACAGACTAAGCCAGGTCGATAGCGTTTATTTAAATGGTCAAACGGTTGAAACCGCTGAAAAAGAACCTTTCAGATTATAAACAGTATTAGTCTATTCAAAATGAGGAAATAAGTTAACTGGAATAGTTGACTTAAAAGTGGCTACAGGTCATACCATTTTAGGCAATGAGTTCAGTACTTGACAAACAGTCGTAGAATTGACCGAGATTTCAAAATAACTGCTTCAATATCGGCGGTATGGACAAGCAAAACTGATAAAGATTCAAAAGGGATGTATCCAATAGCGGATTGCTTTTACCACGTTTGCCGGTCTCAATATTTTTTATGTATAACGGAGTAACTTCTACGATGCTCTAGATACATCCGTATTTGCTATTTAGCGATTATTTTGTTCCGTGAAGGCCTTTCTTTCATTTATTTGTAGTATACAGCTCGTCGTGAGCGAAAATAGGCAAAATCAACGGAAAAACCGAAATTCACCACGCTTTTTTGAAATCGAGGTCATTCCATCCAAATTTACATTTTTGTGACAGGTTTGATACCAAGTATATAAAAGGCAGTCTCCATGACTCGGGCGGTTGCCTCCAGTAATAGCATTCGCCCCATGTCAACTTTGATCACCTCGCCTGTCTTACGATCCTTTTCTACACAGTAGCAGTTGTCATAGAACTCTGTCAGCGTGGTAGCCATCTCGTACATGAACTCACAAAGTGTGTGCATTAACAAATCATCGAGCACGCGCGACAGGATCTCTGGAAAGCGTATTATGCACTTTCCTAGTTTCCACTCTTTGGGGTGCTCCAGAGAGATTTCCGTGGTTCCTAAACACGATTCCAGGCTCTCGCGATCGATGTTGGCCGTACGCATGATAGACCTGATCCGAGTGTAGGCATACAGCAAATACACTGCTGTGTTTCCTTTGTCGTCTAACATCTGAAGCATAAAACAAGCAAATAAACAAAACGTGAGAATATAACCAACTGATACAAGTCATAGCAGAATGTTTAAGGAATTGACCAAAGCAGTAAATACCATAATGTTATTGAATTCCTTTTTGGGTGGTACTTCATCTAAGCCCGACTTTTGCAAAAAGTTTTGTATTTGGACGGTTTTCACGTACATTGCACACACTACACATGCAGTTCGTGCAACAAAATAGAGGATAAAGCAAAAGTCACGGCATCACCTTTAAGGCATTTTTTGCTCTCGCAAATTAAATCCCGGATGTGACACGCGCTGAAAATTACTTTGCTCAAAACACAGATATACCAATCATAATCTGTTCCTGAAAGAAATGCACAAGGCGCGCCTACTGGTGTTTTCCGTGTTGTTTTTGAGCACCTATGGAGTTCTTCTAAACTATATCGATTTAACTTCCTCAACTGAACCCTTTAAAAGATTTTAACCAACCAAAGAAACAAGTCGCACTAGGCACTACCCAACAAAAACGCTAAAGGAACATAAGAAACAATACAACGGACTGGCTATATTTTTCTCGCGCCAAGTACATTCCGTGCACGCCAAAACACACAAAGGGCCACGAAGTATAGTCTGTTTAAGGGTAGTTTAGACCTTGTTCATTTAAAGCGAAGGAGGGAAGGTGGGATACGATTCTCAAAACAAATACAGTCGAATCTCCTGTAAGCGACCACCCAAATTGCCAAGACTAAGTGGTCGCTTACGGGAGGTGGTCGTTTACAAGAATCGAACCACAAGGAGTTTCTTCCGAGATGTCCGGACACATCTACTATATAGAAGATAATTTTTAGCATGCAATATTGCAATATGTGTAGTTCCATGTTGTCACTAAAATTTCTTTTTCTTCTTTAAGTAGCATAGTACATACAGCGAACATAGAGATCGGAAAATGCGTCAAGTGGTCACATACAAGAGATAAAAAACAATGAAAAAATTATTAAACCGTCAGCCCGAAAGTTAGTCTCGGTCGCTTACAAGACGTGGTCGTTTTCCACAGGTTCCAACTAAAACCCTTTAACTGGGAAATTTTGGTGTTTTGAATAGGGGAGTAATAGGTGGTCGCTTATGGAGGTTCGACTGAAGGCATATCAATTGTTTTTTTTCTTCCACCTTGATCTTACCTTATCAAAAGAAAACACATAGTCGTTAACTCTGTTATGAGACAGATCCGCGTACTTAATGCAGCCATAAGCCACAGACTCCTGAGCTGCCCGTAATTCCTCAGCACTCAGCACCTGAAAAAAATGTTTGTGAGAAAGCCAGGATACATGTAAACATGTAAACTCAGTTTAACTCAATAAACAAAATCGGTACTCTTTCGCTTCTTGTGATTTCGTCCATACCCCTAGCCCTACTTATTCCATCCCTTTTTCGCGTGCAGCAAAGAAGATAGGAGACGTTTGCGCGCAGGCTATTTCGCCCCAAGTCTCATAACGTTTCGCCCTGACTTTTGTGTCGTTTTTCTTCATAAGGGTGCGTTTCTCGATGTAACCGATACTTTTCGGACGAATATTTACTTTACGTACGCAACATCTTAATTAGTCTTAGTTTGTTTTAAGCAGGAAAAATTACTTTTGTAAGTAGACAAAACAAGTTGAAATGTCTAGTTAATTGTAGTCTTCACAAACGTACACCTGGCTTCACAAACAATGCAGTTGCTCGATGATTGTAACTCCTACAGTCTAAACAATGGAAATTAAAAAAAAAACCTGGTCTCGCTGTTTTTCCTTCAACTTGTCTAGAGCCCTCTTGAGTCCCTCATCAAGAAGATCAACAAGGCGAATGGTATCACCTGATCTAGTCTTAAATTTCTTTCTGTGAATAAAAAAGATTATCTTTAAAATAAAAGTAGTGAAATAAGTTGGCTTTGTTAATTGTCAGTCAAACAAGTCTTTGACCTTGTTTAGGTTTAATCACACGGCTTTCTGAAGGAACATTTTACATTGATAAATCTTTCACGAATTCTGCTGCAGGAAGCTCACCCTATATGACCTAAATGCGGTTTCTGGCGCAGAGAGAAATGATGATGATGACAGGCACAAAAAATGAAACGAAGTCACGGTCTGACGGGACAATTTCATACAAGTCATTGTATTTTGTCAAACCAAGCCTCGAGTTGGAGCCTTTGTTCACGGGAAGGTGGGGGGAAGTCTTTTAGATGCCTTGTGCAATTGAAGTGTCTGACGATCACATGATGGTGAGGCTGACGATGATAACGAAGACGACGACGACCACGACGACGACGACGACGATGATGATAATGATGATGATCAGAAGGTGGCAATGATAATAACTACTACGATAATTTGACGTGTGCGGGTTGAGTTTGTTGTTGGTTCTCTCCCTTGCGCCGAAAAGTTTTTCTGCGGATAATCCGCTTTTTCCCTATCCTCAAAAACCAACGCTTCCAAACGCAAGGACACCTTTTCACGAGTTAATGTTTCGTGGGTAAACAAATGACAATTTACCATGTTTTCTTATAGAACACCAGTTTTACCAGTCCTCTTTAAACAACAGCCATTTGTGTCATTTACAACACGATGTCAACAGCTATGTCAACTCACTTGTCTTCTCCAAGAACCACTCCAAATCCAACATGATCAACACGCGTCACCTTGGGATCGTACCACTCGGCTTCTCTTGCACCTCCAAAGATTAGTTTAAAGTGATCACTCTGTAAGAGAGAGAACATTTATATGAAATGTGTAAGGATGAGATACATCAAGTACAGTTGTCGTTGTCCTCAGAAAAGCTAACTTGTCCTGGCGATAAATTTGGCACATCACATTATCTTCTGTACGTGCAAGTAAAACAAAACTTGTCTTGCTTGGTCGTCATCTGCCGAGCCTAAACGCCTAGCAGTTGCTGAAAAGCAAAATTCCAATCCATAACTGAATCACGCCTCTTAGCTTGTTATGCACGTTTTCCCGCGCTCATTTCCACGCACGCTGCAAGTTTTCCGGCGCTCTGCACCAGTTGTATGCGTTTGCATTCAAACGCGTACGATTTCTTGCCTTATGATTTGCCCGTTTGTTGTTATAATTGTCCACTTTCTTACTTTCACCTTGTTATTTTTCAACTTTCAAAAAAACATTGCCTAACCTGTCCGGCATCCGTGACATAAACAAGCCACTCCCCGTTTTCTTGCTCAAGTCTCTGCTTTATGGCCGCAAGATCTGATGTGTCATAAGTAAAACCACCATCGGACTTGACGACAGTAAGCGGCACCTTCATCCCCTTGACAAACATAACTTTACGACCTTCCTCTTCTATAACTTTACCTGAAAGAAGAACGATAAATTTCGTACACACCCTAGAGACTTGATGTACATCAGCCAATGAATCAGTCAATTGGCCGAATCGGCCATTTCTGAGTTCCCACGGGCCTCTGTTTCAAAACGAGGGTAGGTGCTAAGCCTTTGATATGGAAATGATTTTTCATTCTCATTCAAATAAAACTCATTTTCACAAGAAAGGATGTGCACCTAACCTCATTTTGAAAGTGAGGGTTTTTGGAACTTGGAAGTGGCCTATTAATGAAGCTATATATGATCAGGAACAAAACTTGCAGATATAAAATTAGAGAGTTCTGAGGTCCATCTGCCGAAATTAGGGGAAAAATCTATCGTGGGATTTCGAAGTTATTTACATTTTTAGTAAAAATGGGGTTTTAAATATGTGCCGATATCTCAAAAACATTTTATACCTACAAGAAAATAAATAACATTTTCTTAAAGTTCCATTATTCTTCATTAAGGATGCCAAAAATCATAGAAATCGGTTAAATTGTTCTAGCTGAAAAACGCGATTGACAAACATAACACGCTTATAAATACAGGGTTCGTACTCTTTTGAGCCCTTCAAATTCCATGACTTTTTCCATGACCTTTTCCAGTTTTCCAAACTATCCTTGTTTTAGGGTATTTTTACCTCACTCACTTCAACAGATAACACTTTAGTGTCCACCAACATGTGTGCCATTTTTAAAAGCTGATTAATTACGTCTTTTTGTCCTTGTTTTGGAGTGTGCTGCAGGGGCACGCTCCAGGAGCACAGCTCCTCCGTGTGTACCAACGATTTCATGGGTATACTTCATCCTCGGGGACAGAATTTCCACCCCACCAAATGCTCCACGATATTTAACTGGTTAAATATTTGGGAGCAAGCTCCCGGGGCAAATTGAGCGAACTTGAAAACGCTCCCTCGGAGCAAAACCCCTCGTGTGTATCGGTCTTAACTGTTACTTGCCCAGAAAATCTACCTTTTTTCCAAGTATGTTTTGTTGTGGAGCATGACTGACCTTTTCTCTCCAGTTCTGCAACAATACCAGGCATCATGGGCTGATAGAATGATTCCCCTCGTTCTATCAGAGTCACATCCAGCCGATTATAAATTATGTCAAACTCTGAGAAAACAATAAAAAAATTAACTAAATTAATAACTAATTAATATCATAACTAATGTCATAACTAATGTCATAATTAATTAATGTCATAACTAATATCATAATTAATTAAATCAATTAGTTGACATCTGTTTCCTTTCAGATGTCACTTCAGGTGAGGGGAAGTATTTATCATTTCAAAGAAATTGCGGATCATTATACTGGGGTTTCAATAAAAATTGAAGTAGCCTACAAGTTTGAATGGAGTAACCAACTGTATCAACAAGGGACCGTTAGTCCCTTTTTTTTAGGGGGGGGGGGGGAGGGGGTCTGGATGCACTATGCCCCAGAAAATTTTGAAATTTTGAAATTTCAAAGCCCTAAAATGCGATTGTCAGTGTTCTGGGGACTAAATTTGAGGACAAAAGAGCGTGTTTTTCATTAAAGAAAATGTAGCTTTCAATTATTCATCAGTCACACAATCAATTCCTACAAGCAATGAACACATGATTAATACTAAATTATGTACTTTTGCACGAAAACAAATTCTGCGTAAACCTATAAAGAAACTTGTGAAAAAACGACTGAAATATAGCATTCACATGACTAAAGCATAAGGTAAAACTAGTGGCCGTTATGAAAACACATGATAATTGCATTTTCGTTCAGATTTTATGATATTTTTTTGTTTACAACATTATTCAAACTAGTTGCTTCTTCTTTCTAGAAAAAAGTAGCTGACCTCTATGAGCAAAGTAACCAAGGCCTTTTGTCGGCCATCGGTGCTTATTGAAACCCCTGATTATACGTTTCTGGGAAACTGCCCACCTTCCCCTCCCCTAAGCCAACATTTCGCCTTAAGTGAGAAGCAAGTGTTAACGTTAACTTAGGGGAGGGGTAGGTGGGCAGTTTCCCAGAAATGTATAACGATTTGAAATTGCTTTATTAATTAAATTAGTCACCTTCAATTTTTATCACAAGGAAGACTGTAAGTGGAATACCTTTTCGAGAGACATCACAGATAAGATTCCAAGCTTTCCTGACATCAGAATTTCCTCCCTGTAACTCCACTACTTTTTCATATGCCACTTTTTTAAAAGCCTCGTCTTCATCAAATCGCTTTTTGGATTCCTATTAAAAGAACTAACATCTGTCAAGCACTAGATACATCCAACCCTCCTCAAAGCAGGCACTAGAACTAAAGACAGAAGGGACCAATTCTAGCTATCTGTTTAAAGGAGATGTCTACCTTATAGAGAGTCAAATTAAATGGCTGAAGAACAGCAGCGGCCTTATTCTGGGTACGAGAAAAGCAGGGGCCAACTGTAGATGTCCATTTTAGGGCGGTCTTTACATCTACTTTAAAGAAGGTCTAAGAAAATGAATGAAGAACGGCAGGGGCCAACTCTAGTTGTCTGTTTTGGAAAAGGCCTACAGAGAGTCAAAGGACCTGACTGAAGAAAGGCAGGGTCAAACTCTAGATGTCCATTTCAGGGAGGTGTCCACCTTAAAGAGAGTCAAAGAAATATGCTAAAGAATGGAAGGGACCAACTCAAGGTGTCCATTTTAGGCAGCTGTCGGCCTTACAGAGATTCACATAAAAATACTAAAGAATAGTACAGACCAACTCTAGGTGTCCATTTTAGGGAGGTGCCTGCCTTATAGAGAGTTGAAGAAAAATACTAGAGAGTGGTGGGAACCAACTCTAGCTGTCCATTTTAGGGGGGTGTCGGCCTTATAGAGATTCAAATAAAAATTAATACTAAAGAATGGTAAGGACCAACTCTAGGCATCCATTTCAGGGAGGTGCCTGCCAAATAGAGAGTCGAAAAAAAATAATAAAGAGTGGTGGGGACCAACTCTAGGTGTCCATTTTAGGGAGGTGTCGGCCTCATAGAGATTAAAATAAAAATACTAAAGCATGGTACAGTCCAACTCCGTGTGTCCATCAGGGAGGTGCCTGCCTTATAGAGAGTCGAAGAAAAATACTAAAGAGTGGTGGGAACCAACTCTAGGTATCCATTTTAGGAGGGTGTCAGCCTTATAGAGAATCCAATAAAAAATACTAAAGAATGGTATGGACCAACTCTAGGTGTCCATTTCAGGGAGGTGCCTGCCTTATAGAGAGTTGAAGAAAAATACTAAAGAGTGGTGGGGACCAACTCTAGGTGTCCATTTTAGGGGGGTGTCCATCTCTCAGAGGTGTCACAAAGAGAGAATCAGTGTATGCTTTAATTTTCATGTTCAAAGATATCATTTAAAAGAGTTCAACTAGCAGCAGCTCATAGAAGGAATTTGTACCTTATAAAAAGCTTGCAAGTCAGCTATTGGTGGTGAAACTTGTAGATAGTTTGGAAATTTATCCTGCAGATGAGCAATGAGCATGCCAAACTGAGTTCCCCAGTCTCCAATGTGGTTAATACTGAAAGGAAATATCAAATTAAATCACTGTTAATCACAATCTCCACTTCTGAGAAAGCAGATGTTATCAAAATTTATGTAAAGAAAAATAAATAAAATAAGAATTTTGCAAGGGTATAATTTTATGTTACTATCTAACAGGTCAAATTCGATTACAGGTTAAAATTTCTTAACCTAGGTTGATTCTCAATTTCTTTTGTCTCCTAGCCCTAGAAGACAAATTGAGAATCAAAGCAACCTACTGGTAGGTTAAAAAATTTTATCTGAAACAGGGCTGTGCTCTAGCAGATCCCGCTGGCCCCTGGCACCTTACATTTGCTCATGGGTGACTTGGAAATCTCAGTTTTCTCAAAGAAATCATATGCTGGGCACCCTAGATTTCATAGGTTCGGAGCATTGGACTTCCTTGAATTTTTCCTAGAGCTCAGAGCCTTGTGAAATCAAATTTGACCTGTAACATATACAACATTATTTTGACATTATTATAATCACCTGCACAAAACATGAATGAGTGAATAACTAAACATGTCAAAGTCAGAATCTAGCATAAGGGACACCATTGAAGACATGTAATAAATTTAAATACAGTAAAATACATAACAATTAACATTCTTCAAAGTTTTATGTAGTTTTAAGACAACACAGCTTGAATCTCACCGCAACACATCATGACCAACAAATTCTAGAAGCCGGCAAAGGCTCTCCCCGATAATGGTGGACCTAAGATGACCCACATGCATTTCCTTAGCAATGTTAGGTGAAGAAAAGTCAACAACACATCTTCTTTTCATGGGGACAGCAGGAGGCTGGACTCCATTAGTTAGGATGTCTTTAAGCATTGACGACACATAGTTGTGGCTAAGATTAATATTGATAAATCCAGCCCCAGAAACTTCAACCTAGACAAACAGAAATAGGCCAATCATATTAGTTACTTAACCATTTTACCCCCGGAAATGTATTAAGTCAAATTTAGACATAATTTCAGACTTTATTTTGCAAAAAACCGAAAAAAAAGCACGATGTGAAAGTGCTACTGGAGAGGTTTCACTTGAATGGTCACACTGCAGAATTAATCCATCAGCCCTCTCAAAAGTGAGAAATTCCTACTAAAAAAATAGTACTGTGTGAAAGTATTGGCAAAGAGGTTGCATTTGAATGTCACACTGAAGGATTTTGTCTACAGACTCAAAAGTAAGAGCCACTATACAAGCCATCATCATTCACTCTTAGAGTGGAAAGGTTAAAAAGCCTCATTCCAAAGAGAAGTCTAACCTGGGGAAAGAACAATATTGGGTACAGGCATAGGTGTCGGCTCAAGGAAGGTTTCTGCCAGCAGAAAGCTGTGATTGTATTCATTCAGTTTTGGCTGCATGAATTATTTTTCCACTTCCTTGCAAAACATCACGGGATCAAAATACTTGCCTTCACCTCAAACAATGGAATTGGCAACTAATGTTATTAATACACTATGCTGACCAACCTTTTGCACCAAATCATTCTGTGGCACATTGGCTAGAATTGATGTAGCAATTTGGCGAGGATTACTCTTGACTCCCTTTCCTTTCAGTATCTGATAACAGCAAAGAAACTAAAAATGTTAATACTTGACACCAACAGGAAATGGCCTAACTTGGCCTTTGCATGGCTTTATCTTGATTTCAGCGGGGATGGGGCTTAGCTGTCCTATTTTATTCCGTCCAAGATTATAGTTATGAAAAACTGGCAGGGAATTTAACCCAGTCTGAACGAGACAAGTTTTGAATGAATAATAACAAAGACTTTTCTTAAAAATGTTAGTACGCGACACCGGCGGGAAATGGCCAAACTTGGCCTTTGCATGGCTTGATTTCAGCGGGGTTGAGGCTTAGGTGTTCCATTTTATTCCGTCCAAGATTATAGTTATGGAAAACTGGCAGGGGATTTAACCCAGTCTGAAAGAGACAAGTTTTGAATGAATAATAACAAAGACTTCTCTTGTTAACCTTAAAACATCATGATTAAGAAAAAAAGGCAATTCCAAAGAAATATGAAGAGAGTCCATGCCGTATAGTATTAGAGAACTTGAGAAGCATTTTTATCAACTGTCACACACTGATATAATCAGACTTGATGCACCTGGTTAATAACCATAGCACTGTTGCACTGGTAGTCTCCAAACCTATCACCCTGAGATGGTTGTACAACCACTGGAGCATCTGGCAAATCAGGAAATGTTGCTGTAATTGCCTTCCTGAATAGCTCATTCAGTGTGAATTGACAGTTGGTCATGACACTTTGGGCATTTGCTTTCTCCTCTTTGATGCTCTGAAAATTTGTGAAAAGAAAAGTAAGATTCCTCTTTGTTGTAACTCAGAGATATAAGCCTCAGGCACACCTGAAAGAGCCAAAGCTGAAACATGCAAGTTCTGTGGCACCTGCCTTCCCCTCTCCCTCCAGGTCGACTACGAGTCTATCTCCCGCAGGGTTATACTCTCCTTTCCTGAGAATTTTCTTGCCAGTACCGACGTAACAGGTTATGTGAAAGGGCACGATCGAACGTAAACTCAGTACTAAAAAGAACACCATATGATAGTTCTCACTTCAACGATAGAATGAGGTAAGAGGTGCAAGGGGCAGGGTGCATGAGGTGTGGAAATGTGTCCCTCAGCACCTCCCCTCATTCCATTACAAACCCCTACCCCAGTGATGCCAACTCTCCCGCTTTTGGCGGGAGACTTACGCTTTTTTGCCTCATCTCCCGCTCTCCAGCTTTGGTACATAAATCTCCCGCTTTTTACGTCCACTATAAATATTGAATACTTAGTAAAAAAATAAAACAGACTTAGTTTGAGATTTAGCCCATATTTAGCTCAAAACTTGAATTTTTCTTACTCGCATACGGTTTCTGGGGTATTTTTGCACTTATTCAGTCATTGACAAAGATTATTTCTAGCATCAAAACAATAATTTCGAATTATGACAGTATGTACATCATGTAAGACTTCATATAATGTCCTAAGTCATTCCCATTGGGGGGCTGGGTCAATTCTTCGCGGGGGTCTGTTGAAATTCCGGGGGGGGATGAAAAAAAAGACAGTCTCCCAATTTTAGGTCTTCAGAGGTTGGCATCTCTGCTACCCCATACAGAAAACTACATCATCTTACACGTTTGAGGGTCTCCACTTGGTATTTAAGCTTGCTGTTCTCGGTGAGCAGCTTGTCCAAATCTGGGTTAAAGGAACTTTCGCTTTCTCCGGCTTCCTGTTCTGCATCAGAAGCAATTTGATCTTGCAATACTTTAATCTTTCTTTTTAAACTCACAATTTCATCCTCCTACAAGAAATCAGAAAATCACCCTTACAGCTTAGGCTGTTCTGAATAAACTTTTAAAGGAATTTAGAAACTTACGGCTATTTTAGCCCGTTTTGAATACTCCTCGACAAGACCACTACCGTCCGCCATTTTGTTGTTTGTACCACGTGGATGCTGTGACACGCAAAACTCTCTGATTTGTGAAAAACTTGGACTTGAGGTAAAGGAACCTGAAATCACTCGAAAAGCTTTCTTAGAACAACAGGAAAACAAATTTCGAGAAACACCCCAGAAATTCATTCACCGAAAAAAAAACAACACATTGCGTTTTTCTTTTTCCTCAAGACCTGCTGGCCTGGTTACCTGGGCTAACGGGCGGTTACCAAGGCTAAAAACAAAATGGCGGTCTGTTGGCCCTTTACTCCTTTTCGTCTTTGTCTAAATCAGTGAAACAAAAGACTTTTGAAACAACAAAACCTTGATCATTCCAAATAACTGAAGAGAATGGGGACGCTGGATCAAGCGCAGATAGGAATTTCGACATTTTTTCCATCTCCTCACCCTTCTGGCCTATGTGGCACGAACGGTTTGCCCCTAACTCCAAATTCCATCGTGATCCTGGGTCGATTTCAAGTCCTGAAGAATCTTTATCACGAAAACGTCTGTCAGTACCTGGATATTGTCAGGGTAAAAAATGGTGAGTAAGTTTAACAACCCAACAATACAAGAATGTCCTCCGAAAAGCTGCACAGAGCTTCCTAAGGTTTGCGGCAGACAATAAAACTATGTTAAGATTTCCGTAAAGCCCCGCAAATCTATTATGCATGCAGCAATCTCATACTATTCCAAACAAATGGATTGTAGGAATTTAAGTCGAAACATGTATACATAACAAATGTATAGGGCTTAGTGGAAATCGTACCACACTTCCTTGGGGCCGGGGGTTGGGTGGGGGGGGGGGGGGGGGGGCAGTGGTGGGGGGTGTTAGGGTAGGCGGAGGGGGGTAGGCGTTTCGACTGATTAGTGTACAAAGAGATTAGTTCTTCCATACATCAGATTTCTAAAAAAATCTGGAACGATGGAAGAAACATTAATATTCTGGCTTTTTTTCTTATTATTTTCCCTTTTTTTACAGAAAGGCTCATTGTTGGAGAAGAGTTCTATTCCAATAACTTGAAGACAGCAGTGAAAGGTGGCAAAATGTTTAAGTAAGTGATTCTAAACAAGTTGGGGGAGGGGACAGGGGTGTGGGAGCCCAGGAGAATAGGGGGCACGAGAGGCAGGAGAAGAATGGGCAGGGGTGGGAGTTCTAAAAGGTAGGAATTTTTGAGAAATAGTCAGAAATTATGCCACAATGCTTGATATTTTGCAATCAAAAAGGTCTGAAAAGAGGAAGCCAAGAAAAAAGGGTTGGTAGCCGAGATTGCAAGGTAAATGGGAGGACTCCCTGTCCCCCCATAAGAGCTCCCTTAAACTAATATGGTAAGTTCTAAAGTTTCTACTATAAGTAATATTTTCTTTGTCAAATCAGTCTTTTCTTTCTTACCATATTCTTTATTATTTTTTCAGTTGGAGTGATGTCAGACATATAGCTTTTGAAATACTGCATGGACTATCTTTCTTGAATGCACAAGGAATTGTCCACAGGAATTTGTCTCCAGTAACCATCTCTCTTTCACCTAAGGTACTTCTCATAAGCATGCAATTGTGTCTTGTTTAATCAGTTTCATTTGATTGTCTGAAAATACATCGTAAGTAGGGTTCATGTAGCAAAGTTAACATTACTTTTTCATCATAATTATTACAGGGTCAGGTGAAGTTGTCCAAAAGTGGCCTGTATTATATGACTGGTTTTGGGGAACATGTTGCAATTCCAATAGGGTGAGCTCTAGAGAATGTTGAAGTTGCCTCAATTTAGAGCACTGTCCCTAGCAGAAACACCAGCTTTTGTAAAGGTGACTGGCTCAAAGTTTGAAAATGACTTTAAAGATTTTCTCTATGGTTTGACAAGCTTCTGCCTTTTTTACTGGTGCTGGTTTCAGAACTGAAGGTTTTGGATTGTGTTAATCATTCCTATTAGTCATTGCTGAGTACTGGTTAGCTCAAATCACCACCCAGGGTGTTTAAATTTAACTAAGTTAAAGGAGAAGGTGCTGCCTTTGTTTTGCTTGTACAAATGGTTAGAACGTAAAGTCTTTTATTCATAGATAAGGATGAAAAACTATAGGTCCCTCCTCACAGCGTTCCCACCAGGGACAAAACAATCTCTGGCAGTAATCTTGTCTATTGTTGACCTCAAGTCAACACTTAAATAATTATTGGTACAGGTATCCACCTCTGTTGTGTTGGCTTTACCATACCAGTGTCAGTAGTAAAAGTGTTCTAACTAATACCCTGGTATCAAGTTATGTATTTTCTGGCTTCATCTAAATGTCAATTTCTTATCTGGCAGCTTTCCTGAATTCATGGCCCCAGAAGTCATTTTGTCTGGCCAAGGACGTTCTCCATTATTTGGGCCATCAGGACCAAAGGTGAAAAGAAATTAAAGTAACTATGAATTATAATACTTGCTTCTTTGATTTGAATTCTTTTGTATCTGAAGTTGAGTTGTTCTACACTGATGATCAGGGTAAATAAAGTGATAACATCACACTTACTGAAGATGTTCAATCTGTCAGTAGTGAGTATTGCGTGACTAAAATGCCTCTAGTCAAATGTCAGTTTAGAATGTTTTAGTATTTCAGACCAAATTGGTGTGCTGGTGACAATCATTTTGGCCAGTACATCTCCAAAAAGCAAACCAAGCATATTGACCATCTGACAAATCATATATTTGCTCGTGTACTGCTCTGGTAATTTATCTATTAATTTTTTGTCTTAAAATTGTTTTAGGTTGATGTATGGTCTGTAGGAATGATTCTTGTCTATTTGCTTTTGGTAAGAATTTGAAAAAATTCATTACTACAGTCGAACCCCACTTTATGGACACCCACTTAGTACAGACACCTCATTATTACGGACGGGTTTCTTTGTCCCAGGGGAAACTCCATACATTTTCTCTAAATTCAACTGGCTTAATACCAACACCCGTTAATGTGGACAACAGACAATTGTTCCTTGGCCAATGAACAGATTCATATAGAAAGTTAACCCTGTTAATAATGGGGACAATTCATTAACAACTCCATGTTGTAACAAACCTTTCATTCTTGAATGTAACAAAATCTTCTGTTGACAGCATGTCAATGTTACCAGCGCTTCAGTAAATTGAATGCGATGATTTGAAGACGTCAATTTCAGGCTATTATCAAGCATCAAACTAATTATGCAGAGAAGGGTTTTGTAGTATATAGATGAGCGATTGTTTGAGTGTTGTCTTGGATCTAGTCCATGGAATGACAACTTAATTGTGAAATTCAGAGATGTTTTATTTTTAAGGTTATGTCCTCCAACCCCTCTACTATTTCTTGAGTATTTTTTTTAGTAATAGAAGGTGTTTTTGATTTAAATAACATGAACCCACTAATACAGACACCCTGTTTATACAGACACTTCCTATAGCCCCTTCAGCGTCCATATTATTAATAGGGTTTGACTTTATAAATGGTAGTGATTATTAAACATGTCATGTTAGTGATTAAACATGTTCTGATCTTTACAGGGGGGATCACTTTGGGAAAATTTGACCAATAGTGGTGATGTTGAAAAGATTTTCTCCAAGATCCTCTCTCTTGTAAAGACTGCACAAGGTATGTTTAAGGTATCCCAGAAAATAAGGGAATTCTTCAAAGACCAGGGAACTAAATAGGAGCCTCCCCAGGGGTACATAGTGCTCAAGGCAGTAGGGGCCTGAACAGGGGCCACCCAAGGAAACAACAAAGAGAGGCAGGAAAATGGCGTAGTACAGAAGCATTAGACTTGAGAGGGAGTACTTAATGAGGGAATTCCAGTGGGTACAGCACAGTGGGGCAGGAAAAAACTGAAGCTCAATGTAGGCCAAAAACTAGGGGATGGGCTGGTAAATCTCACAAATTCGAGCATCTCTTAGGTTGTTTACCATTACACGGGCAAATGGGCAAAAACTGTTCAGAGTGATGTAATGGTTTTCTTCTATTTCCGTTTTTCTCTTTACTAGTGTTAGTATTAGTCTGTGAACTGTGTACTTTCCAACCGTATTTTCACAAGACATTTTGTAAATGGTAAACAACCTTGGTTGGATTTAATGCCTCACATTTATCATGGGGTAATTCCGGGATGGATCTAACTAAAGAGAGCCCCTGTGAAAGTTAATATTAAAACCAGTTCAATATATATTATGGGACATATAAGTTAATAACAATTAACTTGTTTTTGTCTTCTACATTTCAGATTCCTCTTCTGATATTCTTGAACTTCTTATGAATGATCATCAAGCATCGGGGAAAATAGAAGTATTTTTTAATTTTTTTTTACTTTTTCTTTTTAACTTCTTTTTAATGTCTCCCATGTCAGTTGTTTTTATCTTTATTCACACGCACAATAAATTATTATCGTACTGCTTCTCTCTTCAACTTGCAGGAAATTCCTGCAGACTTGGCTTCATTCTTGAGGATTTGTTTGACTTCTGATGCCACAAAACGGTAAGGACTGGAGTTCAGATTGTTATCCTTTTATTTCTGAAATAATGAATATATGAATTTCAATGACTGTAAAGATGATCAGCGCAGTTGAAGAAGAATCCCAGCAAGCCTGAATTTAATGTTCAGGCTCTCTTTTCACAGCTGTGTAGTTGTGTCTTCAACTGGGATAATAATATTTACATTTATTCCTTTTAATTTTGTTACTGATTGCAATGGATTTGCTTCTGTCTCAGCCCTACTCCAATAGAATTACTACAGCATGAGACCTTTTGTGGTTTCAACAAAGGAAAGGTAAATATTCATTAGTAATTTTAAAGTATGCAATAATATATTTTTTGTTCTATGTTTATCACTGAATAGTATTTAAAGGTGCATATTATGTTACAGGTCAAAATTAAATCCAGGTTAAAATTTTTTAACCTAGGTTGATTCTCAATTTCCTTTGTCTCCTAGCCTTAGTTATTCACAACCTGAATTTAATCTTGACCTGTAACCTGCACACCATTGTCTTAATACTACCTAACATAGGGTACGCTTTGTTCATAATTCACTATACTTTATTTTGTTGGGCAGATAAAACTTTCTAGTGGCTCCCAGAAATTCCCTCCTGTGTTTAACATTCAAGATATAGAAGTTGGCGATTACCTAAACATTGATTTTACCTCAGGTAGGTAACTTATCTGAGTGAGCACAAATATCTGAAGATTCCACTCACCAATATAGATTTGCGCCTGAATGTTTTATTGTTCGTACTTTGCTTACTAGTTCCCAGATTTACTGAATGACTACAAACCACTTTTTTACCATAGCATCAATTAACTCATTATATGCATCATTCTTTCATCATCTTTACAGATGGTGACGAAGAAGATGATCTTCTTTCTGAAAGGTTTACCAAATCATGTTTCAGTTTTATATTAATTAGATAAAATGATTTGAAAGCCCTTGCTGTCCCTATTAAGTGACTGGACTGGTTATCCAATTCAATGTAGCTTTTTTTTTACTGCAAAATAAAGTTATTTCAAATAAAAATTGAGAATATTAAGTGATTTAGACCTCAAAGGTTACAGTCATAACTTAACATAAACTCACTCAAAAGATGGTGTTAAGTTAAAATCAGAGTGGGTTTATCTTTAGAATAAATAGAGCTAGTTCAGCTGAATGTTACTACCCTATTGTAGACTGAACTCCCCAAATCCCCCTATCCTAGAGTAGCTGTTTTCCAGAAATTACTGAGGTCACTAGCACAGTCCAGCCAAGCCAACACCCATTTGATTTTTTTTTTTATCTTTGAGTGGCAATTCCCGGTTTTTCTAGTTTAGACTTATTCAAGACCCTAAACTCTCCGATTTATATACCCTATTCCAGAGTAAACTGCTTGAAAACCATACCCTTCACAGCAACACGTACCTATATAACCCATATATGGCAGCAACCCCCCCCCCCCTTCCGACCCCCGGGGTATTTTCTCGTTTTCTTCCTGGCCGTCGTATGTAAGGCGATCCAGTTCCAGACTCAAGGAAATTTTTGCCTGTGGAATCTGGGATCGGGGAAATCATGTCTTCTGGAATCTGGAATCCTGGGCTTTGGATCCAGAATCCAGCTCAAGGAAACCGAAATCCATAACGTAGAATCCACCCAGCTGTTCAAAAGGTGGATAGTGCTATCCACTGGATAAATCACTAATCACTGGATAGCGCAATTGGTTTTCCTAACTCTTATCCACTGGATAGTTATTAATCCGTTGGATAGCACTATCGAACGTTTGAACAACAGGGGTAAGAATCCAAGAACCCCTTAATTGGTAGCAGTAGAGCGAGCGAAATACGCGAGCACGCTTGAAAGTCGCTGCCCTTGAGGGAGGTGGATCGCGGAGGAAAAATAAAATCTTCGCACGTGACAGTTACTCGGCTGTGTGTTTTGAACCCCTGTCCGCTTGCATGGGATTCCTGTTCTTTTGATGTTTTTTCTGTTACTCTCTCCAGGCCCCTGCAGGAGGTCTATCATCTGTGGACACTGGCCGGTGGAGATATGGAAGGAGAATTAAAGAAACGTGGACTCATCAAAACGAAACCACCGATCATGACCCTTCCAATGTATGTATCATGTTGGTTTTGCTCTTACAAATGTTTTCGTAGTAGGCAAATTTGATAATAACTTACAGACTATTTAAATAAGATTCTATGACCTTTGTCAAATATTTAAAAGTGATATCGTTTTGTGCTCTTTTTTCATTCAACTCACAGAAGCTAGATGCCTAGTCATTTAGCCACGGACTCGTTATGCTTTAGACATTTTTGCCTGGCAGTGTGAAAATCGGAAATTTAAAGATCGCCGTCCGTCATTCCCTGTACAGTATTTTGGCCGCGAAGCGCCACTATATCCTTCTCTTGAACTTCACCGCGGCGATTTTTCAGACCCGCTCAATTTATCAACTATATGCAAACTTTCTTGAAGTCAAACAACTTGCAGCCAACAAGTTCAGAAAGAGAAAGAAAAATTCTTCTTCTTGCCTTTTAATCATCAAATGAGAGAAATTCACGTTATAGTTCTGTAGTGAGGGAAACGAAATGAACGTTAATGAGCAAAGCAAGTGCAGAGTTGTTGTTTTGCTTAGAGCGGTTTTCACTTGACTGTCGAAAGGGATTGGTTTTGGTTTTGGTTTTGGTTTTACTACGCCCTTTGGTTGGCTAGTGTATTTACTTTGGTTTTGGTTTTACGACAGTCAAGTGAAAACCGCTTTAAAGGTTCAGCGCCAAGTATATGTTAGATGTCTAGATTTACCACCTCATAGATGGAAGACCTTAGATAACAATGACCACATATGACATTTTCGTTACCTTCGCGTTCATCGCTGCTTAAAGGGAGCTTTCTCAACCCGGACGACGACGGCGACGGCGACGGCGACGGCGACGGCAGTGAAGGACCGTATCCAACTTTAGAAAAGAAAACGAAAATTGATGTCGTTTGTTTTTGTAGTCCGTAAAACATGAAATTAGGAAATTTCACGTCGTAACAGTACAGTGATAGCAAAGAGATGCCGTACAAAAAGTGCGATGCACGAACAGAGCTGAAACCAATATTTTGCCTTTTTTACATTCTCTGCACTTTTAGTATCCTCCTCCAAAATGGCGAGGAGATTGGAATGAAGAAAGACCGCCTGTTCTTGTTAGATGAAACAGTGGTTCCAGCTTCACTTACTCAGCTAAGAGAGGTAACATCAACTATTACAACACAGATCGTCATTTTCCACTTTAAAATTTTCACCTTTTCTCTACTAAAAGAATATCTACTTAGTTTCAAGTTTCAAGTTTCAACTTGTTTCCTTGAGTATATTTAAAAGATGACAATCTGAATAGAATCTGGGGTATCCATTCTAGTCACAGAAAAAAAAAAACAATCCAACAACCTCAAGACGGCCAGTAGGCGGGCCATTTTCTTAAACTGACTCCTTACAATGCCCCTGGCGAGACTACTCATGTTACTGACTTTGTTCCTGATCGACTATTCAATTCTGCGGGATGATTCACTGTATGTATTTTCCTTGATCTTTGTATCTCATTTTAATTTGTTGCCTTTTTGTTTTTCAGAGATTAAAAAACGTGGATCCATCAGCGTATTTTCCTCTTATTGAAGAAGAAGAGTAGGTCGTCTTTACTTAATTCTTTGTCTCTTTTTTAATTTCAAGATTTCACGAAAGTTCTAGTGAAATGGTGACTATCCAACTTAAACTTCACAGAAAACCAGCAACAGCTGTCTGGACATTACCATTACTGATGGTCTTGTATTATCATTATCATTATCACTATTTTATTTCATTTCATTTATGTATCTTTATGTTTACTTATATATTTTTTTTGTCAGCCCATCGTCTAGATATGCTCTGCTAGACACAGCAGATCTTCCTCTGACAATCCGAGAGACAACAGTTGACTATCAGGTAAAATTTTTGACCGGATGCACAACCGTTTTATCACTAGCCAACACTTTCAACACTGAGAATGTTTTATTGGCTTATTAAACAAAGTGTTTGCATTTTTAGTTTCACAGAATCGTACTTTTTCAAAGACTGCTAGACGTAAGTATTAAACAGAATATCATATACATCTCATGTCGGTAGGAACTCAGTGCTTTATTTAACCATTGAAAGGGTTTCACTTTTAATTGAAGAGAAGTTTCAACTCATTCCGTAAAGGTTACAGTTTTATAAACAGAAAGACCTTCAATTAGCTAGCGCGTATGACCTCCAGCCGAACTTAGTTTTGTAGATCGGTAGGTCTAGCTGTTGGGAACTTCTTGTCACCTACCGCCTGATTACCCTCCCTCTCAATATACAATTTGAACATTGGTAGTCTGCGCGCAAGCCCTCTGGGGGGTCTCTAGGGGCGGGAGACTGACTCACCCGTCCCCAGAGCTCCTCAGAGAGCTTGCTCGCAGGTTAGCTCGCAGGCGAGAA